>OX243825.1:6401104-6498604 GCA_945859605.1 Lumbricus rubellus
ACGTAGATACTGTAGAGGTGGTAGTAGCAACAACAGCAGCAGTGGCAGTGGTAGCTGTAGCAGTGGTGGTAGTCGTAATAGTAGCAGTAGCAGTAGTAGTAGTAGTAGTTGTAATAGTAGCAGTAGTAGTAGTTGTTGAAATAGTAGTAGTAGTCATAGGCGCAACCACCCTATGGGACCCACGGGACGCGTCCCCCCCAACTTTTGAGTGGTCTCCTAACTCTATTAGTATGGTCCCCCCCAACTTTTAGGACGTGATTCATTATGGTCCCCTCCAACTTTTAGGACGTGATTGCGCCAATGGTAGTAGTAGTAGTAGTAGTAGTAGTAGTTGTTGTTGTAGTAGCAGTAGCAGTAGTAGCAGAAGCAGTAGTAGCAGCAGCAGCAGTATCAGTAGTAGCTGTAGCAGTGGAGATAGTCGTAATAGTGGCAGTAGTAATTGTAATATAGTAGCAGTAGTAGTAGTAGTAGTTGTGGCAGCAGTAACAGTAGCAGTAACAGCAGTAGCAGTAGCAGTAGTAGCAGTAGTAGTAGTAGTGAGGTGTTTATTTGTTTACCTCTGACTTCTGGAAGTCGTAGTCCATTGAGAACTGTAGTTTTCCCAGTTTGACTTCTTCCTTCGCTCCACCTGCTCCTTCATTGTCTTCCATGTTCCCTTCCAGGTCTTCCAGGTCAGGCTGAACCTAAAACGAATCGCTGCAGATGAATGGACGTGTGGATGAATGCACCGGTCGAACGGTTTGCCTCCGATTGCCACTACATGAAATTGCCTCCAATTGCCACTACCAAAAGTTGCCTCCGATTGTCACTGAATAAAACTGCATGCCTCCGATTGCCACTACATAAAATTGTCTCCAATTGCCACTGAATACAATTGCCTCCAATTGCCACTACATGAAATTGCCTCCAATTGCCACTACATGAAATTGCCTCCAATTGCCACTAGGCCTACATGAAATTGCCTCCAATTGCCATTACATGAAATTGACTAGAACGAGCGACGTTTTAGCGTGGCCAAAATAATGTACATGTGGACCTACATTTGTAACCTCGTTACATAACATTGCCATGTTAAGTTTCGCATTATGACGAAGTTCAATGTTATTAAATTAATTAATTTAATTAGATGCATGAAATTCAAAATCTTTGTCACCAAAGTAAAACGGGATCTTGCCCAGAAATCCGTCCCTGGCTGATGTTACAATCTGACCTCTTTCAGCCTACACACTCGCACCATCATCTACTTTGCTCTTCAAACAGATTTTATCTTCTTACTTATCATACTAAAAATAATCATAGCTCAGTCCCTCGTCCTTCAACTCAATTGGTCCCACTCTTTGGAATACGCTATATAGGCCTACCCATCAACACGATCTCAAATTCAAGCTGGTTAGGTCTACACCTGTTTTGCCTCATTGGTTTTCTCAAAACCTATTAATTTTCGTCTCTCTTGTCCTTGGAAGCGCCTCTTAACGCTCTACTCTATTAGAGGCAATTTATAAATTAATATTTCAATGCAATACAATTCTGTATTGTATATAAATGCAACATCAAAAATCTTTGTTAAGTAATGCACCGAAAACTCTGTCGGATACTTAACCAGAGCCCGTGGAAACAAAAATTAGTCTTTACTGTGAAAGAAATATAAAACGCTACATTTTAGACACCTCAGAAATAGGTTGTAACAACTTCATATAAAATCGCAACAACCACGAATTGCGATAGCTTATTACAGGGTGTTGCTATTAGCCTACTTTGATATTTATAAAACATTGAGGAAGAGTTATGTATAATAATTTATTATAGAAACAACCAATAACAAAGCCTATATTCATAAAGAAATAGGACTATTGGAAATATATAAATAAATAAATACATATATAAAATAAATAAATATATGAATCAATCATTTATATATTTATTTATTTATGTATGTATTTATTTGTTTATTTATTCGTATATTTATTCATTAATCGATTGGAGTGTGCCTTGCATACTTTTTCCTTCATGGCATCACCAAGTAGTTGTACGCTCTTAAGATCCACGGCTCCCTTCAGTCCCTTCTTCATATCTCCTCTTCCCTTTCGTCGCTTCCAACAAAGTCGGATCAAACATCCGCAGCAGCAAAGTAGGATCAGCAGCGCAGTTATACCGATGCAAACTGTTCCCCATGGCGGAACTACAATGAAAAAACGATCAACACAAACACAGTTAACGATGCCTTTTACCATTTTACAAGCAGACAGACCAACAGTCACGTAGTGGATAGAGCACTATCATTAGGCACCTTTAAAACACTTTCCTATCATATTACATACATTTGCCGATCCGAATTAATAAAGCATAATTATTTTCTGTAGGTGTCAAGGTTATTATAATAGCGGTTTTTATTGATCTGATGCTAAACCATTTTAAGTGAAGGTGCCAATGTGTGCTAGTGATCATATTACAAGGTCCTTTTTACACCATTTTGGTAAGTTGTAATACCATTTTGGTAAGTTGTAATACCACTTAAGTACGTTCTTACACCATTTTGGTACGCTTTTGTTCCACATGGGTACATTGTTATACCGCTTAATTGGGTGCGTTGTTACACCACTTGGTTACACCATGTATGTGTTTCAGACTAACTTCCGAATCGATCGTTAATCTCCTCGGCGATGTCCTGCAGAGATGGTCCATGTTTCGATGAATCCCCGGACTCTGTCGTCATTTCCGGTTCTTCACTGAAATCAGTCGCGTTCTGGAGCTCCACCTCGCGACGAAACCTCGCGAAGATATCCATTGTGGTGGCGACGCGTGGAAGACAGTGCAGGAGGAGGAGGAGGAGGACGAGGAGGCGGAGAGGTTGAAAGTGGGATTAATCAACCACAGCGCCTGGAAGTAAGCAGTCATTTTTACACTTTAGTTATCATGATGAAGAGGATGATTAACGTTAGCCTACTATTATCACTGCTGCTGTCAATATAATATTATTTGGAGTTGTTGCTGTTGTTGTTGGTGTTGTTATTTTTGATGTTGCTATTGTTGGTGTAGCTGTTGTTGTTGTAGTTGATGTTGTTATTGTTGTTGTTGTTGTTGTTGTTGTTGTTGTTGGTGTTGCTATTGTTGGTGTTGTTGTTGTTGTTGTTGGTGTTGCTATTGTTGGTGTAGCTGTAGTTGATGTTGTTATTGTTGGTGTTGCTATTGTTGTTGTAGTTGATGTTGTTATTGTTGTTGTTGTTGTTGTTGTTGTTGTTGTTGTTGTTGTTGTTGTTGTTGTTGTTGTTGTTGTTGTTAAATTGTCTGGAATGGATCTTATTCGTCATGGTTCAGTTGGGAAGGACGATTAGAAAAGGAACAGAATGCAACAACAGCAAATCAATTACAACAATATAAACAAATCAGCGCTTTAATGTATTTGCCTTCATGGCGAGGGAGAAGCCGTGCCAGAGTAGATCTATGTCTAACATCATTCCCATCTCCGGGTATGGCTTGGAACACCTTTAGGGTTCATAGATACCTCTGGTAAAAATAATACAATGAAATAGAATATAGCATAATTATGTAATAGAAAATAAAGGGTTTTTTAACAAGTCGATGGATTTATTTAGCAAATTTTAGCCAACAGTTCATCTTTTTTGACGTAATTCACAGCGAATGACATTAAACACCTTTAAATCCGTTATTCCGACGCTATATATAAAGTTGAAACTAAACACATTAATCGATGTCCTTGTGGTGTTAAAGTCCAGACAAATATGCGTACTTTTCAGATCAATTGCGGACTGAAGAGTGAAGACATTAAAATATGTCAGCTGGGTTGGTCAGAGGCGCAGTTGAAGCAGAACTCTATAAACTACGTCTGCCCTTACAGGCATTTGAACCGCCATCTTGTGCATTACATGATAGATCAGCATATAGTAACAGTATCTTTATTCAACCACACCAGTTTTGATCACAAGCAAAGTAATCTCATGACTAAGTACCGGTACCGTGAGTGCGAGTTTGGATCAACAATGAGACCGCTAACCCATTGTTTCATATCGACGGCAACGATTTTAATACCATAAGATTCCTTTGTGTACTGTTGACATTCTAAATCGCCAAAACTATCGATTGGACACTATCTGACAACATTGTATTGTATTGTATTGTATTGTATTGTATTGTATTGTATTGTATTGTATTGTATTGTATTGTATTGTATTGTTTTGTATTGTATTGTATTGTATTGTGTTGTATTGTATTGTATTGTACTGTACTGTACTGTACTGTACTGTACTGTACTGTACTGTACTGTAGTGTGTTGTGTTGTGTTGTGCTGTGCTGTGCTGTGCTGTACTGTACTGTATTGTATTGTATTGTACTGTACTGTATTGTATTATATTGTATTGTATAAAAACATTTAAAGCAAAAAGCTTCTAATAGGATGAACCGTTCAGAGACGCTTACATACGTAGGCCTACATTGTCATTTATGAATGCATGCATTTAATACAATGCAACATGATGGCGCCGCAGAATGAACAAATTCAGCAGTCGCCGAGAGTTTCTTCAAAATTTTGAACCATAGTTTTCAACGTCGCCTTAAAACACCTTTAATAACGTGCTAATCGTGTGTTAAAGCATCATTGGCGGGTAAATTTATCTGCTGGCACGTTACACGTATTAACTGTTTGTAACATCATCTTCGTCCTTGTTTCAGTCTGTCTTCCGGATTGGTATCGCCAGGTATCAGGGATGCCACTAATAGCTTTTCCCACTTAGATCTACTAGTTTTTTCGCTCTAGGTTTCTATGTGCCCTTTTCTAGTTCTTGCGTGTATGGAGCGGAGGTTTTTCACGTCAAAGACGTGCATTATCATGGTTGGGCTTGGAGCGCCTCTCAGTAGTAGGAACACCTTTAGGGTTCATAGATACCTCTGGTAAAAATAATACAATGAAATAGAATATAGCATAATTATGTAATAGAAAATAAAGGGTTTTTTAACAAGTCGATGGATTTATTTAGCAAATTTTAGCCAACAGTTCATCTTTTTTGACGTAATTCACAGCGAATGACATTAAACACCTTTAAATCCGTTATTCCGACGCTATATATAAAGTTGAAACTAAACACATTAATCGATGTCCTTGTGGTGTTAAAGTCCAGACAAATATGCGTACTTTTCAGATCAATTGCGGACTGAAGAGTGAAGACATTAAAATATGTCAGCTGGGTTGGTCAGAGGCGCAGTTGAAGCAGAACTCTATAAACTACGTCTGCCCTTACAGGCATTTGAACCGCCATCTTGTGCATTACATGATAGATCAGCATATAGTAACAGTATCTTTATTCAACCACACCAGTTTTGATCACAAGCAAAGTAATCTCATGACTAAGTACCGGTACCGTGAGTGCGAGTTTGGATCAACAATGAGACCGCTAACCCATTGTTTCATATCGACGGCAACGATTTTAATACCATAAGATTCCTTTGTGTACTGTTGACATTCTAAATCGCCAAAACTATCGATTGGACACTATCTGACAACATTGTATTGTATTGTATTGTATTGTATTGTATTGTATTGTATTGTATTGTATTGTATTGTATTGTATTGTATTGTTTTGTATTGTATTGTATTGTATTGTGTTGTATTGTATTGTATTGTACTGTACTGTACTGTACTGTACTGTACTGTACTGTACTGTACTGTAGTGTGTTGTGTTGTGTTGTGCTGTGCTGTGCTGTGCTGTACTGTACTGTATTGTATTGTATTGTACTGTACTGTATTGTATTATATTGTATTGTATAAAAACATTTAAAGCAAAAAGCTTCTAATAGGATGAACCGTTCAGAGACGCTTACATACGTAGGCCTACATTGTCATTTATGAATGCATGCATTTAATACAATGCAACATGATGGCGCCGCAGAATGAACAAATTCAGCAGTCGCCGAGAGTTTCTTCAAAATTTTGAACCATAGTTTTCAACGTCGCCTTAAAACACCTTTAATAACGTGCTAATCGTGTGTTAAAGCATCATTGGCGGGTAAATTTATCTGCTGGCACGTTACACGTATTAACTGTTTGTAACATCATCTTCGTCCTTGTTTCAGTCTGTCTTCCGGATTGGTATCGCCAGGTATCAGGGATGCCACTAATAGCTTTTCCCACTTAGATCTACTAGTTTTTTCGCTCTAGGTTTCTATGTGCCCTTTTCTAGTTCTTGCGTGTATGGAGCGGAGGTTTTTCACGTCAAAGACGTGCATTATCATGGTTGGGCTTGGAGCGCCTCTCAGTAGTGTTTTGAATGGGCGCTATATAATTGCTCTGAATGAATGAATGAATGAATGAATGAATGAATAAATGAATGAATGAATGAATGAATGAATGAATGAATGAATGATCAGCCATTGCTGAGACATCTCTTAACTTTGTTCAGGATTTAAAAGTAGACACTCCACACTCCGAAGATTGGGAAATATTTCGTAATCGAAGTTCAAAAGGGAGTCAGCATTACAAAAGATCTCCAGGACATACCCATCACATAAGTCTACTTGGTACAAACGAATGGTAACCGCGAATCTGAATAATGAGGAGTGATATGAATAAGGTCAAAGAATCGAAATACTTATACAACGTATGGTAACAAACTTAAAGGTGTCTAACTTCAGGTAGGCCTGCTGCATTTATTATTGACATCCTGAAGTGTTTAGCAAGTATACGTAGGTAGGTAAGTCGGTAGGTAGGTAATTTGTTTGTATGTGCACTTTTATAGCGCCTCTTCAAGCTCTCGCTACTCAGAGGCGCTCCCGAATGCAGAGCGGACACTGCATCGGAGTTTCACGCCGAAGCGCTGAGCAATTTTGAGTGAAGGACTTGCCCAAGATCCTTAGCGGCGAGGTGGATTCGAACCTCGAACCTTCCAGCTCCAAAGCAACGACGCCACCACTACACCACCGCAGGTAGGTAAGCAGAGAGGCAGGTAGGTAGATAGGCAGGTAGGTAGGCAGGTTGGCAGGTGGGCAGGTAGGTAGTTAGGTAGACAGGCATGCAGCAAGGCTTAGATTCCAGATGATAAAGCAATTCGGGATAACTTTGCACAAAATAAAGTTTTGTCAAATAAGTCAGTGATTTTCTACTAAAGGTTAATCCTGGTTTGAAACCGAAAAGAAATTATTATTATAATAGTTTGAAACCGAAAAGAAATTATTATTATAATATCCTTTGCGTTAAACACCTTTAAAATGTTAAATCATATCGTATACAAAAACGCACTTCCGCTTTTGGAATGATCTTAAACAGTCCTGATCAAATGAACATGGCATGAAACGGCTATTTTGGACTATTTCTTATTTAATTCTAATTTAACTTACTAGCAATTTGATATAGCGCTCCTTCAAGGTTAACTACTCGGAGCGCTCCCAGACGAACACCAACTATAGTGTACTGTGTAGCAGTCAGTTGTCGACAAATGATTGAGAAGTCAAATACAAAACTCATTTTACAATTGAGCTGGATAAGAGTTGGGGGTGCAAGTACAGAGTGAAGCATGAAACTACGTTTAGGCATTTTAACTAACATAACTTCTGATGCGTTGCATGACAGCACGAAGTACATAATAAAGTAATAGTCAGACTATCTGCCATATTCTTTTCTATTTTTGTACCATTCTTTGTGATTGCGACACTTCTTTCGAGTGAAATCTGATGGTTCCTGTACAGGAAGTGGAAGTAGAAGCTGTATCAACATTTATTCATTCATTCGTTCATTCATTCGTTCGTTCGTTCATTCATTAGTTCCTTTATTCATTCATTCACTCATTCGTTCGTTCGTTCACTAGTTCCTTTATTCATTCATTCATTCGTTCGTTCGTTCGTTCATTCACTCATTCATTCTCTCGTTCATTCATTCACTCATTCATTTAATGCATTTGTTAAGCACCTCTTTTAGATGGCTACTCAGAGGCGCTCCCGACCTAAGCACGGTCAGATAGCACAATAGCCTACATGTCGAGTTTTTTAAAGGGGGCGGAGCTTCCGAGGGAGGCCATTCCAGGTCGTGACTCGTGGGTGGTATACCATCGAGAAAGCACGGCTCAGCATGTGTACGAGCAAAAGAGAACGAGAGCAGTCTTTGCTCAGTCGAACGAAAAGAGTGGAAATGGCGAGCACTAAGAGTATGGCTAAAGAGCATGGGAAGCAGGAGCGATGCCTATAGTAGGTAGCTAGAACAGTGATCCTGTAGCGAAAACTGTGTGCGGGAAATTTCAAATCACTGTCAACGCCCTTTGATGCCGTAAGATGTCGTTAAACCTTTGGAATGCGTAATTAAATTCACCAATTCAGTATAGTAACCAAGAGTTAAATTTTTGTATAAATTTTCGAACTAATTTAAAACGTTCCACGTTAGATACCTTTGAAACGGATTAATTCAGTGTTATATAAATTAGCAAATACGACCTTTACCCTAAGTTGGCAGAAATAAAATTTTATAGATGATGAAGTCCCAAGAATATATAAGAGCTCTAAGATAACCGTGTAGGAAAGCGATGTAGTCATAAATTATATATATATATATATATATATATATATATATATATATATATATATATATATATTAATATATTAGTCCAACCTAGTAAACAGTGCATCTTGATGCGATGTAGTGTAATTAGTCATTTATATAGCACCTCTCTCAGCCTTTGTCACCGTAAAATGTGATCATGGTTTTCAATTTACTAATCTGCGAAACCACAATAATATAATGCATCGCAATCCAATATAATAATATAATAGACGCCGTTGTAAAATGATCTATAATTATTTTTCACCATACTAGTAAGTAGTAACCAAAAGTTTTGATCTTAAATGCTTCTCGTTAGACACCTCTAAAACGTGTGATATGGACATAACATATCTTACTGGAAACAAAACTCCACAGTTCCCACTTCTGCGTCTGTAAACTTACAGCCTCTTGGATATACACCGTGAAAGGCGAGCAATCAATAATTATATATCATCCTAAACGTTCGTTCAAGCAATAACCGAGAGTTCATAAGAGGAAGACAAATGTTGGATCAACAACGAGGGCTGTAGGAAGTGTGGGTCTAACCCAATATTTCATAATATTATGAACATCAACGACCTTTGTTACCGTAAGAAGTGATCAAGCTTTCGATATCCTAATCTACGAAACCATGGATAATAATTCTAATGCAACGCAACCCAATATAATAATATAATAGACGCCGTTGTAAAATGATCAATTAACCATACTAGTAAAAAAAGTTTGATAAATATTTTTATGGCAGAGGTTTTAGATTCTTCTCATTAGACACCTCCAAAACGTGAGACACGGACATGACATAACTGCGGAAACGACAACTTTCACGTTTTCAATGCGACTTTTTTTATTCTGTTTGCCCCTCCTGAAGAACTTTCTGCTGGCACCCATTCTCCTATCTCCCGTAAGGTCACTTCGAATAATATGCGACCCAGGTCACATGATCTTACCCTATGCCCACCTAGAATTAATATCATCTGTCAGAATAAGTATTCTTTTCATAACGATACTTCGGCCTATAAGCCCGTGTCTTAATAGGATTCTAAAATATTGTTCTAAACTATTACAGCAATGTCCTGCTTCTTAAGACGTAACATTATAAGACCTACATTAAATCCCAACAACGACTGAATATATTCCCAATCGCGATGAGGAGATCAGTGTCACCAATGGGAGGACAATAACACGCAGACAATCGATAAAAAAATCGCAACCGGAACGAATAAATCCGTGGTACAGAATTGCAACGGACGCGCACAATGATCGCACCGAAAAACTGACAATAGATAAATACGCTGAACACAGTGGCAGCTCTTAGACTCCGTGGAGAATAATATCGTCAGCTCATAACCGTCGAAAGCGTCGGTGTCCGGAATAATAATACGATCCTAATTGCCTTTGTTAAGCGCTGACCAAGCAGCAGCAGCGGAGGATACAAGCGCTCGAAGGGACGAAGCAGACAAGCGCACTGCGCAGGCAGCAGCACCCAGCGCCACTGAATTATGCAAATGTATCGACTGGCGGCCAATATGGCGAATGTCCACTGCAATTGGAACCCTACTCCCAGCCACACGATGAAGCTATTGTGGGCTGAAGGCGTATATCGTCAGATGATTGTGACTGTAAAACACCTGTTGGCACCAACCTGATTATCTCACCTGTTTTTAGAAGATCTGGAATTCCTTGGCGATTCAAAGATGGTTTCGTCTTTAACGACTACGACGCAGTCGATTCGAGATTGATAACAGAAAACGGAGACGAGTTTCTGCAGCTGCGCCGTGCTGCTGTGCTCTGTGCAATGCCTGATGCCGGTGCCAATGAGGCTACTGCTGCTGCTGCTGCTGCTGCTGCTGATGCTGATGCTGCTGCTGCTGCTGCGGAGACAAATCCGATCGATGGATGTGAGGGCTTAGTAGCGCCACCAAGCGGCCATCATGACTCTCTCTTACGCGCGTGCGCACGTACGTACCCGGGCCGCACTGAGGCACCGTAGAAAAGCAACGTGCCTATAGGAGTCTCTCTCTCTCTCTCTCGCTGAATGCATCGTTCCACTGGACCTGTGATGTCGTGCATGGTGTCGGTGAGCGGATGAGACGGCGAGGGAGAGGACCAAAGGAAATAGTTTGAGGGTCGGTTTCCATTTGTGGAGGGTAATTAAATGGACATGCGAGCAAAATGTGATTTTCAGAACATTCTTTGATTGATCAATATTGCTATCTGCATTCTGGTGCACATACATAGCAATAAACAGAATTAATAAACATAATAACAATAAGAAATATACCGTGAACTAAAAAAATTGGGAATTATTCTTTTGCAGGGGGACTTGAACCCTTTTACCTCTTGCATAAATACGTTCATGGATTGTATAGAGGACTGACCAGGGAACACTCCCATTTTAGGAGGACGGAAGTTATTGGTTGTTTCTTTCTAAGGCTAACTTATAACTTTGGTTTAAATTGATATAAGGGTGTGAAAACTGTGCATATTATATTATATGAGCGCGCTCTCTTTTACGGCGTCTTGACATTTTATGCAAACGATAAAAAGTCAAATGTAATTGTAAGTGTAACTGTATTCGGATTTTATATAGCGACTGCATAATGGCCTCGAACGACCTCTGTTCATTTTCCAATGAATTAATGGGGTGAGATCTTTCGCCACCGTTTGAATTTGAATGTCGAAACGCTCTATATTCAGTGACGTAACTAGCGTTGGGCTTGGGGGGCTTAAGCCCCCCCCAAACGAAGCTGAAGCCCCCCCAAATGAAATCAAGCCGTTGTATGCTTACGGCTAATTTAAATAGACTACCGCATGGACGGCGTACATGCAGTTACGGACGACCGGCCATGACTGCCTAAAAATGGCTCCATTTGAGGTCGACACAGCCAAAAATGCGCTGGTCGCTGGGGCTCCGCCCCAGACCCCGCTGGGGAGCTTACAGTAAAGAGAAAACTTTATTGTTATCCTGGTAGCTTGAGCCTTGCGACGCTGAAAAACCACTTATTCTTACAATTTTCGAAACTTTTTCGTTCACAAATAGCTGGCAAACAAGAGCCTTAAAATGGCTCCATTTGAGGTCGACACAGCCAAAAATGCGCTGGTCGCTGGGGCTCCGACCCAGACCCCGCTGGGGGAGCTTACGACGCTCCCCCAGACCCCCTAGTCAGGACGGGCTTCGTGCCTTCGGCACTCGCAACTTCACGACCAATTACAATACAGCGTCCTGGCACTTCTTCTTTTACACTTTAAGCATTGGTCATACTTAAGGCTTAAGCCCCCCCAAACGAAAAATCCTAGTTACGTCCCTGTCTATATTTATAGAACGCTTTTAGACACCATCGAAGCGTTTTAAACCGAGATTATAAATACGCCGTAGAAACAAAAGGTGATTGTTTCCATTTGCTCTATACTTATTATTAGTCCTTGATGTGCACTAAACTGGTCTAGTACCTTGCTCATAAGTGCTGTAATACGCCGAGCAAATTTCTGTCCAGGGTAACGGCCTCTGTTGTCATAGACCCTGGTCAAATCGGATCCATCCATCCATGTGCCATTTAGATCTCAGTGAACATACCGTGCCAGCCCGAGAGTAAACGCTCAGAAATTTCGCATCCCAAAAGATGCTTGTTATTTTAATTAGCAACCTTAAGTTGGGGATGCGAACCGCGGTCCACCCGCTCTCTCTCGCGCAGTGGTTGAGTCACGGCCAGCGCTCTTACCGATGTAGCGAAATGGACCAACAGCTCAAGAAGCAAATCCTGTCCTTCGTCGTTTTTAAGAGCTTTTTATTTCTTGCAGTAGTCGCTTCTTACATTATATTTTACGGCCGCTATATAAGATCTGAGAACATTTACAATCATTTACAATTACATTCGGCTTTACTCATGTTGGCGTGAGATGTCAAAAACGCTCTATATTTATAGAGCGTTTTTACACACCCTTGAAGTATTTTAAACCAAGATTTTAAAAAAAAGTCGTAGAAAGAAAAGTTTGTTACAATTCAACTTAACTCATGTTGTCGTGATATGTCAAAAACGCTCTAAAATATTATTTACACACCCTTGAAGCATTTTAAACCAAAATTATAAATAAACTGTAGAAGCGAAAGCTAATTATTTCCATTGGGGTAAATTTATGCAAGCTTATTATACTTATGAGGTCGGGTCAGACGGTACTCTTCACGTTTCAATTATGTTTGCATATAATTTTATGGAGGAGGTTAACGGGTTCAACCCACCTCCCCTCTTTCAAAAGGAATAATTTCCGATTTCTTTTTCGACTCTGCAATCGTTGTCGAATCCGATATGGAGGGGTGCTTGGTTTACTTAGTTAAACAACAGGGAACCAGACGTGGGCTGCGGTATATACAAAGTGCCAAAAACACGGACGTACGCACGTGCATGCGAGGTCAGAGGAAGGCAGCACTAAGAAGAATGTTCTTCCCGCCAGTCGGCGATCTATCGGTTACAGACGGACGCACTAACTCACGACCATAAGAACACACGAAAGAATGGATAGATGGATGCATGGATGGATGGATGGATGGACCGGTGGATGGATGGATGGATGGACGGACGGACGGACGGACGGACGGACGGACGGACGGACGGACGGACGGACGGACGGACGGACGGACGGACGGACGGACGGACGGTCGGACGGACGGACGGACGGACGGACGGACGGACGGACGGACGGACGGACGGACGGACGGACGGACGGACGGACGGACGGACGGACGGACGGACGGACGGACGGACGGATGTATGGAAGGATGTATGAATAGATGGATGTATGGATAGATGGATATATATGGATAGATGGATATATATGGATAGATGGATGGACGGACGGATGGATGGATGGATATATGGATGGGCGGACGGACGGATGGATGGATAGACTCCATTTCGAGCGGTCGATAGAACTCCTCCTCCTCCTCCTCCTCTCTTCCTCCTCCTACATCGCAAATACAGATCGATACACAAAATCAAAGTCAACGCCAGATTCTCTTCGTGCTCCTCCCTCTCCCTACCCCCCCCCCCCCCCCCCACCCTCCCCCAATCTCTCTCGCCCACAACCACCACCTAGCTCTTCTTCGATAGGCGACCGTCTTACATCCGCCCCTCCCCCCTCTGCCCACTTCTCCTGCCCTCCTCTGTCCTCCGTCCGCGAAGGGTACCAGCGCTTTCTGAGTCAGAGGCAGTGGACGCACTGAAGCAGGGTACCAGCAGAGCGGATTCTTCAAGGGCGCACTCTGTCGATCGCTATAGGAATTATGCCGAATGATGTGACGTCAATGCTACCACACCAACACACACACACATACGCACACACACACACACACACACACACACGCACGCACACAAACAAACGCAAACAAAATTAATATGCACACATAATATTTACAGCTTTGCACGCACGCACACGTGTACATGTATATACATTATACACAGGCAAACATATATGCACATACACACACAAACGTGCGAGCGCATTTACACACACACACACACACACACACACATAACTAGACGAACATGAAGAAAATCATAGACTACGCGAGATAATAAACCTGAAACTTGTGCTCAATGAATGAATGAATGAACGAACGAACGAATGAATGAATGAATGAACGAATGAATAAATAAATGGATGAATGGAAGAATGAACGAATGAATGAATGAATGAGCGACCGTAACCCGTACATAATTATGCAAACAGCCAAACACCCACACACACAAACAGCCGCATTCTCAATGCACACAGTTACTGTTAGCATACGTCTACCTCCCCACTGCTTACTCGCATTCATACGTTGGTCACGAATTTGCATTGCACTCCTGTTCATACCAGAGCCTTCTATTACAGTAATAGAAGGCTCTGGTGCATACGTGATCGGTCCGCGCCAGAAAGAAAACGCACCTCTCGTTAATAATCTGTAATCCTTCTGTACAAAGAAACAACGGAAGTCGAGACATCTAGTGAACGACGGAGAAAACAAAGAGACTAATCTGTCACTGCTGTTGGCCCTGCAAGCTCAAAGCGCGCTGCTTTGTAGCCTTTTGAATGCAATGAGAAAAGAAAAATTGCATAGCGCATGAATACATTGAATAGGGCGCTACTTGAGTAATTGCCAGCTTAAATTTATTCCATTGTTCAATATAAAGAAAACGTTGGACGTCATACAAACACAAATGCATGCATGCACACGCGCGCGCGCACACATGCACACACGCACGCACAAATGCACATACGCACGCACAAGAATGCATGCACACACACGCACGCGCACATACGCACGCCCACACATGCACAGGCCTACCTCTTGATCTTTCCTTTCTGTAGCCTACATTGGTCCTGGTGTGTCAGCCTAGTGCATCACATACATCATCATCATCATCAATATCATTGGGCTCAATGCCCGTAAGAGTCCGACGCCACTCTGTCTGAGTCTGTCTCGCGTCATGCTGCCCAGTTTCAACCGGTCCGGTCAGCAGGTCTGCTCCACACCATAAACATCTTGGAGCACCTAGACCACCTTGACTGATTGAAGAGAATCGTGGGAAAGAGGCATGAAGGACAACGTGGGTCAATGCCCGTATGTGTCCCATGCTTTCCCCGACTTTCTCCACTGGTCTGCCCTGACCGGCCTGTGCATGTCTGCTCCACATCATAACACCTTGAAGCATCTGAGTCGCTATATGTCACTTGTGTCGTGGTTTTTGCGGATTTCAATCGTCTTGGTTCCCTGTGGCGAAGAATGGATGCAGTTTAACGTCGTGCCCAGGACAAATCACATACATGATATAGGCAAAAACAGATGAACCATCTTAATTAACAACAGTTACTAGATTATTATTTTCCGCCACTGAGGACAATTTGGAAAGCGTGTTCACCAATGCATGCCAAATTTATTACGACCCTCATAGGGTTTGGGGGGTTTTGTAGCCTATTTCCGGTTTCTTTTCTCACTAATGTTATACGAATAATTATAATAGGTCTATATTTATTTATATCTGTAACTCCTACTTATTATTTATATTTGTTTTTTAAATATAATATTATTTATATTAATTTTCTTTCAGTGATCTTCACATTCGTATGTTTCTTCAGAGTGTAGCATCCACTTGGGGATACGTCGTCCATGCGGCTAATTCAGTTTCCGGTTTTCGGTGTTGACATCAGAAAAGTATCGGTTTATGATTGCGTATAGTAATACTTTTCAGATTTTGTTCGTTTCACAAACGCCATCATGCAATCAAATAGACTGTTGGGTAGAGGAGGAGCACTACCTCTCAGTTTCATTTTGAAACGCTCCGCACTAGAATCGAACCACAAAAGTTTGCTATTATGTTCGGCCACGAGAAGTCCTCTACCCTATGGCACCAGCCCTACAAAGTTAACCCTCCCCCTTGCTAGGTGTTTAAGTGACGGTAGATTCGAAGAAAATTCACGATCGTTCAATACAAACTTTTCGCCTGCTGTAAAAAAATTAATGACGACTTTGGCCGTTGGGATTGCGGGATCGCTGCTGGCGTTCGGGGCGTTTGGATTAAAACTTGCCTTCCCTGTGGAAGCAGAGGCCTTGAAAGATGACAAGAAGAATACAAGTGGGATGTCGGATGCGAGGAGAAAGTGGAACTTTATCGCCGACATCGTAGATAGAGCCGCACCGGCGGTTGTGCATATCGAAATTCAAAACAGGTATGCAGTATGATATTGATGAATGTGTATTTATTTATTTATTGCCAAAGTAACAAAAAAGAACATAGTACAGGTAGTGGATACAGAGCGGTCTCTAAGTAACCTCATATGAAATAAAATAGATGTCGCTTCCGCATCAGAACCCAGCAGTGTTCAGCTAGGTCATGACAGTTTAGAATCTGTAAGAGTGATTAATTTGGCTTGATGATCCATCTTTTAATGCTCTCTTGTGGATTGCTACATATGGTGTAGGGGTATGTTCGTTGCCTTGCAGCCGGAGGCTTTCAGGTTCGAATCCACCTCAAGCCACTGATTATATGGAACCTTGAGCAAATCCTTCACTTGCGAAATGTAGCTCATGCGCTTCGGCGTGAAATTCCGATGCAGTGTATGCGCTGTAGTCGGGAGCGCCTCTGAGTAGTCTTAAAGTCATCCATCAACTGGCAACACGTCACAACATTGTTTTAATGCGTTGTCTTTCAGGCATCCGTTTACAGGGAAACAGATGACAACATCAAACGGATCTGGATTCATCGTGCGTTCAGACGGTGTCATCCTAACGAACGCACATGTCGTTGCCAACAAGTCGTCGGTTGTCGTGCGTTTACACGATGGACGTACGCTAACGGGAACCGTACAGGCCATCGACCCCATCTCTGACCTTGCAACGGTCAAAGTTACAGCGGTACGGTTGAATGTGATCAGTTTTAAATTTAATTTGAAATTTATATAGCACCACTTGCAGCAGTGAATATTTAGTAGCGCTTCTAGTGGGAGTTTACCACAAGAGAAGAAATAGGTTTTGAGGAGAGACAGAGATGTAGGAAGAGATCTAAAAGGAATGGGAACATGTAAAGAAGATGGAAGGGCATTCCAGAGGGCTGGTCGAACAGTGGGAAATTATCTAGCTTTGGCCAAAGTGGTTTTTGATTGTGGGACAAAGAGATTATTCCGATCATTGTCAGAGATCATTATCATTTTTAAGACAGTGAAATTATGAGTTTAGACATTCATATTTAATTTTTCTAGAGTGCAAATACCTTATTAATATGGGTTCAAATGTTTCGGTTCAAAGCGGTTAATTTTTATATGGCAAAAGGATGAGAGTTATTTAATCTAGTTTATGATTGTCTAAGGTACAAAGTATATCATTTCAATACTAAGATATTTGGGTTCGTAGCAGAACTTTTTAACAATACATAGATTATGTTTCTAATTCATTATTGTTTCGAGTACAAATGTCTTTGTTAAGAATAAGATATCAAATGAAAGAGACAGTTGAGCATGCCATCCATATGATTTTTATTGTTTTTGACATAGGAATTTCTTTTAAATATCCAGCTTTAGCTAGGGATCTAACTTAACACAGCATAATGAATTTATTTGCAAAAAATGTCACGGTCAACTATGTCATGAGAAATGCTAGTAGATGAATCGTTAACTAATTTTAAATGCAGATATTGGTTTGAAGTGTTAACAACTTCACTCTCAAAATTGCAATTAAAATGTAAACAAAAGTTAAATCTAATTAGAATTGTTTTTGTTGTTATGTATCTAGAAAGATCTACCGACGCTCAAGTTGGGGAATTCGACGGAGCTTCGAACGGGGGAGTGGGTAGTAGCGATGGGGAGTCCGTTTCAGCTCAACAAGACGGTCACGGTTGGGATCGTGAGTTCGGCCGAGCGAGGCAGCAGTGAACTTGGTCTGCACAACAAAGATATCAACTACATCCAGACTGATGCCAACATCACTGTGAGACTCTTTGGATGTCTGTGTGCTTTCATTACAAACTTAAGCTTTCTAAACTTTATAAATGAAGATAATAATTTTGGTGTCATTTGGAATAAAAACTTGGAAGAGCAACGTACTGGAAAATGCCTATGTGCAGAGAAAATGGTTGGCATCAGCCTTCATGTTTTTAAAACGATGATGTTGATGATGATGATGATGACGATGATGACGACGATGATGTATGTATGTGCACTTGTTATAGCGCCCCTTCAAGCTCTCTCTACTCAGGCGCTCCCGATGCAGAGCGGACACTGCATAGGAGTTTCACGCCGAAGCGCTGAGCAATTGTGAGTGAAGGACTTGCCCAAGGTCCTTACGCGGGGAGGTGGATTCGAACCTCGGACCTTCCGGCTCCAAGGCAACGACGCCACCACTAGACCACCACGTAATGATGATGATGACGATGACGACGATGATGATGGTGACGACGATGATGATAAAACCATTGGTAGAGAGCTCTTTTTAAACACCTTTAGAACATTGTCAACTAATCCTATACTTATATTATTCCGACAATGTTCAATGTTCCGTCTGCTGTGGACATCAACATTTATTTTTCTGAAATATGCCCTGCTTAATGACTCTGATGAATTCGTATCTTTATGTTTGTATGCGTCTGCATGCGGTACATCTATCTGCTTGTGGGTATGTGTGTGTGCACGCCAGTAGTGTAGTCCTAAAAAATGAAGTGGGGAACGCTCTTTATAATAATATTATTATTAGTAGTAGTATTATTAATATTCCATTATCCCTGGGAAAAAGTTGGGAACGGCGTTCCCCCGCATCCCCCCCCACTACACCACTGGTGCACGCGTGTGTGTGTGTAAAAATTTTAAACAAATTCTGAACACAATGACGTTGATGATTATGATGACGATGAAGATGATGATGTTTATCATGATCCTGATCATGATGATGACCATTATGAGGACGATGATAATGATAATGACCAAGTGTCAATTAGTGGCACTGTAAACATTTTGAGAGAAACCATCTCGAAGGATTAAGATTGAATCCAAGTCTGTCTCTTTGTTGCGTTGCAAGCCAATTGAAATGTGGGTTGAAATTAAATGGAAATTTAATTGACTTAATTGATTAACTTAATTAATTAATTGGTTTAATTAATTAATTGAATTACTTAATTAATTGAATTACTTAATTAATTTAATTAATTAGTTAAGTAATTGGCTTGCTTACTTACTTAATTAATTGAATTAATTAATTGACTTACTTAATTAATTAGGTAATTGACTTACTTGCTTAATTAATTAATTGTAATTGATTGTGTGCATGGTTTTTGTTTGAACAATAAAATTATAACGACGACTGGCATTGGTTTCCCAGTCCATTTTAGGTCCCATTTATCTACTACGTTTGTCAAACAAATTTCTTTTGCCCCATCCATTTTAGTCATTGAAATCTTATCATGATGTAATTCATTTTTGCTGCCTTTTGACAGATTTTGTTTTTGTTCTTTGTTTCTATTTTTGTGCTGAACAGTTCGGAAATTCTGGCGGCCCGCTGATCAACTTGGTGAGTGTAAAGTGGCATTCTCTATAAATTTGCTTAATCAAACTGGAAAATATTGACAGCAATGCATCCGAGAAATCTTTTTCCGTCTGCAGAATTAACTAGTTGCTTTTGATTGCAGTTGAGATAAGCCTGACTAAAAAAACTCACTGTTGCTTGGCATTATATGCATACCTGTAATTGACACTGTGTTTATTAACACCAAATTATGCATATTTATACATATGTATGTATGTGCACTTGTTATAGTGCCACTTCAAGATTACTACACAGAAGCACTCCCAACTACAGCACGGACACTGAATCGGAGATTCAAACTGAGGCGCATGAGCAATGGCGAGTTAAGGTCCCTCTGGCTGCAGGGCAATGAACATACTCACTACACCACTGTGCCCTACAATATGCATCCTTACTTACTTCCTTATATAAGTTTCATATATAAATACAGTATCTGCAATATAATGAATAAACAAATGGTTATGAGAGCTCTAAAGGTTTATGTATGATGTCACAGTACCTGTTGCTAAGGCCTAAAAAAATGTTGTGTTTCCGGTAACAGAGCTAAAGCAAATTGGGTAGGTAGGTCGGAAAATATTTTTATTTTGGTAAAATATTTTTATGCAGTGACTATCCGAAAAAGTATACCCCGCTAGTCTTTTTTGCACAAAGGTACACGCTGCAACAAAGTACGTGTTCTAAGCAAGTATAAACTGCCTATTCCCCCGACTGTTTGCACCTAAAACTGCTCTAGAAAACAGTCCTATTCATTTCATTTTGTTGACGTCTTTTCTGTTATGTCAATATAAATCTTTAAAAAATTTTTTTTTTTTTTTTTTTTTTTAAATTTATATAATTTTTTATAATTTTTTTTACAAAATTATTTGGGTCGCGGCAATAAAAGAGGGTCGGTCGGGTTACCGGAAACACAACATTTTTTTGTTAGGCCTAACTTAAGTCGATGTTTGTTAGCTTTGCAGATCAGGAAAAATACAAACTGTATTAAAGGTTACTTAATGTTTCTTGGTCCATTATTCATATAAAATATAATATACTGTAATCTGCACAGAAGGGTGTGCTCTTCGTTCCTTTCGCACGAACTGCAACTATGCAGAATTGAGCCTTCTTCTTGTTGGGCCCAGTGGTCTAGAATGGACTCCCACAGAAATTATGTGAGAAATTATGTCTGCTTCCTTGAGGCTCTTACTAAAGCAGATTTTATTTAACTCAGAACTGTGCTATTTTTGCTGTACTAGAGTCGGGAGCGCTTCTGAGTAGTACCCTTGAAGAGGCAGTGTAGAAATTCTGAATGAATGAATGAATAGATGAATGAATGAATGAATGAATGAATGAATGAATGAATGAATGAATGAATGAATGAATGAATGAATATAATAGAATATGAGACTATGAGGCTTTGTCAAATGGGCGATTTGCAGTCCGTATCAGAAGTTAGAGAAAAAAAGAGTATAAAACATCCAGCATTCGTTTTGCGCTTATTCTTATAACACGAAAGCAATACGATTTAGAGGTGTCTAACGGCGACCCTTACAATTCAGTAAGATCTCTAAAAAGAAGAAGATCAGAAGTTAAAAATCTTATACTGAATTGTAATGGTCGCTTTTAGACACCTTTAAATCGCATTGCTTTCGTGCTATAAGATTAAGCTCACAGCGAACTATTGCTGTTTGATACACCCCTATGTATGTTGTGTTAGCTCAGCTCTACTAAGAAAAGGATTAATTATGTTGACACTAAGTTTTGACAATAACGCAATAAACTGTACATTCGTAGCGTTAAGTTCGTTTCATATGGTAAAGTACAGGGATTGTGTATTTGCAATTATTATTTAGAGGGTTGGTTACTCGTGAAAATATTGTGTGCGTCCATTTCAATTTAAATCGTAGATGTTGCCCCACTTCAAATTCCGGCTCTACTGATAAAAATGATGTTTTGCATTTCCAAAGTCAATAATTTTTTACTTTGCAAACATGGGTATTCGTCAATTTAATGTTTTTCGTTTGTAAACAATTAATTTTGGGGAATTTCCGGAACCTCAATTATCGTCCAAAATTAGTCTGTTCTTTAAACACCTTTTAAAGTAACCCATTGGTCCTGTAAATTAAGACTGAGCAGCCAACATTCAACTATTCTATGACGATTGAACCCTTATCTTCTGATCACACCTTGTGACTGTGTTAACAAAGGTCTCTTTAATCAGCATCCGCTGTAAAATATTCGTTGTTCCTGGTACTGTCTTGTCTTTGGCCTGCCTTGCAGGATATTCTATCTCCCTTAAAATTATCCGGGGGTGGGGGAATGGAGGAATATACTTGGTATAGAGTATCCCAATTATTGAAAAATACCTATAGTTGATGAATTTATGTTGTAATCAAATTTTAAAGTGACTAATATAGAAAGGCATTACCAAATTACAGCTGTACTGTATTGTATTGTACAGTGCGATGCATGTAAGCATGTTTTATGCAAATAAAAAGTCTACTTACTTGCTTCGTTTGAAATTGGCATCCTGTAGTATTTGCTCTTTACAAAGAATTTTGAAGGTATGTCTCTGTAAAATATCAATTATGATTGTAACGGTGATCATTATTTGTAGGACGGTGATGCTATCGGAATCAACACAATGATGGTAACACCAGGAATCTCATTTGCTATTCCATCCAACTATGCGTCCGATTTTCTGCAGAAGGCGAAGAAGATTGAGGGCCGCGGTAAATGGAAGTTTTGCATTTTTTTTGTTTAGTTTTTTGCATTAAAATATATATGATGTTTTGACCATTAGTTTGAAACTTACAGATAAAGAGCACTGTTCAGTAAATTAATTGTTTAATGTTGTTTATAAATTAAATCTCAACAGCTTTGTTTGTCATTAAATGTTCATTGTTGAGAATTGAAGTTCAACAGCATTGTTCAGCGTTAATTGTTCAGTATTAATTGTTCATCATTGTTCAGAAATAACATTCAATAACATTATTCATCATTAATTGTTCACTGTTCAGCATTGTTCAGAAATGGTATTCACCAACGTTTTTCAGCGTTAATTGTTCATTTCTACAACATTGATCTGCCCTACAATGATAAAAAAAACTATTATTTAATTTTAATTAATAAATTTGCCTGCGATTGATGCTAATTACCGGAATTGTTGTTTTGTGCCAATCAGCGACCACATCAAAGTTGCCAACTGTTCGGGGCTACGTCGGTATCACGATGTTGTCATTGACAAGTGACATCATCAAGTCACTGAAGACTCGACACGCGGACTTTCCCGACGTTGATCATGGCGTTCTCGTTCATAGAATTGCGGTTGGATCACCTGCCGAAAGGTTTCTGATTTCATTACTAAGTTGTAAGAGCTCTTCATCACTAAACTTTACCCTCGCTAATAATTAATGATTCGTATTGATTGATAATTCTTGCCTTCATTACTAATTTATTACCTTATATAAATTAATGTATGCATAATTAATGTATGTGTATTTTATATATTAGAAATATATATGTATGATTTATATGTAGGCTATGTTTATATATGTTATGTGTGTGAATATAATTATATGTAAAAGAACTTGCAATATAAATAAAACATAAATTGCTGAAAGTAACGTCGAGAACGAGATGCAGTTGACTTTGTTCAGAATTTTATCCTAACGTGTCCCCGGATGTTAGAGCATCCAAAAATAGACTGACCACAGACATCGTCTGCGATGCTTAAGAAAAGACGATCCCTGATTGGCTGACACGTTTTGGCTTCATACCCCTTCAGTAATGATATTTATTAATATGATTATAGTCAGGGCTGAAAGTGAGCCGGGTCGGTCCGGATCTGCGACCCGGCATCGATTTTCGAGACTTGCTGTTGCCAGGTCTCAGCAGAGTCGCAAAAAGGTCACCAGGTGCCAAAACTGGTTAAAAAAAATGGTAGGATTTTTGATAATTTTGGGCAAATTACTAAAAAAAATGTCATAAAAATTTACGGGTCAAAGGCCTGCTCGTCCGCAAAAGTGAGACCCGGCAACTTTCCCAAACCACTTTCAGCCCTGATTATAGTCCCAGGTCTATGTCTCTCATTACTTTTTTCTTAAATGGCGTCTGTTTCTCTCTTTCAGTGCTGGACTCCGACCTGGTGACGTCATCACTCGGATCAACGACAAAGACATAAGGACGGCAGCAGAGGTGTACGCTGTCGTTTCGACTGCCAAAGAATTGCGTTTGACCGTCCACCGCGCTCGGGAACTTTTGCATCTGACTGTGATCCCAGAACGTTCTGAATAGGCGATTATGTGCTACTGAACAAAGGACTTTGCTGGAAAATGAAATTATTATGTGCTGAAAAATATTATGGTGCTACTGATTTTTGGTGTTTTTTCTCTGTGTTTTATCAGTTTTTTCCTTTTTCAATGAGTATATAATCTCAGAAAAAATTGAAAAAATGTGTGCACATTTGAGCTGATCACTATAGTTTTATTTACACCCTAATTCTTTATTGACTAGCTGTATTGGTTGCCCAGTTACTTTTAGTGCACTCTTGTCGGTAAAGCTCTAAGTGATTGTTTAGGATTGACATTTCTTGAGCAATATATGCACATAGTGATGTTTCTTAATTTTATTTTAATAATGAACTCCAAATTTTTTAGCACTTATAGCGTATTTCGGGCAGTTTGACTTTTTCAAATCCTCCAAGTAAGTTATTTTCACATTTTTTTAAGTAGGCCTACAGGTAGTTCTGTTTATGTTACAACAATGTTCATTGGAAAAGCCCTTGCAAAATGGAAACCTCTGAAATTTTTCTGTGCCAAGACTCTGAAAGTGCCACTTGATAACAAAGCAAAGGGCACCAGCTTATTCACAAGCACCAAATTAAATCAGAAGAGTTTTGGCTGCCTTGTTGTCCAAATAGAAATAATAATTAGCCATCGATATGGTATGTGCTTGTGCAATCGATACATTTGCATCAATTTCTGCCAATCAACAATGTAAGTATATAAATAAATGTGAATGCTTAGCAGACTGTAGTGCAGCTTTCTATCCAAAACCTTTTCACAGCTGAGCTACATGACAAGCACAGGATTCTATCCCTCTACAGGGTGAGCGCAACTTGAGCCCATTGAAAATCGAGGAATCAGAAATGAGCCAGAATTTGCGTCAGGAGGGGAAGACCGGCCCGTGATGGGCGAAGGTCAGCCAGGGAGGGGGAGGAGTGGGGTTGAGACCAGTGGTTTGGGGGATAGTGACCTCTGATGGAAAGGATCGTTTTAACTGCACATCATACGTGGGAAAATGAAGGCTGAGGCTCTCTAAACATGGTTAGGGTGAACAGGCTGTGTGCCAATTAAAGTGATGCAGGTAGGCCTAAGCACATTGGACCAGATTGGACATCATAATGCGTGTCGTTGTAAGGCTTATCGGTGTGTTACGGTTTTCTATGGCAGAGGCCTAAATTGAGACACTATACATGTAGGTAAATCTATTTTGATTGACTCTGTATAATAATAGACTGGTCAGACGAGGCATGTTCAGGTTTCGAAACTGAGAGGCGTTGCCACGTTGGCCTTACGTAGTTAAAAATTGATGTGTAGACAGTTAAAGGGTTTTTGACTTTGGTCCGGTATGAAAGCTTTAGAAAAATAGCTGGAGTTTGGGTGTGTAAAGAAGATTTAAATGACTATAAGGGTCTTTAAGAACGACTGGCGGAGTCTCTACTCTCAACCCACGACAATAATTTATTCTCACCCTGCTATTTTCCCACCCGATAATTACAAAGAACTTGAGGTCGTTTCTGATCAAATATTTTAGTATATGGAATTTGATAAGCTAACGCAAAGCCAAGCTTACATCTTAAATTCTTAATGGTATGAACGATGAATAATATTCTTTATAATAATTTTTTTTATGAATGTTGAAATTGTTCCTCTATATAAATGTTTGTTTATTTGTAACTTCGCTGGATGGCAGAGGCGGCCAATCATCTGCAAAGACTGCGGGAAAACTAAAGTAAATAAATAATGTATAAAATTAGTTGATTAAAAATAATGTTTTAACTTAGTCAACTATCATACTTTTAATAGAAGGGGACAGGATATTACCGATACTATTCTCAGAGAATTTCCGGAACCTCGGTTATCGTTTAAAAACTAATGTCTGTTGTGTAGACACCTGTTTAAGAAGTCCGTTGGGTCTATAAGTATGACTGAGTCTGACTTAAAATGACTTCTTCTCTAGCCACGCTCTAAGCTTCTAAAATCTATAGCGAATCACACGTTGTACAGACTGCATGAATGGTTAAATTCTAGAATGGCTCGGTAGCAAGTAAACAACATGATCGCCACAGATCAGCGCAGAATAGAGCGCTGTCACATGCGGCGTGCCAGCCTGAAGTGTTGATTTAACGAAAATTGAATTGAATTTATACTTCCTGTTTGTTTCCTATAGCGAGTGAAAATGACTGAAGAGAAGCAACGATTTATAAAAGACTTGGCAAAAGAAAACAACAGCTTAGTTGAATCTGTATTGAAGGTGAGGCTACCATTTATCGTGCATATATTATTTTGCTAAACTTCACGGCAATAATAATAACTTATGAACAAATTTTTATCTGCCGATGCTTGTATGTGTGTGCACTTGTTATAGCGCCCCTTCAAGCTCTCACTACTCAGAGGCGCTCCCGAATGCAGAGCGGACACTGCATCGGAGTTTCATGCCGAAGCGCTGAGCAATTGTGAGTGAAGGACTTGCCCATGGTCCTTACGCGGCGAGGTGGATTCGAACCTTCCGGCTTCAAGGCAACGGTGCCACCACTACACCACCGAGCCCCGCATGCTATCCTGCATCTGATGTGGAATCCATCTATAACAACTATTTTCCACGTTTACATCGCAATGTCTCGTCAACTCCACAGATTCTGTCGTTCAGAAACTAAATGGTTAATAATATCATTATTTAGACATTGTTGCTGTTGTCTTTTTTGCAGCCTTGTGCATTCGTTGGAATCCAGCCAATATTCGATCGGATAACATCTTTTGAGAAGCTTATTCGGATCATTCAGGGTACGTGGTCACGTTAAAATTGTGATTAATAATGGTTGATTTGTGACATAATGTTCAGCGTGAAACTGATTTGCATTGTCCTAAGTGTTTCTGTCTCCAACAGAAAATTTTACTAACTGTAGGTCACCTGCAGACTTGTCAGTTGTGTCAACTATGCAATTTGGTTGTATGTGCATTTGTTATAGCGCCCCTTCAAGAATCCACTCGTAAGCTCTCCCGACTACAGCACCGACTCTGAATTGCAGTTTCACGTCGAAACACATGAGCAATTGAGAGTGAAGGACTTGCTCAGGGTCCCTACGCGGCGGCTTGAGGTGAATTCGAACCTGCAACCCTCCAGCTGCAAGGCATAGAAATACACACTACACCAGTGCACCCCACAAATAATATGCGCCAGAAAATGCACTGATTTAGGCCTTTCTACAGGAGTCTTTAGTAGGAATCTCTGCACAATCATTCAGTAGCAGAAATGCCAATTACAGCATGATCAGCATTTCTAATTTATACTCGATCGATAACACAACAGTTAGAGAGTGTGGTATCGATTTTAAAGTCTGTGGATCATTCTGTGCACAGGAATACCTTGCAACAGACGATTTCTGTCAGTCGAAGTTGCTCTGTTGTACAACCACTCGCTTGCGTTGCGTTCAGCAACTCGTCTCAACGCTTCTATTCCTCTGGGATCGCTCAGTCGGAATGCGAATGAAAATCGCACCCATAGATTCGACGTTAATCCGGAGAAAACGTCGGATGATGTGATTCGAACGTTTCTACACAGAGGTAATATTAATATTTATTTATTAATTCAGATTTGCAATCAAATCAAAATGTCATCAATCAGAATATTTTATTTTTGAGGCCAATCAAGGATATCAAGTTTACATATTATCATTGTATAGACATATCATTGTATCATTGATTACTTGATACAGTAGTAGCAGATGACAACAAGTTTAACAGGAGTCAAATTTAACTTTATGGCAGCCTGCAAGACATCCATATGTCGTACTCAGCTTTACAGTCACCCCAGGCAGTTGAAGGCCGAGTTAAACTTATGGGGCCAGCAGTTATTGAACCCGTGACACCATTCTTATGTCCATTGTCCATGCCAGTATGTTGCAATTTAATGATCTCCCATCCATGAATATCCAAGGAATATCTTTGTGGAATGACTGATCCTTTCAGTGACAGCAGACTTATACATCCCGTCTGTATTTTTTAAAACTTTTCTTTTCCTTCACGCATGACTGGAGTACAGCAATCTAAAAAACATTTTGACTGAAATTAATAAACTTTTCGATCTAAGCCATACATAAGTGAGTATGGGATATATGCCTCAGATTCTGCTTCTACCTTGATCTGCAATGTATCCATAATTTCAGTTGATAAGCTGATCGGTGAAAGGAAAGTTTCCAGAAAGTCTGTTAGAGATGAACGAATGGTTTTGTCGAGCAGACTTATCAAACTACTGTTGTCCGTTTCATTTCCAGGTTCGTCAGTTTACTTGAAAATTGTATAAATTTTCGATTTATATTTTGCCAGAAATTCTTTCAAACAAAGTCTTTGATGTGATGGAATTTATATCTTGCAAATTTGTGCAAGTACTTTGTTAATATACTTTGTTGATTTTATTTTTTTAATTTATTTTTTAAATGTACGTTGTTGATTTTGGGATCAATAAACTAAATTTGAAACTTGAATATGAATACTGTTTGCATGAATTTTGTGATGCATGAATTTTTATTTCTGCCTTCCAACCTGACAGAGTATTTACAAATACTTTCGACTTTATAACTGTGAAACATGTGATGGAATTTAGATATTCCAAATTTGTGCTAGGGTTTTGTTAAAATGAAAACTATTTGTGGGAATTTTGTGATGCACGAATTTTTATTTCTGCCTTCAAACCTGATAGAGTATAATTTACAAATGCTGCTGACTTTATAACTTTGAAACATGCGCATGTGTGTTTATTGAAGGTTCAGCAAAGGTGATGTTACTTCAGCTTTCTGTTGCTTACTGCCTGAGGCTTCTTGATTGTCGGCTGCTTAAGGAGGCGTCTGAAATGTCTCTTCGGATGGTCGAACAAGTGCTGCCACAACTCAATGATCTGTTGCAGGTCAGTTCCAGAGTGCAGTCAACCAGAAAAAAGCTATGCTTGAGGAATTCTTACCTTAGATCAATGCATTATTAAAAATTTTGTTTAGATAGATTTGATTTTTTTAAACTGTTTTGCTTAGAATTTTTCAATTTATAAGCTGACAACAAAGAAACAATTTGAACAAAACTAAAAGTAAGTAAAGTAAAGTAAGATCCCATCCCGTTCCATGAGGAACATAGGGAGGCGCTCATCTCCTTTTCCATAGCCCTGAGCCAGCAATGGACGAATCCCAAGGTCCTGGACACGGGGCCAGTGTATCGCAGGACTTGCTGTTTACTTCCGAGCTTACGCCGGTACCAAATTATACTGCTTGGTGACAGAGGCACGTGTGCGTAAACAACTTGCCCAAGGTCGTTACCCGGAGTCGAACCCGCAACCTTCCGCTCCGTGAGCGGACTAAAAGGCACTTGTCAATTTATAAGCTGTTCTGTGTAGATCAATTAAATTTGTTAAACTGTTCTGTAGCTTAGAGATCAATTCCATTTATAAAAGTTTTTTGAAATTGATTAAATTTCATGTTTAATGATTCAATTTTTTAAACTGTTTTATTTTAGATAGATTCAATCGATTCCCATTTGAATCTACCTTGCATTTGTTCGGATCCAGCATCCAAAGCAGAAGTTTCATTGCTTGCAGACAGCGTTCGAGTTGTGGCTGCAGTCTCATCCTTCCGTATGCTGGACTGGAACCAGTGCCTGGCTTATGTGCGCCAGACCGAAACCTTTCCGATTAAGTTGTACTGCTTATATGTCGAAGGTAAAGAAATTGATTTCACACACAACAATGAAATGCCTAATTTAGTGCTTTGTTCGAACAATATGCTGAGATAATGGTGTTTGGTTTGTGGGCAAAAATTAGTCCAGTTTAGAGTGTGTACCTAGTATACTAGTATAGCGAATCATTTTATTAACTTTTACTGTGTGGTAGTGTTGTGTGGTATCGTGCATTTTCTGCATGGTCCGTAATGCAATACCATGCTGAAAGTTGATAATTGTCCTTTTTAAGATGATTAAGGTGATTTTCTGTTCATTTTCTTCTGACTGACGTCATTGTATAATTCTAAATTATTATTTTTAACCCCTTAACGACCAGCGTGTACCACAATGCATTGAAAACATATGTAGCTTATCTTTTAAAGGGTCAACATCCTATTGTTTTGCTTGGAGAGTGCCTTTCATTCTTTCACTTTAAAATTATTTTTCTCTTCAAGCAGAGCTACATTTTCAATTCCAGCTATGTCCCAGCGACCAAAGGCAGCCTTTCCATGCTGACTTTCTCACCGTTGATTCTTTGTGCATTTATATAGCGCCTTTTCATAAACTTTCAGAGTTGTGGAAACCTGACTTTCAAAATTGACCTATTTGTTTCATCGCCAATGAAAGCCCAAGATAGATCTGGCGAATTGGAAATGTGGAATGTGGGTAAATTTTAGAACCGTTTTACAGTCGAATTATTGCTAATGTGCTCTTTACTTCAAATCCTTTTATGTGCCGCAGGTTACGTTTTGTATCAGCAGAAAGCCTCCGATACGGCTCTTTGTTTGCTGACCAATTTGACGAAGCGAGTCGACTTGAGTCGTGAACTCTCGCTCAACGTCCGAAACTTGATTGGCTGTTGTCTGTCCTCTCAGGTTGTAAATGGTGACCAAATTGCTGATCCTCAGACTATAACTAAATTCAATAATTTGAATATTGATAATTTCGGTTGATAACAGTTTTTAAGTTCCATCGTAAATCACTGGCAGGATGGATGCTATTTGCTACATGGCGAAGTTGAATATTATTACTTTTTAGGCACAAAAGCGACTGTATTTTGTTGCTGGCTTGAGCACTGAAGTGTAGTAATGAATTTGCATAATTAAACGCATGGGTGAATTTGCATATTTTCCGTGTGAATACAGGTGAATTTTCATATTATTGTGTAAACAGAGGGCGAATATATATTTCAACCTAAACATGCTAGTAAGTATGAATATTGCAGTGTGAACGCAGTGCTGAATTTGCAGTTTACATGTAAATACTAGTAAATTTACTAATTGCCATGTAGTTATGAACTTACATGTTACATTGTAAAATTAATAATGGATTTACTTATGACATTGTAAACAGCATAAGTTTATATTTTAAAGTATAAACAGTGGTGAATTTTAATTTTATTTCAGGGTAAGCACAGAAGTGCCATACAGGTCTTCAAGAAATGTCTCCAGGAGGACTTTCTCTTTCTTCCGCCGCTCTACAACATCGCAATTCAGTATCGAAAACTCTCCCTTTTCGACGCCGAAATCGAAACACTGCAGCTCTTGGGAAAGGTCGGTTAGACTTAGAGCACATGGGGCCAGTTGGTCAGAGTGCACGGCTTGTAACATGGTAGAGGCATACTGAAACCTTTGATGTGATAGTCACTTATAAGGATATGAAGCAAATTTTTCACTCGCAGCTGTTGTCAGTGCATTGGATTTTTTGCCGTGTAGTTGTGTGTGCGCTTCTGAACTTTGGAGATGACTGGCTACCCACTTTCGTATGCCGAAGTTAAGAAACTGAAGTTTATAATTATATCCTATCCTTGGCTGTCTCAGGGCTAGCTTATGGGAACTCTGCTTCTTCTTCTTCTTCTTCTTCTCCACCTCCTCCAACTCCAACTCATTATTATTTTTATTGTTCATGTTGAACCTGGTTCTGAAAGTTCAGTCTTATGGAGTGTTTACATTTGCAAGTTGCATTTTTAAATGATTTCATATGAATTTCAGTTGTTGGAGGGCAGCCAGAGGACGAAATGTTTCAATGACTCTGACTTCCTGCGATTTGACGATGCAAAGGAAACTTCATGTTCCACGAACCAGCTGATCAGCAGGCAACAGGTCCTGCACGTGCTGGCAAGAAGATGCCTTGAACTTGAAAGGTTAATCATTAATTTTTCTGGAGTAGTATTTTAGTTGTCCCGTTATCAAGCATTGCCAAATTTACAACAGATATAATATCTGATCAATCACCAATTCGCCAAAACCTCAGCTCTTTTTCCACAGGTCTTTTGTTCAAAACGGAAATTACCGCTCTTTCATAATGATTATAATTAAGGAGTTTTATATAGCACCCTTTCAAGGTAAGCTACTCAGATGCACTCCCAGGTTCAACCACGACTAAATTACTAAGTTTTAGGCCGATTTTCTTCTCTTCCCCTAACTTCTCTTGCTGGTTCAGCTATAAAAATTATCCACCTTTTGCATGCACTTTTCTTTAGGCATTTTCGTATGTGGTTTTCTGTCCAGTTTGTCATTTTATATTTGTTTAATATTATTTACAATAATTATGGCAACAATTTGTACAAGGCACCATAATGCAGCAAACCACTATAAGAGCGCCTCTCAAACAACTAACATTGCGGGATAAGGCTTTACAAAGAAATAAAGCATACAAACAGAGATACAAATTCAGTTGTAAGCAAGTTTTGTACCGGTACTTCGATGGTTTCACAATATATTTTCATCTTTTTGAAATCTTTAGGTACGCCGACGCAGTTGATGCTTACCAAGAACTCTTGTCACATTACGACACAATCGAAAATCATTTAGACAATGGATCTGCTGACATCAAACTCCATTGTTCGCCGCCAATCGATCTTTTGTATTCTCGGACAATACACGCGTGCATCTGCGCCAGAAAGTTCGACGACGCTTTGTCTCTCTGTGATACCGTTCTCAGCAAGACTGATACATCGTTGGACCCTGTTTCGAATGATGTTCCATCGCAGAGTCATTTGCAGGCGTTTCAATACTTTTCAAAAGACAGGCGTGGTACAGTAGATGAATTGAAGGCAACGTCAATATCGGAAGAGAATTTGAAAGTTGAGGCACAGAGAGTTGCTGGCAAGCGATTGCATGAAGATGATGATTGTGTTTCGGAGCGTGGTGTTGATGGAGCTGGGATATCTGAGGATGTGACGTGCAGATTGTTTGATGCGACTGTTTTGATGTACAAGGCGGAAGCGTTGGTTAATGTTGACGAGAGAAGCGATTCGCTGATCTGCGTGGATCGGTCAGTTTTAATTATGTTTACAATAATAATAATTAATTATAATCATTGTTTAATTTCAAACTGTATGATTAAAATTCGTAGTGTGAACGAATGATCGCAAGTTATTACAGGAGTCAAATTTAACTGTCGGCAGCCATGCAAGGCGTCCATTCATGTCTACTGTTCATTGTACCAATGCCATCTGCCGAATGGAAGGTTGAGTGGACCTTTTGGGAGGATAGCGGGAAGGGATCCCACGTTCCTGCGTTTTTCATGCCATGCAGAGTGTTTAATATTACCCTAAACCACCTCCCCAAATGCAATTACAAGTTATAGCCTAGCATTTTATGTGTCGCCTTAATGAATTTCACAGCAGAGAGTATGTGGTGTATCATGTAGTGTTCTTGCAGGTCTATATTGTGAATAATTCTATCAATGATCATCATGTATTGTTTCCATAGTACGAAAGTGTGTCATGTATAGTTTTTTGTAGGGGATTGTTTAAGGCATTGTTTCCTAGAGTAACTAAGTTTCATCATGCATTGTTTTCTGTTTAAGGAAATGTATTGGTTTCCGTTTTAAGGAAATTTGTGTATCATATAGTCTGTGTTCTTGCTGTTCTATTGTAAGGAATTGCTTACGAACGAATGTATAGTTTTCTATTCTAGGAACTGTATCATGTGTTGTGTTTGCTGTTTTGTGTGAAGGGCGATTGCTATTCTGGAGTTGAATTGGACTGACGCTGGTGCAAGAAATTTTGAACAACCGCTTCACAAGAAAATCAAAGTAGACAACACAGCTGCAGGTGATTACTGATTATGCATAGCATTAACTGTTTCATTTAATTACAATTGAAATGTTTAATCTAATTACATTTAATTGAACTGTTTGATTAATTACAATTGACAATTTCCTCGTAGGTTTATTATCATTACCATTAGTGCAGAAATTTTTTTGAGTTTTATGCTCCACCTGTGCCTACTGGCCAATTCAGCTGTACTGAGTGCGCTGACTGCACGCTGTGTGTGGAAAGATGAGATGGCAGAGGGAAAAGCGCTGTTATCGTGAAAGAAATGGTCAATCCAGTCTCAGCAGCAGGTCCTTTTGGATTGATCTTTTGACTTGTGCATTTGTCAATCACTTGAAAGTCATTGAGTTTCTTCTGATTGCTGTTATTTTGTATTTGGTTGATGCTCTGTCACTAAATGGCTTCTAATAGATGCTCTCAAGACGTAAGAGTCTTCAAGCTGTGTAGTTTTTTTAGTAAGTATAGTATAATTTCTTGTTTTACTGTGCAAAAAATTAGCTGCTATAGTTTTGTACAGGCTATTATTCTTTCTCTGCAGGAGTTGAACAACCTTTTGTTTGGAGGGAAATGCTGTCAGATGCGTATAGCATGAAGAGCCTTATTCTTGTCACACTTGACCGCACACAAGATGCCCTGCATTGGTCACGCTTAGCTTATCAGCTGAATAACAGTAAGGACATCATTTCAAAGATGTTTCTATAAAGCATAGCATCAAGTTTAGCGTTATGATGGAAATTATAATGGTATCGCGGTATGTATGTATGTATGTGCACTTGTTATAGCGCCCCTTCAAGCTCTCTCTACTCAGAGGCGCTCCCGATGCAGAGCGGACACTGCATCGGAGTTTCACGCCGGAGCGCTGAGCAATTGTGAGTGAAGGACTTGCCCAAGGTCCTTACGCGGTTGAGGGTGGATTCGAACCTCGAACCTTCCGGCTTCAAGGCAATGACGCCACCACTACACCACCGCGCCCCACAATGCCCTGAACAAAATTATTTTAGTTGCGTGTTAGCTTAATTACTACAAATTAATGTGGTTGATTTATTGGCCATTAGTAGAAACCAACTTCTGGGTTATTTAACTTATTTTGCAATGCTGAGAACTAGGGCTAAGAGGTGACTCACAGATAGAGGAATATCGGTGAATTTTGAAAACATGAAGCCATTTGACCTGAACGTGATCCAGAATCACAAAGGATCTTATCTTCAGTTATAGTCTTCATTGTAGGCACAAAGATATTTTTAGCTATATGGTTAAAATCTGGTTCTAAATGACTATCATATAGTCAAGTGGGGGACCTTTTAAAGAGTATATGCCAAAAGTGTGCTAATCTGCTAATCCTATTAATAAATATAGTTGTGTGCCCCTTAGAATTATGATTATTTTCAGGATTCTTTTTCTCATATACGGTAGCTTTTAGTTGACCGTGTGTCAAAATTACATAAAAGACATAATTTTAGAGCTCTGATACTGAAAAGGTGTACTTGCACATGACAGCTGATACTGGAAAGGTGTACTTGTACATTACAGCTGATACTGAAAAGGTGTACTTGTACATTACAGCTGATACTGAAAAGGTGTACTTGTACATTACAGCTGATACTGAAAAGGTGTACTTGTACATTACAGCTGATACTGAAAAGGTGTACAACCTATCGCTTATGTTGTACAAACTGCAACGCAACAACGAGGCTTCCTCTCTCTGGTTGTCTCACCGTCACGTCGTTGCTCTTCCTCACGACACACTTCAACTTGATGTCCTTCTAAAGCGGTGCTCAGCAAATCTCGGGTAAGTTTCAATGGAACATAGTTTATACAATAGTCATTGTTTGGTATTAACATATTTTCATTATTTATAGGCCAATAAACACAACAGATTTTAAATTTTTTACACTGCATAGTAATGTTTCTTTAATTTTATGCATGCATCTTTATAATGCAGTATTGGAAACTTTATAGTTTTCCCAAAAACTCTATAAATGGAAAGAATTCAGTATTAAGTCTCGGAATGCTGGAAGAGATGTGTCTGAACAAATACTTTGAATACACATATTCATTCATTCAGAGAATTTATATAGCGCCTCTTCATATTGGTACCTGAACAATTATTTATAGTACTCTAAACTTCTAATGTTGCTCATCATTGCTCTGTAGCTAGCTAGCAGGTCAGTTCCAGGCCAGAGATGTTTGCTTTTACGTATTTATTTTCTTTTATCAGCCACAGAAATATTACTAGTTTAGCCTTGGTCCACGGGCCACTCTGCACCTTAATTTAGCCTTGGTTGGGCCTGGGGCGCTTCTGAGTAGCCTACATTGTATATTCTCTATATAAAATATAATAAATAAATATAATTAACATTGTTTTTTATGTTTACCAGAAAACTGACCACAGCAGAAATGAATTCCAGCGAAGGACAATACTGCATGTTGGATGTGGAGGCGTTGAAAATACTACGGACGGTAAAGCACAAGACTTGAGGCGACACCAAAGAGTACTTTACAAAAGCGTCTATGTCAAGCATTGTACACTGTGATTTGTATTTGGTATTTTCAAGTATTAGGTGAAGACAGTGAATATGAACAGATGGAGAGTTGAATTGTTTCGAGATCAAAGTTTAACAGAGAAATATAAACACTGAAAAATAAATAAACATCCCTTGATAGAGACATTCTGATGCAGGGTTCCATATCTCACCGTGCTGATCTTGTTGCATGGTAGCACAGGAGGAGCAAGACATCATAAGCGTGCGGAAGTTACGATTGTAACTCAATTTTATACCAGATGGTCGAATATTCAGCACAGGACCAACTAACAAAGAAAAATCCCAAAAAGTCATAAGAAACGGATAATAATAAATTTTTTCAAACTTAAATATGTCTTTTTATGCCTCAGTTTACTGAATTTTCAGATCTGTTAAACGCCTTATATAAATACTAACTACATAAACTGCTAAATGAATCAATCTTATTCACCGGCTGACGGATTGAACAAAGTACACAATAATATCCTATTGTGATTAATCACCGAAAATCTGGTCATTTTTTGCCATAAATCGACCGAAAGTCATTTTCAGAATTGCAAAAAAGAAATGAATAACCAGATAACTGCAGATTAGCATAACTCGTAAATGGTCCAGCATGAAAAAACTTAATAATGGGACTTGGAGAATGGCAAACAACTGTCATGCACCGATACAGATTTCTGAGACACTGGAACATATTTATTTTAAAGCCTTATGAATAATAATAAATCAACTGTATAGAGCACAAACATGATATGAACTCTCTAAATCACATTGGACATATCACGTTTGTCCTCTATACAGTCGCATTGTATCGGAACATGTATCACTTAGAACACGACACCAAAGAGTGTGAGCTATCCCTCGGATACATCACACTGATCACATTGTGCCAAAGGTTGTAAAGAAGAGATGGAATTAAATATTGCAACGGACGTCTGTATTCTTGAGCGTGGAAACTCCGAGGTTCTTGCGGAATTTCTGGAGGACTCCGGTATTTCCCTGACGAGGTGATTAGTCGTGCGGGTAGAGAACCTTTAAGCGAGGCCGGGGGCGATATCGACTGCCATCGTGCCCCTCGAAGTATCTGTCCAGGTCTGGGTGAATTATCTATAGACAAAGACCAGCAGAAAAATACAAACAGAATACGATTTAATACACTGGCAACGTGAAATAACACACTGTTAATACAAGAAGAGTGCTACATAACACACCAATCTAATTTTTGGGGCATTAATTACATTAAGTTTGTGTATTAACTGGAGGGGTTGAAAGTGAATTAGGAGGTTAAAGCTTCCCCAGACAATTCAAACCCTGGGTTTCTGATATGACTCCCAAATACACTGTTGTAACACCTCAATTACTGAAGATGGACAAAGTAGCTCAAAAGAATCGGCCAAATCTAGACAATAATACCAGTAAGAGAAAAATCTGCAAAAAATTGTATTAATCACAAAAGAAAATCTGAAAAGTATAATTTAGAATTACTTAAATTATTTAAAAAAACAATACTGCAGTTTTATGATCGTATGTAAAGAGATGTATATTCCCGGTAAATGTAATAGCGATTGTTTAGTGCTGAGTTCCTCTTCGCGTTCTCTGCCCTTGGGCAGGTTCGTATGTCCAATGACGCCATTTTTCTCTGTACTGCGCTTCCCTTTTCAGTCCACTGTATCCATCTTCTGTCAGCATCCAGTCCAGCAGCATTGTTCTTGGTCTACCTCACATTCTCTTTTCCATCCATTCTTCCCTCAATGATGTCTGTTAGTGCTGAGTAGTTGAGTGATAAAATCGATTTGGGAAAAATTAACAAGTGTTTCTGAACAGACCTTAAATTCTGGAAGAAGTTCAATAAACTCTTCTGCGACGTACGCCATTTGCGCTCTCGATCGATCTCTCGTGTCCACCAGGATTGAGTAATTCGGCTGATTTTTCCACTGCTTAAACATTAATGCACATTGAATAAATAATGTGCTGTGGTGTGTGAGTATGTTCGGTGCATTAGCTCTGGAATTTTGCAAGTTTTAATCCACCTCAAGCCGCTGCAAAGAGACCCTGAGCAAGTCCTTCACTCGCAGTTGCTCTGAAAGTGCTTCTGTGTGAAACTCCAGTGTCCGCGCTGTAGTCGGGAGCGCCTCTGAGTTGAAATCTTCGTTGCCTTGGAGCCGGAAGATTCGAGGTTCGAATCCACCTCCCTGTGTAAGGACCTTGGGCAAGTTCTTCACTCACATTTGCTCAGCGTTTCGGCGTAAAACTCCGATGCTGTGTCCGCTCTGCATTTGGGAGCACCTCTGAGTAGAAAGCTTGAAGGGGCGCTATAGCAAGTGCACATACAAACAAGCACCTCCATATTCCTTTAACTGGGCGACTCTGCATGTGTGCATTTACAAGAATTTCAAAACTGAACTTCTTTATTGTCGAAATTGGGCCGAGAGAACAGCTGAGTAGTTTATTTTCGAGGGGTGCTATATAAATCATCTGAATGAATGAACATTAGACATTTCCGTACCTTTTTGTTGGAATCAAGACTCTTTTCCAGCCAGTTTTCTGGAGCCTAAAAGAAAAATTCGTTCAGTGTTTTAAATTTTCACTCTTAAAACATCCAGGTACAAGTACAGGCCAAAGGGTTCTACATGTAGACTTGTAAGACAGATTAAGAGATTAAATGAGTAAATGAGTAACAAATATTCAAAAGTCTGTTCCTTAAAATTATCCAGTTCACATGACTTACCTTTCCCGTTGAATCCCATCCAACGATGACGCCTCTGTAGTTGTATCGTTTATGTCGGACGACCTGTCCAACGCGATATTTTACGAAATGAGGTCGAGGAGTTCGTGGTTCAACGGACACTGAAGCAAAACAAAGCATCATTTATTAATTATTATTATTACAACAACAATGCATTTACTATTTATCTAGCGCTACTATATAATGACCAAACATCAATTGGTAATACTGAGAGCTAGACAGCAAAGAACTTTTCTTGAGAATCCTGCATTGAAGGGCTCTTTGTAACATGCAGTTGTACACAAAATGTGCAGTTCTAAATGGATTTGTGCAGTTGTAGAAGTACTTCTGTACAGTTAAAACAGACAAAAAATGGCAATTGTCCTCCGATTGGAAGTAATTTACCATGGAGGATGGGAAGGAAAAGAATGGGTTGTGCAGTTCTAAAAATTCTAAAAACAGCCCTGCTGCATTGAATGGTTCCCCGTCACAACGTGTTGAAACAATCCCATGATTAATTAATACATTCAAAATTCATGTTCATCAGTTGATGTAGAGTCACAGCACTGACTCACTTCCAAAGTGTCCCTTTGGATTTCGATATCGTAAAACCTCGACCGCAAGCGATTCTCCGTCGTCCTCCGTTTCTCTCGCCATCCGACGACTTTTTATCGAATTATTCAACGAAGAGATTCGTTTGAAGAACGCGTAGCACCATTTCTGCCAGTTTTCCCACGATAGATATTCATCCTTGTATTTCGTTGCCAATGATATTAACCTGTTAACCAACAACATTATATACTGATCGTGTACTCGATATAATATATATGCTTAAACATAAATTTTAGCAAAAGGTTTAAAGGCAGAGTGTTGGTCACAAATAATATGGTTGAGAATTGAAATAAATGATCTCTACAGCCAAGCATATTAAATTTTATGCTAAATTTTCGTTTAATCAACAACTGAAATGAACTCCTTGGTTTCTTTGCACCTCTTCTTTTAAGACAATCTTTTTCGCTTGCGGTTTGGTGCTGAGGAGTTTCTATTTAAGTGGCGCTATATAAATTAACGATTACGAACTAAAGTTCAACCGTCTCACCATAAAAGCCAGCTTGCAAAACGATAATAGCAACCGTCGCATTTCTACACTGGCGCTATACAACTTACTTTGTTTAGATAACACACAAACTGTTTAAAATTGTGGAATTTCTCTCGACTTACTGCTGCAGATGCTGATTTTTCTGTGTCGCTGTTGAGCCAAAATATGTGACGATCAAGTACTGAACTGGTACTAGCAGAAGAATAAACACGAAGTGCAGGACTGCCTGCCTATCTTGTGGCATTTCCTGAGACAAAAACCAGTAGAGTTGCTCAATTAAACACGCACCGTCCGTCAATATATTCGTATCATAAAGGCTATAACATTTACTAGCATACGGTTACGACTATCTGACGGGCAATCTATTATTGCAATTAAGAACATAGGTTAGCATTCAAAAATCGCATTGCTTACTTCCATGTCTTAGGACGACCCTGCGAAATAATGATTTTTTATATTAAACTACAGTCGTCAGTGAACTTTCAAAAGGCATTTTGATAGTTACCTGCTACTTTAAATGGATAACTTTATTATGCAAACTAAAGATTATTCAGTTCTGTTAAATATAAACGCAAAAACTGAATTTTCTAAAATGTCAACAAATCAACTAAAGCCACGCGAAGTCGATGTAAACATAGATAAATATGCGAAACCAAATATTTGTATAGCGCTTTACTTCTACGCTTATTTTCATAGGAGCCCATGATACAATTCGTGCCGAGATTTTGATACAACTGTAGTTTACCTAATCCAAGGTTTGGTTTCGATGCACTGGTAGGGCCAAGGAGTGTATTGAAGTGGAATTACGGGTCCAACATCTCGAGTTTGGGTTTTTCAATTAATTAGGTCTAGTCTATAGACTTGGTGTTGATTCATGAGAGTCCAATCAAGTTGATTGGACTCTCATATCTAGTCAGCATGTTATTATCAGAAGCAAGCAAATTATCTGGAGACATCATAACAATGGAAGCGCTTTTGTATTAAAAAAAAATATAACTCTCAAACTTTGCCATGGCCGCATCCTTGGTCTTAGCACAGTATAAATAATTATTTATACTGGGGTCTTAGTCCCAGGTCTTACATCTATTTCTGTACTGAGATCTCAGATTCATCGTAATGGAATAGATTTTATTCACTGGGTGAACATCCTGAATTGGAGAAGACGGCGGTTTACAGTGCTGCATTTCTCTATAATTATTAGTCAAATTTTGTCTTTTGCATTGTTTCACTCAGAATCACTCTTCCAAAATGTTAGGCTATAGGCCTATAAAACATGCACTAACTATGTTAACCATAAGTTATAAGTAGCCATAGGCATACTGTTAATTGTGCTAGTGTACTTTGCAAACCTACACTGTTCTGCCAGTTTGTTGGTGGTTTTGGGGAATTAAACGAATAATTATTTTATTATAGGCCTACCCGCGTAAAAAAATCGCCTCAAGAGACAGACATAATAAATGCGCGTCTGAGTCACGTGACGAGAACCATTTTGTTTGTTGAGGAAATGAAAATAATATAAAACGTTTTCCCTGGAATCTGTTTTATCTTTATTGTCATCGATTATTGTGCACTGAATTTCCTTTCATCAAAGTATCCTACTCCAAGCCTTCACTGGTAATGAATTTAAACTATTCTGATTTTGACATATTCATATAAAATTGCCGGTAAATAAAGGACCTGGTGCTCCTCAGGCTCCCGGTTTTGGTGCAATTGAGTAGAATAGAGCAAAACCATCACTATAATCTGCTTTGTATTTATTTAGCGCTGCAATTACAATAAGAAAACCAATGGCTTTTTAAAGGTGCAGCTGTGCACAAATGTGCAGTTGTAAATGAATCTGCGCAATTGTGAAAGCAATCGTGTGCTGTGTAAATTATTCCCACCCTTTTTTAACCCTGCTTGAGCTGCATTTGCGTTTTTATCATTGTTGACAATCTTCAATCAAACGTTAATTCAGAATTTATGTTTAGGGGAACGCTAGAATGTTCAAAGTGATTATTTTAACTAATGATTTTCTTGTCTGCACTAAATGTATTTGTTTTTTATATATAAAATTGATTAGAAATTGATTAGAAATTAATTATTATAGTTTTTATTGGCTTATTAAATTCATTTTGTTGATGTCTTGTTAAATGCATTTCATTTATGTCTTATTTAATGCATTTTATAAATTATTGATGTCTTATTGAATGCATTTTATTTATGTCTTGTGAAATGCATTGTATTGATGTCTTATTAAATTCCTTTTTATTGGCTGTTTCTGTTCTGCAGAAAAATGGCTGACACCACGAAAACTGTAGCCATTACAGACAAGATGAAGGTATAAGTCTTATATGAGAGTTTTATTGAACCGACAAGTTTGAATCATCTGAATATGGATATTCGATTGGTACTGATGACGATATATAGCATGTCAGCTGCTCATTTGCTCTCTTCTATTTATGTGCTGGTGGTGTAAAGACAGTACTTAATATATAAACCTGACTGAGCTGCTTTGATCGCATCCTGCACTCTTATTTATACTAGAACGACTATGGCTCAGTCCCGATCCTTTACGTCAATTGGCCCCTCTCTTTGGAAAACTCGGTCTCCATCTACTCGGTCTCAACTTCTAACTGGTAACCCCTTCTCCTCATTTTCTTTCCTCAAAACTTATTTCTTCTCTCGTTGCCTTGCGCACTGGGAGCGCCTCTGAACGATTCACCCTAGTAGAGGCGCTTTATTAATGTTTTAATACGATACGATATGCTGTTTAACAGAATTATTGCATTTCACGTTTCTTCTTGTAAAGGAAATCTTGGACAGGACTCATTATCCGCACGAAATAACGGCAGGGCAGAGGAAGTATGGGCCCCCAACAGATTGGACCGGTCCACAACCCAGTCCGGGCTACGAGGTGACCTTGGAAATCATCTACAAATTTTGTTTATTATATATTTTATAATACATTTTCATATAACACATTTTCATACATGATAATGAAGCTAATGTAGTGCTGTGCTGCTTATTTTTAGAAATAATTCCTTAGTTCGCTAATTTATGTTGATCTAAATTTTCTTTTGAAATAAGCATGTGTTGGGAGCGAAAAAAGACCACAAAATTTTTTTGTGGCTCTGATTAACTGACCAAATGATTAATTAATTGGATGATTAATTAATTGATTGATTAATTGATTGATTAATTGATTGCTTGATTGATGAATTGATCGATTGATTTATTAATTGATTGATTAATTGATTGACTGATTGATTGACTGATTGATTGATTGACTAACTGACTGTTTGATGATTAACTGACTAATTGATTGATCAATGTAGATCATAATGCATTGTTGTTTTCTGTTGCTTTACATTTTACTTGCTCCATTGTTTACAATTCCAGATCTACTGCGGCAAAATTCCGCGCGAGGTCAACGAAGAAGAGTTGATTCCGCTGTTTGAGAAGTGTGGCACGATCTGGGATCTGCGTTTGATGATGGATCCACTGACCGGTCAAAGCCGAGGATTCTGCTTCGTTACGTTCACGGAGAAGAAAGCGGCAGAGGATGCGGTCAAACAGGTGGCGTGTTCTTTTGACGCTTCCTTTAGCATTTGTTGCAGTCAGGAGAAGAAGAAGAAAAACGGTCCCTTATGAGGATCCCGAGGCAACCATGGATAATGATGTGTTAATGACTTTGTTATCTTAGCGTTGGTTTATGAGGGAAGGTGGCCAGTCCTCTCCTTTAACTTTTCGTTCTCCTATGGACAGTGTTGAGTTAGTGTTTTCATTGTTGCTATGTTGACTGGAGGCTGCATTACTCGCTGTCCTTGATTGCACTTTGATTGAATCATAAAGTGAAGTACATAGCCAGTACGTTATTTTAAAGATGATTTATATGTGAGAGATTAACATTTCTTTATTGCAGGCTTTTTAATATTTTCATAATTTGTAGTTTAGCTTTGAATTTTAGAACTTACGTTGAAGTTTATTTGAACGTGAATTTAAACTTCTAAGTTTATACTTTATTTGAGCTCTGCGATATTTGAACTTTGGTGAAACTAATCTGTTAACTGTAGAATTTGGACACATGTTAAACTTAATTTGAGCCTAAGAATTGAAACTTAGATTTAGCTTACTCTAAAAAGTTAGGCATTTTAAGCATAGGCAAATTTTAATTTTAACTTAAGAATTTAAACTTCTTTGTCGCCAGCTTCAGATTCCTATTCGGATCTTTCCTGCTCTAACTTCTCTGAGAAGCTATGAGTAACTATTGTCTGTTGTTAATTGTAGTTTGATGGCTATGCCATAAAAGGTAGCAAGCATCTGAAAGTGAACATTTCGACGCCAAACTGCCGACTGTTTGTCGGTAACATTCCAAAGAGCAGAAGCAAGGAAGAAATAATCCAGGAGTTTTCCAAAATTACAGGTCCTATTTTTCTTCTGGGTTTTCTCTGGTGATTTTTTACGAAATCGAGCCCAGTTTCATGGTTTTGGAGTTTCTTTTGCACAGTCCATGAATGAAGTTGCTTTATAAGAACACTTGGATTAATAATAATAATATTTTTTATAACAATTTATATGACCCTGTAACACAAACTAATCATAAGATAATTACGATAATAATAATTGTGATGGCAAATATGGGAGTGCCTCTGAGCAGTCCCCTTAACCCTCAGGCTACCAAGCTTTTTTTGTAACACTGACTACCAAGGGGGGGGTGGTTACCACCCCCCCCCTGGATTTTGGGTTTGGTTTGAGATATCATAACTTGTAATACACCTATGGATTCAGCATTCATTTCTGCACAAAATGGTATATTTAGGTTTAAAATATATGAAAGCACCCCAAAGTTATGAATTTTTTACCGTAGGCACCCGTCGATTCCACAAAATGTATACTTTCGCATAAGCAAAATATTAGATTCTGTGTGTTTTTAACATAATTTATTTAATTTAAAATAGGTTACATATAATAAAGTCCAATATTCAACTATAAAAACTAGTAATAAGTTAGTTTTAGTTACAATAAAAAGAGAAAAAAACACGTAAAACATGCTGAAAAACGTTTACGCAGACTTATCGGTTTGCGTTGTAAAAAAACCCAACATTTTCACACATTTAAATTTATTTTAAGCACTTCCGGTCATCAAATGTCAAATTATTTGGTATCACTAAATAGCCCTAATTGCCCTCTATAGAATGACATAATTTATTTCTCTTAAAAAATAAATTATGAATAATGTTTAATAGAAACAACATGAAAATTTTATGAAAATAAAACACCTTTTTATATATTTTAATTTATTTTGAGCACTTCCGGTTGTCAAATGACAACTCCGTGACCACCACAATGTAGCCCCACATTCCCTCTACAGAATGGTGTAATTGGTGTCTCTTCATGTCAAAGGACGGATAAGATACAGCCGATAATCTAAGGGGGGGGTGGTATCCACCCCCCCCCCCCCCTGGTGCCTCGGGTATATCGGGTGTAACTTTTGAATGGTATGGTATATCATCACACATTTTAGCTCAAAATGTGTGCAAATGAATCCTCTACAGCCACCTAAAACGTCAAAATTTTATTCCTAACGATAAAAGTTTTATTTGGGAAAAACCTAGGGGGGGGGGTGGATACCACCCCCCCTTGGTAGCCCGAGGGTTAAAGAGGTGCTATACAAATTCACTTAATGAATGAATGTTTGTATGTGCACTTGTTATAATGCCCCTTCAAGGTCTCTACTCAGAGGCGCTCCCGAATGCAGAGCGGCACTGCATCGGAGTTACACGCCGAAGCGCTGAGCAATTGTGATTAAAGGACTTGCCAAAGGTCCTTACGTGGCAAGATGGATTCGAACCTCGAATCTTCCGGCTCAAGGCAACGACGCCACCACTACACCACCGCGCCCCACAATGAAATACGGTTCATAATTACCAACCTTTGATCTTGTCACCCTTATAGTCCACCCTTGACCAACCCAACATCATTTCGGGAGATTCTGTTGAGTAGGTGCTACATAAATTAGCGCTTACACTTGTTGTTCTTTGTTGCAGAGGGTTTGACGGACGTCATCATCTACGCCGTTCCTGACGATCCAAAGAAGAAGAATCGCGGATTCGCGTTCCTCGACTACGACTGTCACAAGTCGGCGTCGGCTGCGAAGAAGCGACTTGGCGGCGGTCGCATAAAAGTCTTCAACTGCGACATCATCGTCGACTGGGCCGACCCACTTGCCGAACCGGACGAGGAAACCATGTCAAAGGTTGGCTAAGTTGGGTTGAGTGGGGTTACCTTCTGTGCTGTTATTGATTATGTTCTCTTCAACCCCGCCATACCCCTCTTTTTTTTCTACTTATTTGTGACCCATCTGCACAAAATCTGTCTTACATAAAAATTTCACTTTTTGTTATTATTGTTATATTATTGTTATTATTTTTTTAATATTATTATTGTGAACATTATTATTATTATTTATATATTATTATTATTAACATTATTATTATTAAAGTCTACTCTCAGTCCTTTTTTTCTCATGCTTCCACTATGCAGAACCACTCCCAGAACTCTTCAGACATTCCTCTCATCTTAAGACATAAACCGCCAAACCGCCTCTAAGTATTCCCCCGAAGAGTCACTATACAGATTCATTTAGTTATAGTAATATTTCTAATAATAATAATTATAGATCACGAGAAATATTGATTTAGTGAGTTTTGAGGTTTTTCTTAAAGGAAGAAACCAGAGTTTGACCTTCGGACAAACCTGGCTTGTGGATAAAAATGTTCATGTTTTACGTTTGTTACAATTTCAGGTGAAGGTTCTTTACGTACGGAACCTGAAGGCGGACATTACGGAGGAGCAGCTGAGAGAGAAGTTTGAAGCGTTTGGAAAACTGGAGAAGGTGAAGAAAGTGCGAGACTACGGTTTCATTCACTTCTACGAACGAGAAGACGCGGTCAGAGCCCTCGAGGAACTCAATGGAAGCGTAAGACATCTTACGTAATAGGAACCGTAAGATTGCTTATGTAAATGGAACCGTAAGACAGATTACGTAATAGGAACCGTAGGACATCTTACGGAAATGGAACCGTAAGACATATTATGTAAATGGAACCGTAAACTGCTTAAATAGTAGGAACCGTAAGACTTCTTACATAAATGGAACCGTAAGACTTCTTATGTAATAGGAACCGTAAGACTTCTTATGTAATAGGAACCGTAAGACTGCTTGCGTAATAGGAACCGTAAGACACCTTACGTAATAGGAACCATAAAACAGATTACGTAATAGGAACCGTAAGACTTCTTATGTAATAGGAACCGTAAGACTTCTTACGTAAATGGAGCCGTAAGACTGCTTGCGTAATAGAAACCGTAAGACTGCTTACATTGTGGGAACCTTAAGACAGCTTACGTAGTTGGAATCGTAATACATCTTGAGTAATAGGAACTGTAATACCGCTTTCGTAATAGGAACCGTAAGAGAGCTTATGTAATAGGAACCATAAGACAGCTTATGTAATAGAAGTCGTAAGACCACTTACGTGTTAGGAACTGTAAGACACTTCATGTGAGATGAGCATTCTGTGTGATTGTTGGCTTGTGTTGATCAGCTTTGAAATGTCATGAATGTAATGTTTCAATAAGGCATTGTTGTTGTTGAGATTCCTCTTGTACAATATAATTATGTGGTTTAGAGACTTGATGATTTTATTTATACAGATAGAAGGATGGAAAGGAAGTTCACAGGAAATTTGAAATTACTGTTGAAAGAAAGAATAGATTTGTTGTTGTTTGTTACTGTTGTAGAAAATCAGTGATTCTGAGCTGCTGATAACATTGGCGAAGCCACCAATTGATGCGAAGACAAAAGAGAAGAGAAAGATTCAGCACATGATGATGCTCGGCCGGTAAGAAACATTGGCTTCTTACCTTCATCAGTAATAAATTTAACAAATTATTTTCTTCTCTTAATGATTTATATTTATTTTTATCATTTAAATTCATTAAAAAATTTATTCATTTTGTCATAGGTAGGCTACTGTCTCTATTCATCTGCTGCAGCTGAACTTATTGTTCCCAACTTGTGGACTGCTATCACGCAGCGCCATGCCATCTCCATGGCTGGCCTTGGGATCTGGAATGGGCTTTCTACTACTCAGCGTCAAATGCCTAATATTGGTCTCTCTCTGCATGGGCGGAGTTTATCAGGGGCTGAAGGGGGGGGGGGGGCTAAGCCCCCCAAGAAGGCCCCCATTCAACTTTTTTACCATGAAAATGGTATCCTTTTCCGGGGTTAGCCCCCCCTTCCCCCCCTAAGAAGGCCCAGACTCGGGGTTAGCCCTCCCAAGATCGGAAACCAAACTCCGCCCATGTCTCTCTGTCTTATTTCTCACTGTTCATGAGACTGTCATATTCGACCAGGGTTAGACTTGATGTGCTCATGAGTAGACACAACTTTGAAGGGGCGCTGTATAAAATTTATGTAATAAATAAATCAAAATATAGGCCTTGTTTGAAAATTATTTGATGTGCATCTTTGTTGTTTTCTTTGATTCATAGACCTGATCCGTACTTTGGCGGTGGCATTGGTATGGCACCAAGTCGTCTGGGGCCAGGCTCGTCACGCGTGCGCATTCCAAGAGGTCCGATGGCGTCCCACGCAGCTTTCAGAGCCCGTGAGTTTTGCGTTTCTGGCGCCTTTGATTATTATTATTGTATTGCATTGTGTGTGGCAATTTATGAAGCGCTTCTCTCAGATAAAGCCTTTCAGAAGCGCTCCCAGTATTTAGTTATGCACTATGTATTTAAATAATTGATTGTTTATTTGATGATTTACTTTTTTAATATTATTTATTTAGTAATTCATTGTTTCTATAATGGTTCTGTGTTTATTTAGTAAATGCTCCGATTATTTAGTGAATTACTTTATTTAGCGATTCAAAGTTTAGTTATTTTTTCGCTGTTTATTAGTAATTCACTGTGTAGCTGTTTAATTTTTATTTAGTAATTTAACTAATTGTTTAATTAAATTCACTTAAATTATTTAGTTATCTACTGTCTATTTCGTTACATATGCTTTATGTCTTGTGCTTGTCCTTTAAAGCAAGATTTTATGAAAATACTTTATTTCTTTCTCCAGCTGTTGCATACGACTTGGACTATTACGGCGCTTACGACCCGTATTACGATGCCTACGCAGAGGATTACGATTATTACGGTTACACTGGCTACGAAGATTACGGTGGCTATGATGATTACGACTACTACTTGCCAGTTGCCAGTTATCCAACTCCTGTCGTCCCTTCCATGCCGCGGGCAAGGGGACGCGGTCTCGGTCTGTCTGGATTGGGGGTTAGTGAGTTTATTTGATGCTAGGGTTTTAGTGTTTTAACAAATTAAGCGCTTTGTCGGAGATTTTGAAGTGTTATTTGACAATGTCAAATGGTAGTAATGAGATTGCTTATGTTGTGTTATGTTGTATCTGGGCATTTGGGATGCGCCACTTGGTGTATGAACTATTCAGAGGTGCTCTTAGTGCAGAAACTTTGGGGGAAGAGATGCACCTTTAGCCAATGAGTGGACGGGATTGTACAGCACAGCAAAACTCACGCAGAGGAAAATGTTGTACATGAGTTGAAAATATCCATGACGGTCATTTTGTTCGTCCTAGAGGCTTAGATTGTGCGCCTTTAAGAAATCTACTCAGAAGCGATCCCAGCCCAGCCACAGCTAAAGAGAAAGACTTGAGTGATTCATTGGCTCTAGTTTAATTAGTTAGATGCTTTTGCTGGTAAATATATATTATATTATCATTGCTATTATTATTATTATTATTATTGATTGCTATTATTATTATTATTTATTGTTATTATTATTATTAAGTCAGGTTTAAATGTACCCTTACTCAGAAATGAAACCAGACCCAACCCCTGCAAAATAGGACACTTTTAAGATTCTTAAACGACTTTTAGGATGTTAATAATTTAGCAGAATTTATTTTAAAATTCTGACAATGTGAGTAGTTATTTATGTGGCAAGAAAAATTAAGTCACCAACACTTCGTATCATTCTTATTTTTCTTTGTTTCACAGAAGGAGTTTCCATTGTATTCACTGTTTTCTTTGTTTACTACAGGGTCGTGGTCACGCAGGTCTAGGACTCCGATCGCCTCGCGGAGTTCCCGGCCTGGGCTCCGGGAGGGGTTCACGTGGTCTCAGAGGGGCGATGCGTGCCCCTTACGGGCGTGGAATGGAAGCGGCCGGTGGTCGAGGGGCAATGGCACCCCGGGGCGTTAAGAGGAAGGCTGCGACCGACTTCAGCGTGGCGGAGACAAAGAAGCCGCATACCCAGGATGCTTGGGGGGCGCAGCCGATTGCCCAGCAGCCCCTCAGCCAGATGGCAAGCTACAGCAGCGAGGCCGAATGGTATCAGGACTCGTATTCTACCCTCGACGGGCAGGAGTGGGGTTAAATTGGGTTGGAAATTCGCCCCCGTTTCTAATTGGCGCGGCTGACCGGGCGGAGGGATGCCGCAGAAAAACGATGCCAAATTTTGACCGCTTTTCTCTGACAGTCGGCACAAAAATTCGTGGATTGGCGCAAATTATTTGGTCGCTGTGTGCTTCTTTGAAATGATTTGAACGTGTTTTGCGGAGCATTTGAGAGGAATTGCAGGATCTAGAAGAAAAAAACTGAAGTCAGTTGGGACCAGCTGAACGGTTTTTAGTGTTCTGATGAAAATTTGGTTTTGGAAAATTACTAGGGAACGTTTGAAAATTTACTCTGGTTTAAATGAGTTTTATTTAGTTCATTTATGACCCATGTGTTCTCATTTCGATGTTTATAAAGTAGAGAATTGTAGATTTTGCTTGTTGTTTAAGTTTAATTAAATTCGATAGAATTTTTAGTCGGAAATGATGTTGTCAAGTTTAATAATCATAATCTTGAAATATTTTCATTTCAAAATTTGACGTTTGGACATTTCTGTGAGATCTTACAAATTATATCTTGTTATTTGTACCTAAAGATTGATCAAGAAATGCATGAAACTGCAAGCTCTTTATTCAAAATAAGATCATTTGTTGTTTTTTGTCAGCTTTGTAGAGAAAAACTCTTTGATTCCTGAAAAACTTTCAATTGCAATGTATTCGCCATAAAATGTACAATTTTTGGTGTTTATAACAGTCTGTTTGATGGCAAAACCTTGTGAGGAGAAATTCTGAAAATTCTGTGGTGAATGAATTTATTAGGCATTTCTTCTTCAGATTCTATTGTTTGGAGTTTCTCTTGACTGAAATAATATGTGCCGATTGTTTTAAATTCAAAAAAAGACAAGAAAAAAACAAATGTCCGGTCGTTTTGAATTTTCTGGGATCTTTTTTTTTGTTCCATCACAACTCCAAGCCAGCGACACAAAGGTTTGTTTATTAACTACATCTGTATATAGCCTCATACGCTGATATTTATGATTTAAAGTTGCATAAATTCTTTATATAAATTTCATTTTCGTGTATTATATTTTTTAAACCTCAATGTAGTGAAATCAGGATTATTCATTTATGTACTACCTTTTCAAGAAAACTATTTGGAAATGCTGTCAACACTAGACTCGAATCGGTTGTTCTCAGCTGCTGAAAAAATAAAGAGAACAAATGAAGCTCTTTCTTCTATAGAACAAAAGAAGCTCTTTCTTTAATATAGAACAAAAGAAGCTCTTTCTTCTGTAGAACAAAGGAAGCTCTTTCTGCAGGTCACCAAATTCCAGACCATCATTGTGAGCATTAATTAATTAAGTGCTGCATTCAAGTGAGTGAGCAACAACAGTCCGTGATGCTGAGTAACTGTGAGTGAAGGACTTCATATCAAGATCCTGGAATAGTACGGTAAGTTTGAAGGCAAAGCTATCAGTGTATTTTTGGCTCAATTTGAATCCTTACGTGACAGCAGAGGTGGGGCTTGACCTGAAATTTATTTCAACTGTTGGAACTAGTAGGTGCTCTGCAGTAGTTGTGATATTTTAAAGGTGCCCTTGTACTACATGCATAGCTGAAGTGTTTATGATAACTGGAGATACATTGAAGATTTACATTATTCGACAACATGAGACTGTCCAAGTACACAGCTAAAGAGACGTGGCTTTGGTAGGCTGAATGTTTCTCTGGACTTGTGTTGGTAGGATTATTTGAAGTTTAACTTATTGTTAAACATTTGATTAATTACTGCTTTTTATTTATATTTCTTCTTTTATAATATATCCAGTTGAATGCTGTTAAAATTATGTAACACGGATTGGCAAAGAACATGGAAACATGCATTGCTCTGGTTGGTTGCATTGCAGGTTCAAGTCTTGGCAAGCATGGTGAATAGTATTAGGACATCTTCTACATAGGCCTATATATTTTTCTTAGCAGCATCTAAGAAATTAGTTGCGTCATGTAGATTGGTTGTGTTTACAATAAATCAATGCAGTAAGGAGGCTTTGCAACTTGTAGGTTTCCTCATACATTCTAAATGGTAAGTTTTTAATGGCAAGTATTTATCTTTTTCCCAGTTATCCAAATGGCTCTTTGGATATTTTCTATCTACACCCATTTTATTTTTCCAGTATTTTGCTCCTTGCCCCAATCCCCTTGCAATGCTTGCAGCTTAGTTGCAGGGCTGTTTTTGAGGAATTTTTAGAACTGCACACCCCTTTCCTTTCCCATCATCCATGGTGAATTACTTTCGATCGGAGGACAATGACCTTTTTACAGAAGCGCTTCTGCAACTGCACAAATCCATTTACAATTGCACATTTTGTGTACAAGTACAACTGCACATTAAAAAAATCCCTGCTTAGTTGGGTATTTCAAAATACCTAACTTGTCCTGGGTAACTCCCACTAACATTGCACATCCTAAACGGTGGCCGGTGTTCAGATGTGTACTTGCTTTGTTGTACAAGAAATGTGATCTGATCCAGCCAAAACAAACTTTCTTTCAAAGATTTGCTTGATATATTATAGGCCTTAGTCAGGAAGTTACCGGTAATAGAGTATGACAGCGTGCCAACAATCAGTAAGACGCCAAGTGTTGCAACGAAAGTTAGAACAGAAAATTAAAATTCTCTTGTTTTAAAAGAACAAAAACGACTTGGCATTAGCGACATTTTGTTAGTCTCCACACTTTAAAAAACAGGGAGTGTCCAAGAAGCAAGTGTGTAACACAGCAAAACTGTTTTAAATCGAAGGTAAGTTTCTAACAGACATTTTCTTAGTTGGATAATTTTATCAAAAGGTAAGTTGTTGAATTATATGAACGTGTGCTAATGCATATGACCTAGCTTATATTATATTAATATTATAGTTTGAACTTCTGAAGTTTTAGCTGATGTACCTACAAGAAGGGAAGACATTTGCCTTGAGCAGAAGACCCAAGTCTCACTTGACTCACGAATTTCCAATGGTTGCGAACAACACCCACAACACCCGGTTCAAAAGCTGCATATATCAAGATCAGTTTTAAGGAATTGTTGAGTACTGTTAAAGTTGCAATTCTATTGCACAACATAAGAATTTCACATCTTTGTGCAATAGAAATTGGCAGCAATGAAACAATAAATATTTAAATAGTGTTGTTGTTTTTAAGATTGTGTGAATAAAGTCCTTGAAATAGATGTTTTCTGACGCTTTCACTAGTACGAAATAAGTAGGAGTTCCAGAAAGGGAGCCATTCCAGGGTCAGGGTCCTACCACAATTTATTTTTTTACTGCAGTGGTCATAATTTTATAAAGGTTGTAAATATTTTCTATTAAAGTCTGATGGCACCATTCTCTGTGTTGGATCTATCTTGCAGACATTAATGGGACTGCAGCTTGGTTTTACTGCATCAGTTGATGCCTTTTGCATTAGACCAGCACTATAAAAGTTGCTAATAGTAAAATTATTTAAGCATGGAATACCGGTAATTTAACCCAGATGTGTTTCTACTGTGTCATTCTTGTGTATGTGGGATTTGCACATAGGCGCCTGTACACATGGGGCAAGGAAAATGGCACCAATTTTTAACTGCTTTGTTTTTAACAAAGTTCCTCAGCCTAAGGGGGTGCTCGGTAGTACAGTGGTTAGCGTGCTGGACTGTTGACCAAGAGGTCGGGGAAATGAGGCAGAAATTTGTAACGACTAACGAGATTTCTGTTCCACAAGCACCCCCTAGCCGACTCAGCTATGATGAGTACACTGACCTCACGGTCAGTGGATGATGAGATGGCGAGGGAGAGGATTGGCCACCGCCCTCATATACACTTCATCCCCATTGGCTAGACCTCCGGGCTAGCTATACCGGATCATCATCATCACCTCAGCCTAAATCACTAATAAATAGGGTTACCATGCGTCCGGGTTTCCCCGGACATGTCCTCTTTTTTGGCCCCTGTCCGGGGCGTCCGGGCAGCTTTCCAAAAATGTGGCTTTTGTCCGGGTTTCCCCACCCCCGTCCGTCACCGATCGATCGATCTTACTTACTTTTCCAAATTTCCGTGTAATTATACAACTCGTTCCGTATACTAAACACGTGTGCTAGCAATATTTAACTCAATTTTGTGGTTTCCATTTGACTCCCGGTTTCTGAAGCGACTTTTTGTAAACCAAACGCATTATAGGCCTAACTATATAGCGCCAGTTACATAGGCCTAGTGCTAATTTTAAATAAAATAATTAATTGTCCGATTTAACGAAGAAATTGACATTAAAATGCCGAAACTCATTCGTTTATTTACAGCTTCACTTAAAGGCTAATATAGGCCTACCCTACACAGGCTTTCGAGTAGGCCGATATGACTGGGAACTGAATGCTTGACATGCGGCAGCGGAACTTAGGTGAACAGTGATGCACTGGATCTAAAGGCGCACGTCGAAACGCCGAAGAGCGTTAATAGTGTTCGGAGAACTTAATTCATATAGGCCTACCAAAGTAACCAAATTTTTCGTAACACCGGGTTTGAAAAACCAATCTGTTTCAGCAGCTGAAGTTACGCTGGCGTTTCACATTGTCTTAAACACCTTAATAAAATTGAAACCATGTAGGCCTACAACAAGAACAATATTTAAAGGCCATATTATAGTTTAATGTTTGTTTTATTTGCACAACACTAGGTCATATATAGGAGGATAGGATCCGGTTATGGGATGGCAACCGGATCAACATTTTTGGTGTCCTCTTTTTCACCTGAGCATTTATGGTAGGGGAGATAGGTACCGAAATAACCACGTACTGAAATAACCAACGACTTTTTGTCTCTTTTGCGCTTCCGTATTCGGCTCTAATAATCTTGATGTGTGTTCTTTGTTGACATACTTTAGTTGTAACCAATTTCGACATCAAAACATAGTGCAAGAAAATTTTTATAGCTCTTATTGTTTTTCCGCTGTCAATTGTAATTTTTAGGCTTTTAAATTTTTTAAAGTTTGCCGTGGATATTTTAAGGGTATGTTGCTGCAAATTTGTATTTGCAACCATTAATGATCAATCTAATAACATAACTATTAATTATATCCAAATTTCGCGCATGATATCGAGTTTTGTAATTTAATTTTAAATGGTGCTTGTCGTACTGAAATAACCAGGTTTTGTGGTACCGAAATAACCGGTTATTTCGGTACCGCTGGTTATTTCATTACAATTTTGACTATTACAGCCTTCAATATCGATAGATATCATGAATCGACAGCTAGCCTTCAACATCATGTTGTTAACACTAAAGGCTGTTGATTATTATTATTATTATTATTATGGATCTATTATTTTTATATTCTTATTATTATTATTATAAGGATTATTATTATTATTATTCTTCTTCATATTATTATTATTTTGGATCTATTAATTATTCTTATTATTATTATTATTAAGGTTATTATTATTAAGATTATTATTATTATCATTATTATTATTAGCCTATTATTATTATTATTATTATTATTATTATTATTATTATTATTACGAGGTGTACGAGACATTTTGTCCACTCTTAGGGAACATAACACACGACAATAATTATGATTATTATTAATTATTATTATTATTATTAAACGAGTATAATATTATATTATTATTAAACGAATATAATATTAATAATAGTAATTATTATTATTATTATTATTACTGCTTCCCTTGTTTATTGTACTTTCTGTTACTGATGCTGTTTTTTATGATATTAAAAGGTATAGGCCTATATATAGTAATAATAATATAATATAAATTATAATATTAGTAATAAATAAATAAATAAATTATTAATAATAATAATAGTTACATATATGACTTTAGCTCCTATAGTTGAGTAAATAATTTGATATAAAAGGCTGTCATGATTCTGACAATGCACCAATAGACCCATAACTGACTGACCTACCTATAAAACATTTAAATTTCTCATTTATTTCAGTATTTTCGGTTAAATCTGATATGAAAAACATTGTTATGCTCTATTTAAATATTTCTGTTCTGTTTTAGAGATTATAAAACAATTGAAGTAATTTTAGAATGGATTTTGTAACTTGGATGTACCAAAATAGCCAGTGGTTATTTCGGTACAACCCCTGGTTATTTTAGTACCCAATGTGGTACTGAAATAACCATTAAAAAATATAGAGGTGCACATTGAATTTTCATTTTTTTAGGTTTTGGGTGAATGCTATAAATGTTATCGATTGTGTATATAGTAGCTATACAAATATTATATTAGTTCCTTATCTCGAATTTTAGTTTGAAATTGACACAATGCAGTTATAGCACTTTTCCCAAAAAGTCCAAAAACTGGTTATTTCGGTACCTATCTCCCCTAACCCTACTAATAATATGCATGCAGTGAAGCCGAGAATTTTACATGTAGTTCTGAATTTCCTGCATTGGATCTTTCAAGCTCTTCCAACAACCCCTCCTGCAAAAAACTTTTCTCCAGGTACCCATGGATTCATAATATGAATATTAGGTTGTAATTGTATTCTTCCTCCATCACTAATGGATAAACTAATTACTCTGTTTTTCCATCACTAGTCTCTCATTCTTTAAAGGTATTTCTTTTCTCCTGTATCTTCCGTGCCAAGAGTGCCTCTGAACAATCATTTGCGAGGCACTATATAAATCCTTAGATACGGTTTGATAGGATGGTGATGCTCAAGTGGGCAGCAGAGGAGGAAGTATTTATACAACTGGTAAATAATTCAGGGCTCGAACTTCCAGAGTGACAATGGTACAATAAATCATACGCTACATTTATATTCCTACATGTATATTTCAAAACAGAACATGCCACATGGATGATAGAAGTGAAACGTTTTACAGAAACTTCGAACAAAGTGCAAATCCCAAATTTCAACATGTATGTTAACAAAATAACACAAACATAATCGTCGTACAAGTCATTCAACATATTATCTCAACGTCAGGTAGGTTTGCATCAACCCTGAATGAATGAGTGGCTCAACGTGAACGTATTCAGCAGTGGTGTAGTCCTAAAAAATGAAGTGGGGGAAGGCAAAAAATGAAGTGGGGGAACGCTTCATATTAGGCTTACAAATTTTTTCTCAATTATTAATTTATTGTTATTACAGTAGGCCTACTACTGTACTACTGTACTATTTTCATTTGTCATTAGCTTTTATTTACAAGCCATTGAACACATATATAAATATATCTGCGAAACTGCAAAAGGCTCCAGTAAGTAAGCAGCTGAAACTGTGAATCTTGAATTTTTTGTTTCCTCCCTGGAAAAAAGTGGGGGAACGACGTTCCCCCCCACTACACCACTGGTATTCAGTAAAATGACGTACTACTGCATTTCCAATTTATTTACCTTTGTAATACACTTGACATTACATCCTTCAATTGCTGAACTTGTAAATTTGTCTAAAACAACAGTCGTCACTTCGTCGCCATGAACACTAAATTTTTATTGCAATTTTTTGGTCAAACGATAACGTCACAAAATTTTCGACAAGAAAACAACGTTACATCCTAAGGTTCTTTAATAGGCAAATGCCGGGGGAAGAAGAAATTTTCAGTTCATTTAAAGCTGAGAAAAGCTATCAAGTATGTTTGTTTACCTTCAGTGCAACAACTCGCACTGAACTTCTAAGATTAAACTCGTCTAAAGCTGGCAGTTTTCTGTCTACGTTTAAATTTGGTTTCATGGACAATGTTGAAATGCATGGTGGACTTACTCCTGCAGATGTGTCCATCACCTAAGGCCAGGGTGAGAATTGTTGGGGGGGGGGGTTCAACCCCCCAGTCTTTTTTAGAACCCCATGTTAAAGTATGTTTTTCATACCCCAATTTCAAGTTTATCATAGGCCAACCACCCCCCCCCCAGTTATTTTTCCACAATTCTCATACTGCCTAACGCCAAAACTTTACCATCGTTACAAGTGTTGTGGAATGGCAGTGGCCGGTCTTACGCTAAAACCTTAACGAAACAACTAAAAGAATCCAGAATAACTCCCTAAAATGCCACGGACTTAAGTTCTACGCATAAATTACTCGCCATACTACAGCCGACTGACTATCCTCCTCCGGCAGACATTTAAACAGCTTCAGTGAAATGATGTGCAACAGGACAAACGTAGTTGAACAGAAAAAAGCCACAACCAATTCTGACGGTGCTTAATTAATACCTACAGCGCTGCCGCACGAAAAACACGTCCACCTCCCTCGTCAGCATCTTCTTCCCCTCGCCGCACTTGTGGGCGTAGCTGCCATTTCAACTGAATTAAAACCACGGAATGCTCGTGAGAGAAACTGAACAAGCACAAAAAACTGTCACAAATCTTTCAGGCACAAAGGACTGGCCAAGATCCCGGCGCGTAAGAAACTCCCGCTGCACAGCTCTGCTTTCTCTTGCTCAAAAAGTTCACTTCAATCCCTACAATCCTCTATAAAAACGTAAACACCTAACTTCCCTCAACTGTCACAAAAAAACGATTCCGCCCTGAAAAGCTAGGTTCCGAAGATATGTACACGGTTTCGGTGGCCCCCAGTTTAACCCTTTACCGACCTAGAGAACGGGATTCCCGTACCGTTGGGTCGGTATAGGGTTAACGGTTCGATCTCTACACAGCCATCTTCGCGTCCACCGACGGATGTGGTTCGGTCGCAGACCTTGGTCCTTGAGGGAAGAAGTAAATGGAACGTGCTTGCGGCTGTTCCCCCAACTCGATCGCGTTGTAAGGCAGTTTACGAGCAGAGGGCAGGGTCGAGAGATGAGCAGCTGTTAAAGTAGAAGACTGAGAGGTGTAGAGCTCTAACGCCAACGCCGCAGCAGTCTTTACGCTAGCGAAGATTCGAGAGTTGAAGGCAACGAGAGAGAGATTTGCTAGAGTCCTTGCAGTTCCCATAAACAGTTTGAGATGGCGGATGAAGACTCCGTTTCGCTAAAGGCAATGTTGGCCAAGTGCTTCTCGTGCCGCTTTATCAGACTGTTTCAACGAAAACAAATCACACCCGTCAGTAACATAAAAATGTTTGATAATAATAAAATAAATAAATATTATCAAAGTTATAATTTATCAGACTGTTTTAACAAAAACAAATAATATTGGTCAGTAACATAAAAATGTTCGACAACAATAAAATAAATAAATATTATTAAGTTGTTTTTTAAATTAAAAAAAATTCTTTGCCCTGAGGTACTTCGTTCACTCAGGGACTTATAAGTTATAAAAGCAATGTATCTATTCTGGAACGATTACACCTCATCCCAGGGGCGGATACAGGAATTTTCGAAGGGGGGGGGGGCCAAAAAATTTTGGGCCTGGGTCGGAATTTTTTTGTCGTTTGGCCGAAACCAGAGTTTAATTTAGTCCCCCCCTCTGGGGGTGAGAGTGGTGAGGGAGGGTATGGGGAGGGGGATATCCCCTCCCCACCAGAAATTTTTTGAATTTTCACATGCAATTGTAGCATTTTAAGCTGTTTTCTTAGCAAAATAGCTGTATTTTCAGTGCTTATAAGAGTGCCACAAAATCTCAATAAATATAGACTATACCTTAAAAATATTTTTTTTTAAATTTCCACACTGCAACATTGCTCTTGTGAGATGTCTTTTGAACAGAATTACTCAATTTGTTCAGTACTAATAAAAAATATATATAATTACAATATTAATAATATCTATATTATGTATCGAGTTCAGCGGCTCAGTTTTGCTGTTGCTGGGTTATTATAGTGAATAACGTCAGACATGAGTATAATTATATTACATAAGCTGACTTTTCAGCACAAGTATCAGCTTATCCCTGTTTTCTAAGATGGTCCTGAATTACCAGAACACACTTTGCAGTTAAATAATAACAAATGGTACACAAACCAGCCAAGAACTAATAAATTTGGGGGGGGGTCAAAATCTGAAAGTCACGTAGTAACGATGTTGTTTTACCAGGTGTTCAAATAACAGAACCAAAACATTTTGAAATTTGAGTTTAAAATTTGAAAGATAGCGCTGGAGAGAAGCTATTCGGTTGAACAAAAATAGTATTTGTGCAAATATTAAGAGTAAGTAACACTCATTTTAACAGAGGATTGTATCAGATTGCTAAAAACAATTCAGTATAATAATTATGCAGTATACATGTAGCCTATAATACAAGGAATGCACTCTTATAGGCATGCACGGAGTTTATCAGGGCTAGGGGCTAAGGCCCTTCCAAGAACCCACAGATTTAAAAATTGGCCGTACATTTTCAGGGGCTAGGAGGAGCTTGCAATCAAATTTTTTCTATTTTTTTGCATATTTTATTTAGATATTTGCACAAGAATTAAACCCTTTACCCAGAGTTAAATAATCATGTATAAGCCTAGGCCTACATGTAATTTAGCAGGAAAAGCTCTAGCTTTATCCTGCATTCCATAATGGTCAGGATTTGGAAAATAAATTGAACATTTAGCCTACCATCGGTAGGCCTATAACAGGCAACTTTTTGATGTGCCCATTGAACCTGTTGAACTTTTAACATAATATAAAAAAATCCTTCAAAGTTATTTCCAAATGTGTGTCAGGTAACGCATGGGCTTACTGTTGACAATTCCATCAGCGGTAGCTTCTGCAAAGAGATCATTTATCAAACACAAAATGATAGATTTAAATGTTTGAAGATCTACAATATCTAATTAACATCTTGTGGATTTGGCCAGGTTGACCTTTGAAGCCTTTGAGTATAATATTGCTAGAACAATCGATTTTGAAACTGACACAAGAAAATTTGTAGAAAAAGGGGCCAGGAGTGCTCCTTTCTTGAGCAAATAGGTAAATTAAGGTTTTTTAGAAGCATAGATCAAACTCTTGTTCATGAAAGTGGTTTCCAAAGTTTTTATTTCACAATGCAATTGTGCAAGAGGCTTACATTTGAGTCTCAGATTGAAGTGAAGGCACACACTGGCAGTGGACAGTTGGTTGACAAGTTGCATTGCAAATGTTGCCTGGTAGACTGCATATATAATATTATATATATATATATATATATATTATCCATGACATTATGGCTATGTTATGGATCATGGACGTATGTTATATCTGGCTTAGGGCCATAACCAGAGACTTTCCCGATAAATAATAATAGTGAATAATAGCTATTGTAGGTCTACTGCATACAGCATACAACATTGCTCCTATTAGCTGTTATTAATGGCAAACAAAAGTATTTTTAAAAGTATTTATGTATTTATAATATGAAGCACAGAATGCTCAAAACATTTCCAAGTTAAAGTATGAAAAGACCTCACTGTATTATATTATTTTTAAGACTACAGTAAATAAAATACGTCCCACCACTGAATGAAACATAGTAAGAAATAAATAAGGACAAGAAGTAGTATAGGCCCTAAACATGTGTGATCATTCACCGCAGTTTCTTGCACATATAGACTAAATTCAAAACTTAACAAGTTGCATTTGGAAAAAACTAAATTAATTCCTAATACTATTGTTAGGCCAAAAAAAATATGTTGTGTTTCCGGTAAGAGAGCCAAAAAAAAATTGGGTAGGTAGGTCGGAAAATATTTTTATTTTGTAAAATATTTTTATGCAGTGACTATCCGAAAAAGTATACCCCACTAGTCTTTTTTGCACGCTGAAACAAAGTACGTGTTCTAAGCAAGTATAAACTGCCTATTTCCCGACTGTCTGCACCTAAAACTGCTCTAGAAACAGTCCTATTAATTTCATTTTGTTGACGTCTCTTATGTTACGTCAGTACAAATGTAAAAAAAAAAAATTTTAAGAAAAATTTTGATTTTTTTTTTTTGAAAAAAATCTTTTTTTAATAAAAATATTTTACAAAAATATTAGGGTCGCGGCCGTAAAAATGGGTCGGTCGGGTTACCGGAAACACAACAATTTTTTTTACGCCTTAGTGTTAACTTGCTTTGTAATTAATAGTTAGTTGCTATTGGTTTTAATTGTGTTTATTGGTGTTAATATTTTTACATTTTACTATGAATATATACACGAATAACATACATTGTATGCCATAAATTATAGTCGGATACTGTTGAAAGATTATTTCTTTTCGTTGCTTTATATTAAGACAATGCAATTGTCTGAGAGGCTTAGATTTTAAATACATTTTATATATTAATTCTCCTGGCCAGGACTGATCCCCTGCAAAAAATCTTTTGGGTGACCATGAATGGGGGGGCCACGTCCCATGGAGATTTGGAATTGGGGGGCCATGGCCGGATTGGCCCCCCCCTGGATCCGCCCCTGCCTCATCCATATCAGGCGTGGGTCTGATGAAAGTTATTATTTATAATTTAATTATATGATACTAAAAATTTGAGCAGGTCTCTTGAAGAGGCGCTATATAAATTTTCATTCTACAGCAGTGCATCTTCAACTAAAGCCAATCCTAACGCAAATGAACTTAATAAATAAAATACGACCTAACGTTGAACAAATTCATTGCAATTTATCACAGCATTTCTGAGCCGACTTCAGTTTAGGGTACAACTCTGGTTAGCAACAAAGAAGAGACTTTTCAAGTGCTTGTAAAGTGTGAATGTAGAATCTTTGGTTAAAAGGATACGCAGATCTGAAGCAATGAAACGACATACCTGCGACCTAGAGAGGAATAGCGAGCTAGATTGCGTAGAATGAGAGCTGACGTCAGGTGAATATGCTTCGTGACTGGAGTTTCCTTCGCATCCTGACAATCAAACAACAACACATTACCAGGCATTAGATCCGATTTGCTGGTACTATGGTTTACACTCTGTCAGTACCATGGCCTTGTATGAGAAAAAGCACAATGTTAACATGCTACTCAACTTACAAACTGGTTATATATATATATTTTTTCATTTAAGATCAATCAGGATGACAAACTGCAACCCATTACAATGCAGACAAAATACAAGCAGGCAGTCAATAGGAAGGTCTGAAGTAAGAGTTTTAAGTGTACTCATTTTTTTCCCATTATCTGTTGCAAATACAATAAATAAATAAATATTCAATAAAGATTGTGCAAACGTGGTATAAAAAACTCCCGTAACCTACCAACATTTCCGGAAACGGGGGTCTGGCGCTGAACCGTCGGATTGCTTGTAGGGCGGCGTTCGGTGGGTAGACTGCGGTCGGCAGAACGGGTGGAGTGGACGGTGGGGGTGAAGCAGCCCCAGGCACCTGCTGCAGACGCCTCAGAGCGGCCGACTTCAGATTCGCCTCATTAACGTGCCGATCCTACACAGAAACATTGACTTGAGATGTATTGTATTGTAATTAATCATTATTATTATTATCATTATTACTATTATGTTGTTGTTGTTATTATTATTATTATTATTATTATTATCATTACTATTATGTTGTTGTTATTATTATTATTATTGTTATTATTATTATTAATTTTAAACTTCGTTCATTTATTAAGGATTTTTTTATGAAATTGAATGGAGTTCTGCTGGAAATGCGCTACAAGAAATCTACTCAGAGGTGTCCGAGTCCAACAATGACAAAACCACTTAAAGCCACTTGTAAAACGTGGTGGCATTGTTATCCCAGGCAGTAGGCACATTGTGATTTCAAACGGAAAGGTCAGCAATGTCACCACCGCAGAACAATTATCTCTAAAAAGTTTCATTTTCGTTAAATACACATTTCCAAGTTTTTATTTCGTTAAATCGCTGTTTATCCAATGCAAAGAAACCTTCATTATTATTATTACCATCGTTATTAAACGTTATACACAACATTAGATTGAACAGAAACAGAACATCCAAAAGGCACCAAACCCACCAGTGCCACCACTACACCACCTTGCCCCCAGGGCTTAAAGTGTGGCAGGACGGTCATGGACGGCGTCCTGGCACTTATTTTCAAATCTCTGTGCCGTCCTGCCACTTATTTGGCCAGCACAGATGAAAATGTAAGGGGCGTCCCGGCACTTCATTTGGAAAGGTAAGGGGCATCCAGGCACTTTTAGCACTGCTTGCTCCACAATATTGTCTAGAACTATCATATACTCAAATGCATTCGTAGCTGGCTCAAAAATAGCAATAAAAGCGTCAACAGGTGGTGTCCTCTACCTGCAAGTGCGTCATAAACGACCATCGTTGGCGTTTCAGACCATCGCACCCGGCCCACTCGCACGTTATCGCAGACTCTTTGTTCGCTTCAAAATGTTCTTTTGTCGCATGCTGAAGAATTGAACTAAAAGACGCAAACAATCTGAAAAACAAATCAAATCAAACTACAACCGTGAACTGAATCCGAAATCATCCATCACAAAAAGCCATATTTCTTAATTAGCGTCTCATTAAAATCGCCTGTCAGGATTCAAATTTTTAAGCTGGGCTTAGCACAACTCTATCATCCATAGATTGAATATTCGCATATTACAAATATAATAAGATTTGTAAATATGCAGGAATGTTAACAAATATTAAAACTGGCAACGAACATAAAATTTATATGTTCTTTCAATAAATTCTTAATTCTCAATTTGTTATTTACAAAACGTTTAACGTTTTACTTAATGAATCATACAAATTTTGTAAATGATCCAAAACTCGATAAGAAATCATTGCAAAACATAATGCTCAGATCTCATGCACTACGTCACCACACACCAGAATGATGTATTAACCCTTTACCCGTTTGCCCCCCGAAAATATCCGCTGAAAACACCGACTTAACGCGAAAAATTTACCGGTAAAGGATTAATTAGGCCAACAAAAGTCTTCAAGGTTCAAACAATAAAATTGCGATTCTGATGATTCACTTTAATTCGTAAACAAAAATTTAGAAACTTTAAAAAATCCTAGAATCTCTCTCGTCAATACTACGTACCCTTGACACCCGCTCCATTCGCAGACGTACTGCACCGGTTGCGCTTTTCCCTGACTCGCAGACGAATCCACGTCGCCACCGACAGAATCTTCATCGTCCTTCTTCCGCTTCTTCGCCGACGACGACCGCGAATTGTTCGTCGCCGCCGGCTTCCGCTTCTTTGGGGCCGACCCAGACAAGACGGATGATGGGGAGGCTGGGGGAGCGATGGGTATCGACACCTGGCTGCTGCTGGTGGTGGTGTTGATGGTGGCGCTCACCTGGAGTGGCTGCTGAAGGTGTGTTGTTGTCGTGACGACGTTGTTACCTGAATGAAGTGGATTGTTCGCCGTGATGATGCGATACGACGAGGTTGGGAGCGTGAGTGAGGAAGTGGCGGCGGTCGGGTCTTTCGACGGGTCGACGATGCGCTTTACGCCCGGCTGGAACATGATGCAGTTCTGGAGACCGCCGGACGCACCCTGCAGGACGATCTGGCCCCCGCTGTGCTGGATGACGAGTGGCCCGGAGCCCGGGGTCGCCATCGAGCCCTGCTGGCCCGTCGTGTGGCAGAGGATCTGGCCCTGCTGCCCGACGAGCAGCTGGCCCTGTTGGGTGAATATGTGGCCCTGCGGGGTGATCATCTGGCCCAGCTGGCCCTGATGCGTGATCACCTGGCCCTGCTGCGTAATCACGTGTCCTTGCTGCATGATCACCGGCCCCGTTTGGCCCTGCTGTGTAACCATCTGTCCTCCTTGGCCCTGCTGGGCAATCATCTGCCCGACCTGACCATGCTGCGTGGTGATCATCTGGCCCTGTCCCTGGCCATGCGGGGCCATCTGCTGGTCCAACGACTGTCCCTGGTGACCAGCGGGGCCAGTCTTCAAGTCCTGCAAGCCGGTATGTAGTCCCTGCTGCCCAGTCTGGACCATAACTTGACCCTGCTGCTGCCCAACCAAGACCTGACCCTGCTGCTGCCCAACCAAGACCTGACCCTGCTGCCCGGCCTGCTGCACAAGCAACGGGCGCTGGCCAAGCCCCTGGCCCTGCTGACCAATCACCCCCTGCTGGATGAACCGGTACCCGGTCAGCTGCCCGGCCTGGACAACATGCCTCTGCTGGGGCGGCAACATCTGACCCGTTGACTGCATCACCAGCGACGGCTGCTGACCGGTGCCGGTCGACATCGGTTGACCGGTCTGCTGGACGAAGCCGGGTCGCAGCTGACCGGCGGTGGCGCCGCTCTGCTGCAGCAACATTGGGTTCGACTGGATGACGATTTGGCGCTGGGGCATCCCACCGGCGCCGGACTGCGAGACGAAGAAGCGTTGGAAGATGGGTTGCTGCTGAAGCGGGCGCTGCTGCTGCTGGTTTTGGGGGACGAGCTGGGCTCTCTGGATGATGATGTGACCGGGGGTTGTTGATGAGACGAACTTGTGCAGCTGCGGAGGATGGTTGGGGTTGGAGGCAATGGAGGAGGATGAGAGGAACTGTATCCGAGGAGGGCCCTGGGTGACGGCTGGGGTGCTGCCACCGCTGCTGCTGGATGGGGTGACGAAGAGGGGTGAGTTGTGTGGTAGCTGTGGGTGGACCATGTGGGGCATCCCCTGCGGGTGGTTAAAGACGGGGTTCGGGACAAGATGCGAAGGGTTTGACGTGGCAACCGGGGCAGAGGTGTCCCCCGTTGGCAGGGTAGCAGCCGAGGAAGCGATGACAGTCGGAAAGGTGGAAGTAGCCACCCCTTGCGTGTAAACATTGACCTGATTCGCTCCCTGGGATGACGTCACCATGTGACTAATTGGAATCTGCACCAATCCGGTCGGTAAAGTGGAAGCCGTGGAAGCTGGATGGTCCGGTTGGACTACTCTCTGCCCGGTATCGTTGGTCGGGTAGGTCTGGGAGGAAAAGAACGTTACGGAATGAGGAATGGTCGGTTGGTTTGGATTGGAAGAAGCGGAGACGGAGGACAGCTGGGAGACGGTGGAGGTGGCGGCCACCGGGTGGAAGGCGTTGAGGGGCAAGCGCGACTGGATGCCCGTCGGAAACGAGTTCAGCTGGAAGCTGGCGAGTCGCGCCTGGATGTTCGCGGGGATGGATATCGGCACGGAAAACGACGAGCTCGGCATGGAAGCCAGCGCATCTCTTCCGCCGCTCGGGAATGCCATTTCCTGCGACGACGACAACGACGACATACCAGGTACCTGCGGCCGCAAGACGAACCCCGCCGCGGCCGCCTGTGCGACGTTCACCGAAGGACAAGACCCGGTTGCGGAGACGGAAAACTGCGAGTCCGACGGATTGACGGAGGAGCAGTCCATCATCTCTTCCGATGGGTCGTTCATGGCGTCGGACGCGAGGACCTCCTCGTGCGCCACCGTGAAGTCCTCCAGCAGCAAGATGTCCGAGTTCTCTGTCGTCGCGGACATCCCCTCACCGAACGGACATTCCGTGTTGAGGTCCAGCTCCGACTCGTTCCTTGAAGCCGGTGGATCGAGGAGGTCGAGCTGGTTCTGTCCGAGGATCAAACGGTTTGGATCCGTGGCGTTGATCTTCCGATCGTTTTCGATTGATCCGCGGCCATTCACGTCATCCGTTTGTGGCATGTCGTCCGAAACCCCGTCGACATTTGACAGCGTTGACGGGAAGGGTGAGAGTTCCTCGCTGCTCATCTCGTAGCTGCAGTCGAGATCCGGAAACCTGTCGTCTTCCATCGACGCCACAACCCCGTAGGGTAACCCGGTCCCGTCGGAACCATTCTCCGACCGACTCGCGACACCTTGCGACAACAGTTTGTTCGATTTCTCAAGATCTTTCCCTCTCGATTCTTCAGCCGTGGTTAAGATGTGACCGGCATTGTCTGCTAGAGTCGATATACTCGTCGCTTTCGTACACTGTTTCTGAAACCCAGAATTCTCCAGACGCTCTTCTCCATCCTCCACACAAGTTCTCTCCATTCCACAGTCGCCGTTGATAATGCTACTCACAACGCCGTTCGCCAACATCCCCGATTCTTTACCGTTCGTACTCTCCACAACTCCGTTACCGACGCCTAAACTCGACCTCGCACTTTCCACATCGTTCTTGCACCTGTCAATGTTCTTCAGACTTCCGTTCAAAACAGTCGGCAATTGCGCACCGACTTCGCTACAGAAACTGGACACAGAGTCGCACGCAAGCTCGAGACTGTTGAGATCGCCCCCACCTATAACGTTCTCCTCACAACTGTTCCGTTTCGCAAAGGCCGCCGCATCATCAGACGAATCGAAACCTCGGCTGCACTCCTCGTCCCAGTTTTCCGCCACCTCGCCCGGTTTTCCCCCGCCCGCAAAGACAACGGTCCCGGTCGTTTGACCCGAAGTGGAAGCGCAGAACCCGGGGTTTTTTCCGTGGAAGAACTCCGAAGTCGTCTGGATGTACGAATGCTCGTTGAGAACGTTCTTGTTCGCTTCGAACGCACTTATCTCGACCATCGTCCTATCAAACGGGTTCTGCTGACCAACGGACAAGACGTCGATATTATTTTGTCTCAAGCCACCAGCCACTGATGACTTCACACCATCCGAGCAAGCCACAACCGCCACACCATCCGGATTACCCCCAACAATGTTTACACCCGGTAGAGTATTATTCAGCGGGGTTGTCCCATTCTGCGGGGCAGAGGGTGGTAGGACGTTACCAGCATCAACAGTATCAACAACAACCTGTTGGCTCTGCACCCGATTCATGTGTTGAACAACTTTCGAGGCGAGCAGCGTCTTAACAAAGTTCGGTTCGCAATTCAATGTCCTTGACGCTGCCAAGGCCGCGTGGTTGTTGTCCGAGGACAAGTCCGGCCGTCCCTGGTTGCTGAGCAGGACTTGCTGGATAGCTGGAAAGGATGAGACCAGCTGAGAAGTGTTGGCACCAGTGGTGGTAGTTGTCTGGGAGGATGCTGAGAGAGGCGGTAGACCGCGGCCGACACCTGACGCGTTTGGGATTGTCTGCTGGCTAGATGGAAAGTCACCTGGAGAAATCAATCAATCAATCACATCAATCAATCAATCAATCAATCGATCAGCCATAAAAACAACAGAAATCTCAGGTAAATTTAGAAATGAAAAAACTGAGAAAGTTCGGAGATAAAACTGCAGATGTGTCAAAAGAACAGATGCTGGAAAACGTCTTAAAAAATAAGATTTAAATTGCATAGTGAGGCTAAGAGAATGAAGAACTTTGCTAACGTGTCGGTGGTTGCCTTAGAGCACTGCTCATCTTCTTCATCATCATCATCATCAATCTTTTTAGCCGTTGCGGGACTGTGAGCGCCTCTGAGTAGACTTCTTGAAGAGGCGCTATATGAGTTTTTGGAATGAATGAATGAATCATCAACAACATCAACATCATCAAAATATACCTCAAGTGGAAAAATAAATTTAAACACAAAATAATAATAACAATTTCAATGCCGCCATAAACACCACCACGCCACTACAAGACCGCCGACACAAAACTATATAACATCGAGCAGAGTAAGATTCGTTGAACAACAGAGAACATGTGCTAAATAACAAAAGGTAGAACTGTAAACGAGACCTGTTGATGTCGGTGAGAACGATCCTGGCTTTTGTCGACTAGTCAAACCCTTGTAGACAACTTCACTCGTTCCGTCTTTCGATTCTTGCTCAATTCCTGGAAAGGCGACCCTGAAGTGGAAAAGAGGAAAACTGTTTAATAAACGATTACTATAACCTGGAAGAACGTTTCAAGAATGACAGCCATAATAGACTTGCAAAATTCACTGCTGCCGTACTCTGGTAGCGCCAGTCTTAAACCTAGAGAAAGAAGGAGGGCGCCACTGTGTTAAATGAAAAACAGCGTAGCTCATCAGTAAGAAAACAATCAACTAAGCCTTCCAAAGAAAAGCTCACGAGGAGAAAGAGAAAAGTCCATTTATAACTATAATTGTTCCTATTAGTCTCATTATTATAATAATAATCCTCCATTAATTATTATTTAGCATTATTATTATCACCATTATCATCATTAATATTATTATATCTTTATATCAGACATTACATGATTATGATCACCATCGTCATTATCCTCAGATTCACATTTCGGTGTGACCTTGCGCACATTCTAAATTTATTTAATAATAATAATATAAATATTATGATCCATACTTATTAATACCACTATCCACTGACCAAGACACAATCAGTGGCACTGAAAAATTAATCATATTATTAGTGAAAAACTTTCTCAAGTTTCCCCCACATTTAACCCTCTCACGTGATGACTCACAAACCCGCACTCTCAGGCCAAGCGCTCTAACCAGTCGCAACTGTGCCCCGTATCACCCCGCATTACCCCACAAGACACGTTAGAAACCACTCACCTGATGCAATTAGTGAAACACGTTGGACTGACGAGGTTCTGCAATCCGTACATTCCAAACGTTGAGACGTACTTGCGATACATATCCATCTTCTTAACGCAACCGTTCAACGTCGTCTCGTATTGCGCCTGCAGCCAGTTGCAAGCGGAGGCCTCGCTGTCGACGGTGACCGTAGAAGTAGGGCCAGGACTGCATCGGATGGTGGCGGGGGGAAGAGGGGATGGAGCTGCAGAGGCTGGTGCGATGGACGCAAGTAACGGCGCTCCTGAAAAAGACAATGTATTTTCAAACATTGCATTGTTAAGACTTAGACACAAGTGGGACACAGTGGTGTAGTGGGTATGTTCGTTGCCTTGCAACCGAAGGGTTGCAGGTTCAAATCCACCTTAGGGACCTTGGGCAAGTTCTTCACTTGCAATAATTGTTCATGCGCTTCGGCGTGAAACTACGATTCAGTGTCTGCGCTATAGTCGGGAGCGCCTCTGAGTAGGAATCTTGTTGTGGTGCTATAATAAGTGAACATACATACAATAAGGCAAAGAAGAGCAGTCCCTTAAGTGAGCTGGATGGGCAGACATACGAATGATGCATTTGCCTCAGTATATAATCTGAAGGATGGATGCTTGAAAATGTGGTTCGAGATATCTACTCCACCTTTGCCATTTAGGGGACTGTCTGCTCCACCATCATTGTTGTCATCATCATGCTCATTGTCATCACAAAAGTCATGTCATCATCATTGAAGTCATCACCAAAATTATCATCATTGTAATCATCATCATGTGGTTGGTTCAACAACCTGGAATGGGCTTCCCTCGACCTCCCAAACTGCTATCAATTTCACAAACTGTTGAAGACTGTTTTTTTCTCTTAATTTCGGCCGGGAGCGCCTCTGAGCAGTTACCTTCAAGGTACGCTATATAAATACTGATTGATTGATCATCATTATCATCAAAAATCATCGTTTCTTCATCATCATCACCACCACAACTACCATCATCTGAGAAACCGCCTTCTCCTTGGTTGACTCACGTGGTGGTGGAAACGACGGAGTCATCTGAGTGATGGAGAGATGAGGAGCGACGACACATGGCACCACAGCAGCAGCAGCAGCAGCAGCAGCAGGTGGCCTTGGAACGATCGTAGGGAGTCGAGCGGGTGGTGGTCCCATCGTCTGACCAGGAACAGCGTTCGATATCTCCACCGTGTTTTCGACGGCTGAGATGCCGAGAAGGGCGCTCGGACCGTACGCCTCGGCCTCCAACGTCAACAATGCCACCAGAACATCTGAAGGAAAAATGGAGAGATGTAAGAACCATATCAGTTAAATGCTCAACAGTATGGTAACCTGTAGGTAACGTTAAAGCAATTTAAGGTAAGAGAAAAAAAAACAAAAAGCAGGGTAAAAAGCAAAAGTAAGGTGAAAGGAAAAAGGTAAGAGGAAACATCATATTCAGTACTTAAGGTAAAAGGTAACATAAAAGTAAAACGTAACGTAAAAGCAAAACGTACAGTAAAAAGCATAAAAAGTAAACAAGAAGTCAAGATTAATACCAAAAGTCAAAGTTAAAAGTCATTTAAGTTAACGTTAAAAAGGAAAAGTAAGAGCAAATGTCAATGTTAAAAAGTAAGAGGTAAGATTAAAAGCAAAATGTAAGATCAAAAGCAAAAGGTAAAGCTAAAAGCAAAATGTAAGATCAAAAGCAAAAGGTAAGGCTAAAAGCAAAATGTAAGATCAAAAGCAAAAGGTAAGGCTAAAAGCAAAATGTAAGATCAAAAGCAAAAGGTAAGGCTAAAAGCAAAATGTAAGGTTAAAGGCAAATGGTAAGGTTAAAAGCAAAGGTAAAATTAAAAGCAAAGGTAAAATTAAAAGCAAAGGTAAAGTTAAAAACAAAAGTCAAGGTTAAAAATAGAAAATTAACCCTTTACCAGTTCATTTTTAAATTTTAAGCCCGTTTTCAGCGGATATTCTCGGGGCAAACGGGTAAAAGATTAAGGCTTAAATCGTAAAACACCATGAAGTGATCTGTTGTCAATTGGATTTAACTTTGACTTTTGTTTATTAATCTTGACTTTAAATTACTTTATGCTTTTTACTGCACGTTTTGCTTTTATGTTACGTTTTACGATTTAAGTCTTAAGGCTTAATTTTCAATTTAAGGAAATCTTAAAAGCGAAACGAAGACTGACCGACTGCTGCGCTGACTTGTGCGATGCGGTTACTCGTGACTGTTCCAATCTCCGACAATTGATAGATTGTTTCGAGAGCAGAGACGATGATCTGAAGATCTTGAATGGTGAGAAGTCGAATGAGTTGATCGTAGATGGAATCGTCCAATTGACAACAAATCGCTTCTTCATTCAACTCCATCTGACACAGACGACTTAACGTCTCCAACGCTGCAAACGCAAAACAACAACGTTTAACATCAACGTTTAACATCAACGTTTAACATCAATGTTTAACCAATGTAGACATCAACGTTTAACGTCACATTAAACAAAAACATTACCGTAAACTCAAACAACACAATAAATGTCACAAGTTACATCGCTCTAAGTATGGCATTACAATATCAAGGTAAATGAAAACATAAACATCATCAACATCACCAAAGACATCACAGTAAAATTCAACTTAAGATTGTTTTATACAGATTGGTTACGATTACGTCATGTTATGTTGAGTTATGTCACAAAGTGATGCTACATATAATACTGTTTGTTTGTATGCACACTTGTTATAGCGCCCCTTCAAGCTCCCCCTATACTCAGAGGCGCTCCCGAATGCAGAGCGGACACTGCATCGAAGTTTCACGCCGAAGTGCTGAGCAATTGTGAGTGAAGGACTTGCCCAAGGTCCTTACGCTGCGAGGTGGATTCGAACCTCGAAGGCAACAACGCCACCACTACACCACTGTGCCCCACTGTACATGAATTGAGCCAATAATTTTTGTCAACTAACCGCTGATAACTTGAAACTTGTCCCATGAGAGGAGACATGACGAGACGGTCTTGAGAACGAGAAGCGTCATTCCACAGTCGACCGGTTCAATGTTCATCTTGTGTAGAAACAATATATCAATCTATTCATCGGTGTAAAATCAGATGCAGCGCAAGAATTAATTATCAACACGTCACTTATCAACTTATCGCAAGTGTTATCAATCTATTCATCGGTGTAAAATCAGACGCATCGCAAGAATTATCAACATGTCAGTATACATCAAGAAATCAGTCACCAGTAACAACTGTTAGCAGCGCCCGCAATAGCAAAATCACTGTCGTAATCCGTCATAAACCAAAATCACAGTCTTAATCATCAACAATAAACACCAAAAATCACTGTCTTAATCAACAACACCAAGCCAAAATTAATGTCAACAATAAACCAGCCTTAATCATCAACAATCAACACCAAAAATCAGTGTCTTAATCATAAACAATCAACATTAAAAATCAGTGTCTTAATCATCAACACCAAACTAAAAACCAGCCTTAATCATCAACACCAAGAAAAAAATCACTGTCTTAATCATCAACACCAAACCAAAAACCAGCCTTAATCATCAACACCAAGACAAAATCACTGTCTTAATCATCAACACCAAACCAAAAACCAGCCTTAATCATCAACACCAAACCAAAAACCACGTCTTAATCATCAACACCAAACCAAAAACCACGTCTTAATCATCAACACCAAACCAAAAACCACGTCTTAATCATCAAACACCAAACCAAAAACCACGTCTTAAACATCAACACCAAACCAAAAACCAGTCTTAATCATCAGACCCAAAACAAAATCATCTCCATCTCCAGAACTACACATATTATAGCAATCTTAAAACAGTCGTATTTAGCCGAAGTTTGATCGTAAGCGCTCCTGAGCAGTAACCCTGAATGGCGTTATGTAAATCCTCGTAACATTGAATGAAACAACAACGAACCAGCAATCAAACCATGTGAAATTCGCCTCATCACCATTCATTAACATGATGGCCGCTGATTTGCTGTGTTAAATGACTCAATTTGGGACATGTTAACACATCCCTGACGGCCAAAGTGTTAACACATTGACCACCTACACACAATGTTAAATGACTGGCTGTACTAAGAGTTAACTCATAGTAGGTGGTCAACGTGTTAACATCAGCATAATCACCACCGCACAAACTTCATAAAAAAATTAATTAAAATTGAAATTAATATAGTTACCTTAATCGCCACGTTTGCCATCGTATCTAGCGCCAGCTGACGAATGCATCCATGCTTGTTGTAAGCGCATAACATGATGAATCTAAAGATGGCAGAGAGAAACACAGGGAACACGGTGTACGATGGATCTCAGGATTTTCAGCCAACAAAAGGAAAATCTAACACTGTATTTGAGCATTGGGTGAAATGTTGAGAAGCGCAACAAATTTATTTGAATAGCCCCACGAGAAGAAGCATGGTCTGAGAAGAAGCATGGTCTGAGAAGAAGCATGGTCTGAGAAGAAGCAAGGTCTGAGAAGAAGCAAGGTCTGAGAAGAAGCAAGGTCTGAGAAGAAGCATGGTCTGAGAAGAAGCATGGTCTGAGAAGAAGCATGGTCTGAGAAGAAGCATGGTCTGAGAAGAAGCATGGTCTGAGAAGAAGCATGGTCTGAGAAGAAGCAAGGTCTGAGAAGAAGCATGGTCTGAGAAGAAGCATGGTCTGAGAAGAAGCATGGTCTGAGAAGAAGCAAGGTCTGAGAAGAAGCATGGTCTGAGAAGAAGCATGGTCTGAGAAGAAGCATGGTCTGAGAAGAAGCAAGGTCTGAGAAGAAGCAAGGTCTGAGAAGAGCGAAGGACGAAGAAAGACTGAGCTAGAAAAGAGGACGAGAGTACAGAAGGAGATAGCATATTCGAAAGAGAAGACCTGTACAATTCAGGCAAATGATCGAGACTGAGCCATAGCAATTCTAGAGCGAGGAGCCTAGAGGTCAAGTCTGTTAGATGAGCAAAGTGGACGGTTGCAAGAAGCTGAACGAAGATGAAGTGTTAGATCAACGAGATATTAGGGGCAAGACCCCACTGAGTCTTGAAGATCAGAATGAGAATCTTAAATTGACTGCCAGCACAGAAAAGGAGCCAGTGAAGAGGTAGAGACTCAAGTGTATGGGAAGGTGGGCAATCAGTCCAGCAGTCTCAGCAAACTAAAGGAAGTTACAGTAAGATTGATATCAGACAACCAGAAGAGAGTCACGGAGTTGAAAAATCTGTTAAAACATTAAGTGACAATGACTTCGCATAGTAAATTTATGTTTACACAGTTAGGCCACTGGTTTTGCAAGACTAAAAACAGGTTTAAACGTCATTTTTTCCACAGACCTTAAAACCATCAGACTAGAAGCAAACGGTTCTAAATTCTCTTCTTCAAACGATAGGTTGCGAGTGATGACAGCCAACTGCAAGAAAAAATACCAAAAACACATTAATTACGTCCGATAAAACAACAATCTAAGAGACGAAACGAGTTTTAATTATATCTGTGAGAACTCTGTTGTTCCACCTTGGGTCAGTGGACCAAACTGAGCGCTTGGTTCGCCATTCGCAAATGGACAGCGCCGTTCATTCTTGGTAGCTGATCCTACAACCTGGAATGACTTTCTGTTACACTACGCTTATTGCCCAGAGATCACTCTGCTCTGTCCCCTTAGAATCTGAAAACTGTCCGATTTAGCCGTGGTTAGGTCCGAGCAGCCTATCTTTAGAAGGTGCTAAAGAAAATTTTCTGTATACCGGTAACTAAAACGTAAAAGTGTCTACAAGCGTGCGTGCTAACCTGAATGACCCTCTGGGCTTCACGGTCTTCCATGCCGAAACCTCGTCCGAGGTTTAAAACCGACGACACGTCGACATCATCGTCGACCATGCCATTTTCCAAACGATATTCTTCAACTGCAAATTCAAAACCAAACCTCTCAGATTTCACAGTATTAAAAATCCTCACACAGAGGAAATCAATTCTAAGTGGAATCCACATGTACAGAAATATTATGCACAGACTGTAAACAAGTTTTATGTGACTGAAATTGAAAACTGTGCTCTGAAAGTTTTGTTGTTGTTTGTGTGTGCACTTGTTATAGCGCCCCTTCAAGCCCTCTCTACTCAGAGGCGCTCCCGAATGCAGAGCGGACACTGCATCAGAGTTTCACAGCGAAGCGCTGAGCAATTGTGAGTGAAGGACTTGCCCAAGGTCCCTACGCAGTGACTTGAGGTGGATTCGAACCTCGAACCTTCCGGCTACAAGGCAACGACGCCACCACTAGACCACCGCACCCCTCAAAAAAGCTGTTTTATTGTGACCTGGTATTGGATCGGCTTCTATAGATCTCACATTTTCATACGCAAACTTACCAAGAAATTTACGTATAAAATTTTGTACCTTTGTCAATGAGAAGACATTCTGGACAGACCAACTCCTTTACTGATAGATCGTCAACGCTTTCGTTCCAAAACTAAAATTAAAACCACGTCAGCGCAATCAAAATTCCAATCAAGAAAACAAAAACCAACGTAAAGAAGTGAAGCTAAAACACAACATTCTAACTACAATGCACAAAGCCTGTAGCTTCTTAGTAAGTTCTCAGTTTGGAACTCCCATTTTTTTTTCGATTCTGCAGCACCTATAAAGCAATGCCTTTACAAAACATATGACGGTCAAATAAATTTTAGAAATTAAACAGACAGAAAACTTACCCTAAGGAAATTAAGCCTGCTCTCGGAAATCAGCCAAATGAGCGCCAATTCAGCTAAAAGACAAAAGAAAAACCAGACGTTCTTATTTGAGAAAAGAACATTGGACATATTCTGACTTGCTTTCATATACATGTAGAATCACAAATCTGGACCACAAATTTCACACCAAGTGCTTGCACTTAAGTAGTTCAAAACTGAAGAGGAAAATGCTAACAATACCATTGCATTTAGTGACTGCATCACAGAAAAAACATTACAATAATAACTTTAAAAAGACTATATGAAATGAATTATGCTGTACTGAAGTTGAGGAAATGACTTCCAAAGAAAGTCTTGCATCGGAAATAAACTCATCATGAAACGATCACATTAACACATTATCACAATCATCACATTATCACATTACCACATTGTCTTGACAGAAAATAAATTCATAATAACACATGCTACCACATGGTCTGCTATATTCTCCCCCAAAAAACACAATAACAGAACTTTTTCAACATATAATGTGTATTTTAAGCCACAACAATTTCTTTCAACACAATGTGTATTTTAAGCAGACACCATTGTACAGTTCACATACATTCTTTACAGATTCCGACTTGCGACAGAAGAAGCTCGACAATGCGCAATCCTTTGCTGCCTTTCAGCGTGTGCTTGCCCTCCGTTGACAGCAGCAGGCAAATGTTGACGGCGAAGTCAATCTCGTTCGGCAACCCAGACATGAGCGACCGCTCGAGGTTGGCGTACTCGCTCGGTCGGCCAACCTCCTTCGACAGACCGAGCAGCTCACGAGTCGATTCTGCAACAAGAGAGAACAATCAGCATTGTTCCTAAACTCATTCTATTATTAAGTTTTTTCCTGATTATCTTTGTGTTCCCTTCAAGAAGCCTACTCAGAGGCGCTCCCAACACAACCACGGCTATAAAGATAGGTCTTGAGCAAATGGCAGAAAGCAGGCAAATTATTTTGGGGTAGTAAGTGCATATTGGTTTAGGAAAACAAACTGAATTGAATTGAATGTGCTGTAGCTTTACCACTTTACCATGTATGTTGTGCTGTAGCTTTACCACTTTACCATGTATGTTGTGCTGTAGCTTTACCACTTTACCATGTACGTTGTGCTGTACCTTTACCACTTTACCATGTATGTTGTGGTATAGCTTTACCACTTTACCATGTATGTTGTGCTGTAGCTTTACCACTTTACCCTGTATGTTGTGGTATAGCTTTACCACTTTACCATGTATGTTGTGCTGTAGCTTTACCACTTTACCATGTATGTTGTGGTAAAGCTTTACCACTTTACCATGTATGTTGTGGTATAGCTTTACCACTTTACCATGTATGTTGTGCTGTAGCTTTACCACTTTACCATGTACGTTGTGGTATAGCTTTACCACTTTACCATGTATGTTGTGCTGTAGCTTTACCACTTTACCATGTATGTTGTGCTGTAGCTTTACCACTTTACCATGTATGTTGTGCTGTAGCTTTACCACTTTACCATGTATGTTGTGCTGCTGGTAGTTGTACGTCACCGCGACACCACCGACCGGTCCAACGGTCTTCTTGCGAGATGAAGGCAGGTCATCTAGGTCCGTCGTGTCCTCACGACTGTCTGGGTCCTGACCAAAGTGGTGGAGCCTCTCGTACGCGTTCAAGTACCTGTGATAATAAAAACCAAAAGAGTTAAGTAAATGTGACACTTTGTGACAGCCATGGGTGTGAATGTGTGTGAACATGCGTGTGTGTGTGAACATGTGTGTGTGCGTGCGCGCGCCTCTGTTTGTGCACCGGTATGTGCGTATGTGTTGATCTATGCATGTATATTATCTATCTCAGCGGTTTCCAACCCATGGCCCGCGGGCCAAAAGTGGCCCGCCAGGCCTAAAATAATGGCCCTCATTCATCTCTCAAAGAATTAAAAGAAAATATAAAAAATAATTGACATTTAGGACAGAATAGAACAAATAATTATTTCCTATTACAAATTACTTTCTTTTGACGTCTATAAATAACATCAAACATTATATTTTGAATAAATTAAAACAATTTTATATGCCTTAGTTAATTAAATTTGAGCCTTGTGGCCCCTTAATGTCCTTCAACTTAGAAAAAGTGGGCTTATAGACAAAAAAGGTTGGGAACCACTGATCTATCTGTACATTATACATACTAGAAGCACCTTCAAAGAACGAAGTAACAGAGATACGAACACTGATAAACAGAACCAAGGCTATACGTGTATTCATGAGGCCATTCATAAACATTCATAAACAACGGCCAAACTGATATTATGCTTTCCAACCCAACAGATTACAATCTACAATGATGACTCGTAGATATTGGCAATTGACCAGCGAACATTTCAATCAACAGCGATGATGATGATGATGATGATGATGATGATGACGGTTATGATGATGGTGATGGTGGTGGTGGTGATGATGATGATGATGATGATGATGATGATGATGATGATGATGATGATGATGACGATGACGATGACGATGACGATGACGATGACGATGACGATGACGATGATGATGATGATGATGGTGATGATGGTGATGACGGTTATGATGATGGTGATGATGATGCTGATGATGATGGTTATGATGATGGTGATGATGATGATGAATATGATGATAATAATGCTAATGCTGATGATGATTATGGTTGTGCTGGTAGTAGTGATAATGGTGGTGTTGTTGATGATGATTTTTGATGATGAGGAGGATTATGACAACATAAAAACTTGAATGAATGAACGAATGAATGATGATGATGATTATGATTATGAAGACGACGATGATGAAGACGACGACAAAGATGATGATGATGATGATGATGAGAATGACGACGACAAAGATGATGATGATGATGATGATGATGACGACGACGAAGATGATGATGAGTTATGAAATCCCTGATCAGCCTGAATATGGTTACAAGTGGACCATGTAATTGAAAAACACCTCACACAAAAAACTTATCAAACCATTCATTCACACTCGAGATTAAAACGTTCAGACAGATAACCAACCATATTATGTGCCAACACTTCAAAGAGTGGCACTTCAAAGGAGCAACATAAAAATATATACAGATACATTCAAAGATAGATACATGTGCTAGTACCGTAGTATGTAATACGCACATATTATACACTATACAGTATACACACACCCAATAAAACTCTCTACTCTTTCCCTTTACAAAAAGTTAATTAGCTCAAGTCATCCATGAAACATGCATTTTACCCTAGGCAACAACGTAATTTCTTTAAAACATAATTGCTAGGCTGCTAGCTAAAATTTGCTGACTGTTATGGCTTACTGTTTAGATCTGAATCTATAGAATATAATTTTAATGCAGTCAAATGCCATGGGGCGACTATAGGATAAAATACGGTACTTATGTGTTGGTACTTATGGGTTATCTACCCCGATTTATTTTCACACAGTGTCTTTTGCCATGAATCGACCAGTTTCTAATGGCTAAACTAACCCTAACACTAACCCTAACCGACCCTCACGATGCCTAACCTGAGCCCTAACCGACCCTCACGGAAAAGACGTGGAATGACAACGCTGAAAAAATAAAAAAATAAATCGGGGTAGATAACCCATAAGTACCTAAAATACATAGAACTTACAAACAGGCCAATGTGGACGTCCCAATTACACATTTATTTTGGGTACAACATTGTACATTTAGTGGAGACACCCTACCCTTGTATGCACCCGTATGCAAATCATCTAAATACGATGACCCCTCCCTGCGTAGGTAAGATATGGACAACCCCATTTCTTAGAACTGCATTGTCCTCCAAATGACCAGCAACAAAGGGTTTGAGGCTTGGACATTGTTAAGATACCTTAGACAATAGGATTGGCTTGAACTGGTCAATTTGGGATCATTCAATTGGCATACGTGACTAAGTAGACATAGGATGTTTGCTAAGAATATCCTCACCAGTCTATTGTTGCAAAGAGAAACTAAACTGATTGGCAATTATATGATACAGCCTCGTGTAATAAGAACACTGCCTGTCCTTTAAGCAGTGCTAGCTCCTCATTCAGTCGCTAGCTGGCGCTGGTGCACGCACGGCTAAACATAACACAACAATGGCACGCTTACTAACTAATCCATTGTAACGAAATAGTCGCCTAAATTAAGCAAACGAAAGGTAGACAAAGGTAAAAATAGGTAGAGTAATGTAATTAAACATAAGGTAGGGTAGGCAAATGAAAGGTAACCATAGGACCAAAGAGATACGGTTGAACTTAACACAACTACAGAGTTCTGCTTAGACACCTTAAAATTGGTGCACTCCAAACTTCATATTAATATTACACGATACATGCCGTTCAGTCAACTCCATGGGTAGGTCAAAAAAATGCTGTGTTTCCGGTAATCCGACTGACTCTCTTTTATTGCCGCGACTCGGAAAATTTTGTGGAAATTTTGTTTTTTACATTTTTTATTTTTTACAGTGCCATTGCATTCCGTGATGTACAATTGTGACATTATAATTAAACATTCACTAAGCCAGGCGACGATCGTAAGCAGCCGTCTTTCAAGGTACGGTATCATAACGGTCTGTTAAAAAGAGCAATCAATAGTTCCCACGGTCAGTTTGACAAGGCAGACGGTTGTGAGGTGGATGGGGGAATCTTCCCACCATCAGCATATGGCTAGAAATACCTAACAAAATTTCTGATATTTGAACCCCCAACCACTCAACTGAAAGTCCAGCACACTAACCCTCTACACCACTAAGACATTATCTCTTGCCCCCCTCACTAAGGTAAGATCATTCATTCATTTTGAAAACTTATATAGTGCCCCTTCAAGAAGTCTACTCAGAGGCGCTCCCAGCTCAGCCACGGCTAAAACGATAAGTCTTAAGCAACTGGCAGAAAGCAGACAAATTCTTCCGAGGTAGTAAGCGTAGTGCAAGCGGGAGCCCATTCCATGTGGACGGGCCAACAACCGAGAAGATCATGGTCAACATTAACAGTCCTCAAAGTCATAAGACGTCATTAAACATCGGATACTGCTGGGGGGGAAGGTGGCATGGAAAATGTCCATTGCAAGCGTATATGAAGCCCTCAGAGCAGTCAAGTCTGGCCGTCTAGAGCCACGGCTTTATCGTTGGACAGTTCACTAACCTAGTCTATGTACACACACAGCATTGTTAACACACACACACACACACGCACACACACACACAAATACCGGTTAATTTAATGCCAGAACACAACCAGCCCAGACTCCAGTTGCTATACTTCAAATCTTCTGCAATCATGTTTCGCGGAACATAAAGAAGCTCTTATTAAAAGGTGCTATATAAATATATATATAAATAATCAATACATATATACAATACATACATACATGTACCTATATGCATGTGCAAAGACACACACAAGCATGCATGCATACATAAATATATAAACTTGCAAAATATACACATAAAGACATACGTATAATTGTATATATGTAAAAATATACAAGCATACATGTAGCAAACTTCGAAACGCCATCACATGCTACGCTTACAACATGTCAAGTTCTACATAATTACTACGCGTAGTTTCCAGGCGACTGGATGGACTTACCGGATGTAGATCTGTCGGAGCGCGTAGTCGGCGTTTCCACAGGACAGTGGAATGCCGAACTGTTCCTGGATATCGACCCACGACTCATCGTTGCTCACCTACGGATAAAAGAAGAACGCAACCAGACTCAGCAACCCATCATCATCATCATCATCATAAACATCATCATCATCATAAACATCATCATCAAAATCATCATCATCATCATCATCATCATCGTACAAAGAACAGTCCCTAAAGCTAGCCTTGAGGCACCAATTCATTCATTCATTCATTCATTCATTCTATGGACTTATATAGCACCCTCCCCCGTGTGTATGTGTGCTTGCGCAAACTGTGCATGTGTGTGTTTTTGTGTGTGTATGATTCATGTCATGAGCTTTAATAAGCTCCATTCCATCAAACATAGTCGCGCACAGATAAAACATACAACTGCTACCAGATCTTCGGCAATCATGTTCTATCATGGTTGTTAAGAGGCTCTTATGAAATGGAGCAACATAAATGAGCAAACACAGGCATACAATACATACCATGCACACATTTCACAGATACATACGAGCATGCATGTATGCATCATTCTTTGTTCGTGGTTGGGCTGGGAGCGCCTCTGAGTAGTTTCTTGAAGGGGCGCTATATAAATGCTCTGAATGAATGAATGAATGCATAGTTCCTAAAGAATCTCAAAAGTTCTACAATATTTAGCAGTGGCTGGGACGGGAACGCTTCTTGAAGTGGCGCACTATATAAAATATACCAAATAAATAAGACTCAACTTTAGCCTTCCCCACCAAACAAAATACTTTTCACCGTAACTACGAAATACCTCATAACCTTGGCCACAACAAGAACAACAGTAGTTCTAAGACAACTAGAGACCAAAACTGCAATGATAGCATTTGTTTATGGTCTGTGGCAAAAAAGGGTGACCACCGTCATCAAGCTACATGATGATGACTGTTTACAGATCCATTTTGCATCGGACACAGACCGTGAAATCACAGTTTGAACGATGAATGAATAAGGATGATTACTATGCGAGAAGAAATCCTTAATAATAATAAGAAGCTCGACCAGCAGCAGCAGCAGCCAGTGCCCAGTGGTTACTATACATGCAACCGATGCTGCAACAATGCATGCGGCGGTTGCGGGACCACAATGAAGGGAACCAGACCAGCATGGATGTATACGCAGACAGCAGGCGGAGAATGGGAAGTACTAGGCAGACTGCACACCGGACACACAGCCAAGAAGGCTTAAGATGGTAGGCAGGCAGGCAGGCAGGCACAGGGAGGCAGGCAGGAGATAGAACGCAAGCACGGGCACAGAGAGTAGTAAGCCACAGTGAGGCAGAGGCAGTGCTCAGCCAAAGAAAAGCATGCAGAAGATAGGACGCACGCACAGAAGGAAGCAGGCTAAAGATGGCAGGCAGGCAGGCACAGAGAGAAGCAGGCAGAGGTAAGCAGACAAAGATGGAACGCAGGGACAGAGGGAAGTAGAGAGAAGATAGGACGCAAGCACAGGCGGCAGGCAGAGGAAAGCAGACAACATAAGGGACAAAAGGAAGTGCTCAGAGAAAAGGAAGCACACAAAAGATGGGGGGCAAGCACAGAGTGAAGCAGGCAGAAGATAGGATGCAAGCACAGGCACAATGCCAAGTACAGGCGGCAGGCAGAGAGGCAAGCAGGCAGAAGATGGGACACAGTCAGTGCCAAGTACAAGCGGCAGGCAGGCAAAAGCAAGCAGAGGCAGCAGGAAGCAGGCCTGCTTACCTCTCCCTGTACACAGGCGGTATGGAAGATGGAAGCAGGCAGAAGATGGGACACAGGCACAGCCAGCGAGTACAGGCATGAGATGCAGGAAGCACAAGGAAGGCAGCAACAGCAGTACAGCCCTCGCATACAACACAAACCCGGCCATGTATACTATGGCCAGCTCCTCCTCCTCCTCCTCCTCCCACCCCATCACACATAACACGGCTACACAGCAATTGATGCCAGAGATCTTCATGATCATAATTCTGATTGAAATAAATTAACAATCGAAATACGGCGCCTGCTGTTCCCTCCTCCTGCTGTTCCCTCCTCCCTCTCTACCCATCCCCCTTCTTCCCTCTCAGAATGCCACCAGAAAGAGTGGACCTTCGAACTGCAACAGAACCACCCAAACTCCTAATTAAATTGTAATTGTAATCGAACATTTATATAGCGCCACTTCAAGAGAACTCCTCAGAGGCGCTCCCGACCTGACACCAAACAACAATCAAAGAGAATGGTTGAGAATGACATCTACCACAACCCCCTAAACATCTCCTCTGTCTCTATTTCTGTATCTGGCTCAGGCCCCACCCTAAAACAGATTCTAGCAGTCTGACCCATCTACCACAACCCCCACCTTCTCATTTTGTGCTCTCAATACTTCTGAAGAGTGGCCCTTCGTCTGGCGCTATATAAATGTGTCATTCCAATCAATGATTGAACTGTTGTACAAAGTAGGAAAACAGAAGTTTCACTTTCACTTTGTACCTAAGTCAGTCTTGGAAGACCAACTGAGCCAGAATCTTATCAAATAATAATTTAACAATAACAACAGCAGCAGCAGACAGGACTTCAGCCACCGGCAACATAGCGCCAGGAAAAGGACAAGAAGTGCATCAAAATACGCTATGCATGAACAAACAAATGCATGAAACAACGAACCAATTCAACTCTCTCGTAAGAATAACAGTCGCAAAATCTAGCCCCGACAAGCAGCCATGGGCATAATAATTGTCATCCATTTCATAGTCTTAGCATTGATCAGCATAAGAAGGCAGGTTGCCAGTCCTTTCCCTCGCCATCTTATCTTCCCACCGACAGTGTACACTGGCAGTGGTTCCCAACCTTTTTTTTACTTTAGGGCCACTTTTTCTAAGTTGGAGGACACGAGGCCCACTTTTTCTAAGTTGAACGACATTAAGGGGCCACAAGGCTCAAATTTAATTAACTAAAGCACATAAAATTGTCATAATTGATAAAAAAAATATATATTTTATGTTATTTATAGATGTCAAAATAAAATACAATAATTTGCAATATAAAAATAATTATGTGTTCTATCCTGTCCTAAATGTAAATTATTTCATATATTTTTTTTAATTATTCTTTGAGAGGAGAGACAAGGGTAAGTTTTTGAGGCCTGGTGAGCCATTTTTGGCCCGCGGGCCACTGGTTGAGAACCGCTGGTCTACAGTCACTGTACTCATCACAGCCCAGTTGGCTAGGGGTGCAGATGGACCAGAAATCACAAACCAAATTTCTGGCCTGGCTGGGGTTTGAACCCCCGACCTCTGGATTGACAGCCCCATGCTCTAACCACTACTCTATCGACCACCACCACCACCCGCTACTACGTGATTCAAATCTCTTTCATCGCCGCACGCATCAATGGGCCAGGTACCCGGATGGCCATTCAGCCGTATACTCCAATCCAATACTGGTCAAATGCATCCATTATATTGCAAGTCATAAACAGCGATAAACTGGAGAGGGGGGCTGATGATGTGCAGTACATCTTGGCCCAAAACGTTGTTCCAGATGATGTCACTTTGTGTGATATCACCATCACTTTGTGAGATATCACCATCACTTTGTGAGATATCACCATCACTTTGTGAGATATCACCATCACTTTGTGAGATATCACCATCACTTTGTGAGATATCACCATCGGAATTTAACACCAAGATTGCAAAAGTCCACATTTTAAAAGTCATTTAGTCAAAAAGTATTTATTCACACACTTACTGGCTACTGGTGATTAATCTTTGTGAAGGACTACACATGCCATATTAAGCTCTATTGATTCATACATTATAGGTTTTACAAACATACATAAAACAAATTCCCCCACCAGACATTTTAGATAGGTCTCTTGGTTCTTCACTTTACAACTGCTTTTTAGCTAATTCGCGATCATTTGCCTCAATTAGACCTTCTTTTTGGAATGCACTAAATTTCTGCCATGGCAGGGATTTGAACCCTGAACTTTTGGTCGACCATCCAGTGCACTAACCACTACACCATCAAACACACTCCACTAGGCACAGAACAGTGGTAGGTTCTAAACAGGTCGGCATCTCCATTTGTGTTGACCAGAAAACTGTCCCATCCCAGTAGGTCTATGTATGTACTCAGTGTTTTGTATTTACGAAGTGTCTCTCACAGTGCACACCAATCAAAGGCACTCCCAAAGAAAAAGAGTTTTAAGACAGCAAAAAGACATGCATGATTGGAGTACCAGCTAATAACGAAGATCATGATGTCAATGGAGAGAGAGCTGATTCCAAAGTGCAGAACCAATGAAAACGCCCAGTTTTGGCCAGGGAAGTCCTGCATAATGTGTATTCACTATTCATTCATTCATTCATTCATTCATTCATTCATTCATTCATTCATTCATTACATGAGAATTTATATAATGCCCATTCACACCAAACCTTAGTTAAAGACGACAGTATGTTTATATATTAATAAATAATATTAATAAATAATTATTACTCAAGTTCCTGCAACTGAACAATAATTTGGAAGCTGACACATAATTTTCAGAGCAATTAAGCCGGATGTGTTCAATGGGAAAGGTTCTGTCAAGCCGTCCTTTGTCATTGGGCAAAAGGCACAAGACCAACATTGACCCAAAGATTAAGGGAAGGGAGCACGTGGAGTCTGTACATTAGTGTACATGTGCCTGTGTTTTTGTGTGTGTTTATGAGTACATATGTAACAAAGGAAACAAGGCAGTCACACTGTCACATACAAGCTCATGATACAGTGTATATCATGCATGAATGCATGCATGTATGGGTGCATGTATGCTTGTGTTTCAATGTATGCTCGTATGCATGAATGTCAGTTTATATGTAGGTCTGCATGCCTGTTTGTTTGCATGTTCGTTTGCATGAATGTTTATATTTGTGTATAGCTGTGCCCATAATGATACTCATGGATGCATTCGTGTACCTGGACATTCAAAGTGGGCCAAGCTGCTTCTGTGGTTCTCAGTCAAGATATCAGGAGTTCAAATCCATACCACTGCTGGAATTTGGTTAAGATTTCTGCTCCATGTGTACCCCGAGACAACTCATGAATAATGAGTACAGTGTCGGTGGAATGATTAGATGGCTGAGAGACACAACCAGCCAACCCCAGAGAGAAAAAACCCAGCTTTCCAGAACTGATAAAACGTTTCTGTAGCATAATAGCAGTCTTAGCCAACAACTAAAAGGCATTCAGATATTGCAAAAACTCCAAATCCAAAACCCCAGTAAACACCACTCTCCTATAAATGAACTTGCAAGGGAAATACTTAGCAGGTCAGCTCTAGTTTTAAAAAAAACAGCGGCAGCTTTTGTGCACAACATTTAGCATAGTGGTTATAATAATTTTTTATCGTAATCTGACATTCATAAAGTGCCATATCAAGAAATACCTCATCAGTGATATAGTATTGTATATGAATTTACAAAGTGCCTCTCACAGTGCACACCTATCAGATCCGCTCCCAGTGCGAAAGACCCAGAGAAAAGAAAGCAGTTTTGAGACATCAGAAAGATGTGCCTGGGGTTCCAGTCAAAAAATTAAGAACGTGTCAATGGAGATAGCTAATTCCAACGTGCAGCACCAATGGTGCTACCAACCTGAATCAATTAAATATTTAACTCACAAATTATACGGTAATACTTGCTTCAAATGCATGAAAAACTGAGGAAGGGACGTCAAACTATAGTAATATTATTCACTGCAAAATATAATTAAGATATAATAATGCACAAGAAAAGATTTAGCAGTAAAACGCATCTTAAGCTAACAGAGAACTTTGTCATGCCAACTCTGTGATGAATGTTTCTTATTACGATGATAATAATATTACAACATAAGATAATATTATAAAATATTACATACAGTTAACTAAGGAAAAGTACTTGCCCATGTGTAAAGTAAATTCTTATTGAGATGGTGGATCTGGCACCAAAGATATTTGAGTCCAAAAGCACATATAAAAACCTCCATGTCATAATTGTACAACTGCTCCCTTCTGAGCCAATAACAGCACAAAGTCAGTTTCACATTGTGCATGCTTGTTTTCACAAGTCAGTAACACCTCAGAGTGAATTTCACATGCTCGTCTTCATGAGCCAATAACAGTCTAAGTCAGTTTCCCATTTTGCATGCTCATTCTCATAAGTCAGCAACATACTTTTTTTCGTGAGTCAATATTAACAGCGCAGTCAATTTCACATTACACATGTGCTTGTTTTCAAACAGGTCTGTGGCAAAAACATTATGAAACCACAACCCTGGGTCTCATTGGTGACCACAGAGGATTTTGAAAAACAGTTTATTTATAGGCACTAAGAGAAAACATAAAATCAGTGAGTCTGATTTGATTCCCAGTTTCAATCATAATCTGTCAAAAGCCCCTTAAATCTAATCTAATCTAAATCTGGTGATTTCTCTCCTATCTTTTGTTTGTATGTGCACTTGTTACAGCACCCCTTCAAGCTTACTACTCAGAGGCGGTCCCGACTGCAGAGCGGACACTGCATCGTAGTTTCACGCCCAAGCTCTGAGCAACTGCGAGTGAAGGACTTGCCCAAGGTTGTTACGGGGCGACTTGAGGTGGATTCAAACCTGCAACCCTTCGGCTGCAAGGTGACGAACAAGCCCACTACACCACCGCGCCCCATAATAATGCACACGGCCAAATTGAGGCTTATTTTAAAAGTCCTATAGATAGATTCTGGCATGGCAATGCAAATAGCAATGTCTTTACCATCAAAAAAATTCTCCAAGCCGCACACGAAACAAAAATCAGCTTTTCATCGAAAATCCAATGACAGCCACTTACCAAAATCCACAACCGCCTTCCCAGCAGCACGAGTTTTCACAAACCCAATAACAAACATCCCTCCAACACAAACGCACGAGAGAAATAATCAACCAACACACACACACTGCAAGCTTTCATTGACACACACAGTTGGAAAGTAGGTCACCATTGACACAGCCACCAGATTTCTACATATCAAAGAACCACCGCCCATGCATCGAAAATCCAGTCAACAATACGAATAGAACAATTCATTTAAAGCCCACCCACCTTTTCCCAGCCTCCGAGCTGCGTAACCGCCGTATACAGCGCATACAGGTCCACCGATTTGCCTCCAATGTACGGCCAGCGCGGTATCGTAGAACTACAACAATACAACAGAACAAAAAAATGCTTCAGTCTTGCAAAAAACGACCCCCCCCCCAATCCGATCGGATAAACATACTCAAAAGAGGGGAATAATTAGCGAGACACGGTAGTAGTACTCACCCCCGTCCGTCGTGAAACTGGCGAAGATCCTTGAGAAATCTTTCCCTTTCGCTGGCGTACGTGAACGGGTCTTTGTTGGTCGTCGCAGCGGCGGCGGGCCTAGCATCCGCGGCGGCGGCCGATGCACGCTTTCTATCCATCGCCCGACCGACCGACCGAAAGGGGGGACTTCACGACACCGCCGAAAGCGTGCGCTATCGGGTCCGGACGACGGACGGACAAGACGGGGGATCCCTTCTTCGTCCAGCAGCGGTCGGTCGAAGCCGTTCTTAGTGCGGCCCAAAACGGTCCAACTAACCAACGGCCGTGCACACACCAACGGCCGTGCACACACAACACACACCTTAATACTACGCGATGATCGTTAAACGACCCGATTCGTAATCCGTCTCAACGCTCTGGTCGCCCTCCTCTGTAGCCGACCGATGATCGCCCCCGGGGTCGAACGTAGTCGATCGACGGAGGAAAGAATAATAACAATATAGAAATAACGACAAAGACTGACCGCCGCCGCCGTTGTTCAGCGATCGCTAACAAAGCTCTTCATGTGTATAACACACAAGTGACTACTGAGGGAGGCCAGTGACTAATATGGCTGCCTGCAACACAGTCCTTTTCCTTCTGCGGCCCCCCTTCTCTATCGGGCGCCGTTCGGGCACCGCCGTCGCTCGTTTCGCCTTATTGAGTCGGCAAGTTGGATGTTGGCGAGTGCGGAAACGAGGTGCAACGGATAGATCGGATTTTTGGTTTTGTTCTTCGAGTGTGTAGTGTTGTGGCGGTGGCGGTGGTTAGGGCTACTACGCTCAAATCGATTATTATGCGTACTACTTTCGCCGCCGCGAGAACAGCGACGCGCGCATGCGCCTGCTCAATATTCACAGACTGGTGCGCTGCCTCCGAACGTTACGTTGTCCGCTGATGTGTGGGACGCGTATTCTTGACGAGAAGTGCGCATGCGTCTCGTTAATATTCACAGCCTGGTGCACCGCCTCGAAATGGTTTCGCGTGTAAGTTATGGCGGAATTCGTACTAGAATATTTTTCAAACGGGCCGTATTTGCATATTTGCTGGCTAGCGGAATTCCAACCGATGATTTTTATAGCTCTATTCAAAAGTATCCACTTTAAAATACTTAATCGGCCTGTCAATTTCGTTAATCTTCAGGTATAAATTTAAAATTATCGACCACCGCACGCCATTGGCTAATCTACACGTACTGAATATTCATGAATTATTTCGAAATTTGACTGACTTATTATAACGCCTTTCGTGCTGTATTATAATAGGCCTAGAAGTGTAAGTAGGGTCGAGTCGGTCGACTCGGTGTCAACGGCAATTGACAACCATAAGTTTTCGTTCGACGAACTCTAGAAATAAGTCAAATATGAACACGAATTTTAATGCCTGTAGACCTTACGGCTGTCCTTTTATTTCGTTTAACAAAAATAGCCGATATAAAAATTGCGCTTGCCTAAGCGCCTCGCCTTCTGCGAAACCCACCTTGGCGGCTGTCCTACGGTCTCTGCCTACTCTTGATGCATGTTAGGCCTACTCTCCCTTGCAAGTTGTAAATGGACTTGAATCTTCACTAGGCCTAACTTGTGATCGCTGGACAAAGTTAGCCACGTTGCATGGTTTATCGTTAAAACGCACGTAGCCTACGCTCCATGCACGATGCATGCTGCACTGTGAGTGCGATCCGCTATTCCCATCGGTGGCTCATTTTGTTCATTCATAGGCTATTTGGCGCGACATTCACAAAATTGTGTGTTTACTATTGCGATTATAAGAGGCCTAAGCTCAATTTAAGGCTTAGGCCTACTATTACGGTTATAGCCTAGAGCCCTAGACTAAGTGGCTGCCCATAATTATTTATGTAGCATAGGCTTTATTTGGATGGACCCTTTAGGCCAACGACGCAGTCGGATGCACGAACACACGCGCCCTGACTGCACAATAATGTTGCCGGGTTGTAGACGCCTCAGAGTAGGCTATGGCTGCAGCGATCCGTCCCCTATAGACCTACGGAGTTTGAATTGCCGGGGGGGGGGTGATGGGGTTAAACCCTAGTCTTTCCTAAAGATCCACAACCTATGGTCTACAAACCATGGTCTTTTTACACCCACAACTCCACGTGGATCACAGTCTTATCGCCCAGTTATTTTTCTCTAATTCTCGTGATGCATACTGCCGTTATAATTATATGCTCGAGGCTGTGAAAAACGATGTCGACATTTCATAGATTTTTCTTAAGCGACTGCTTTTTCTCGTTTGCAAATGAGTAGCAGGCGCCTAAAGGCATGATGCGTATAATTATTTCCATCTATTCACCCGTGTCTTGTCTCCATTCATTTAACCCAAAGTGAGAATTGTATCTCTTACTAATCTTAGGAGTTAGGACCCAAAAAGACCTCATTGTGCACCCCAAAAATCGACGCACCCTAATCAACGTTTTACCCCTTCTCGGTATATTATTTTTTTTACATGCCATATTACTCTTGACCTGCCGATTATGACCTGACAATTAAGAAATATATTCTCTGCATTTCATTTTATTTCACCGACCTAATAACTCCCATGTCCTATTTAGAAGGCGCCGCCATCGGGAATCACTACTAACACTGAACAGTGCTTAATTAATAATATTAATACCTGCATTATGGCTCACTAATTTTTTTGTAGTGAGGCTTCTCAACTTGCGTGGTCTTAATAGACCGATTATTGACCGATGTATTCGCTAGACGGCCTCGGGGCGGCGAGGCGCTCGTTACTCGTAGCGCCACCTATGGAATCAGCCACAACAGATTTTCTTTTGTTTTCGCGAGATGACGCCACATATTATGAACACCCTAAGCAAGGCGCTTTCGAAATATTATTGACTTCAAGCAGTGCAAACACGATAAAGTTCTAAACTGCTAATCCTGATCTTTTACTTAATTATAATTATAGTGGGAATATCAATACGAGCAATAACTTCAGTGGCTGAAACCAAACTGTGAAAGAGCTAAATATAATTGCCATAGAAACTAAGCCTACAAGCGTCGATATTAACGGTAGGCTATATGCTAAAATTACCGGGTGTCCAGAGTTAATCGATTGTTTTTGCAACAACTGTTTCAATTTGGAACATAATAATATTGAAGAGTTTTTGTGCAAGGTCAAATCAGCGTCAGCCTAGTTGTCGATTGAGTTGAGGTTGTCTTCTTGCCATCAAGAAGACTGTTTCGATGTTCCACTGCGATCTGGCATCGCGTCACTTGCAAGTCTCCACGGTCCACCACACATCCCTCTAATCATTTCGCCCATTCACCACCTTCTCATCCCACGGCTCAACAACGCACAGCACATAAATAATAAATAAATAAAAAATTAATAATAATGGGCTTGCGGGATTTTTAGCCGTGGCGTCCGCGCCAGGGGCCCTCCTGCCTTTGCGAGGAGCTTACGGGGTTTCACGCCACGCCAGAGGCCCGGCAGGTACTAATACAAATAAACTACAAACACACAACAAGAACAAAAACAATACATAGCCACACAACAGTTACTGTCACTCCTCACAATTCCCCTCAGACCAATCCTCCCAGCTAGGTCAAACCGTTTAGACAGTCATGCAACGGTTCCTATAAAGCAGCACAGAAAATCCACAATGATGTTAATAGGGCCTACAATACACGCTATGACAGATAGGCCTATGTGGTATCATTGTGTATACGAAGAAATAAAGTAGGCCTACGCCTAGGCCTGCAATTTTACCCTACTTGGGTGTGCCTCGTTTGTTGGCTAACTGATCCATCCGATAGCTGGATGGATAGATGAATGGATGGATAGATGAATGGATGGATCGATGAATGGATGGATCGATGAATGGATGGATCGATGAATGGATGGATAGATGAATGGATGAAGATTGATAGATGAATGGATGAAGAAGCAGAAGAATTGACAGATCAATAGTGTGAGAATTGTGGAAAAGTAACTGTGGAGGTTGGACTACGATCCACTTGGAATTGGGGTGTGAAAACAGACCCCAACTTTGGGCTCTAAGAAAGCTGGGGGCGGGGAAAAATGGATAAAAATGAATGAGAAAATCGATTCTCGCCTTCATGAGCAATCGCGGTTTCGTGCTTCTGGCGCTCGCCTTTCCTCCGACTCGGAATTTCCATCAGCTCAGGGGCGGAAACCTAGGGGGGGGACAGGGGGGGACGGTCCCCCCCAATAAAGACGTTGGGGGGGACGGCCCATGCATTTGTCCCCCCCAATGTTTAAGCGTTAGGACATGTACACAATCTTCAGTAGGGAACTAGAGAAAAAAAGTTTAGCAGATGAAGTAAATATTTATAATGATATGAATTCCAGGGCAATCCAGGTACTAACCAAAAGTTATTAAGTCCCACATTGGATAGATTGCTAACATTATACTGTATAGATAAGACACCTCTTTTAACTTACAACCAATTATTATAATAACATTGCCAACACCCAACGTCGCAAAAAGTCATATATCGGGTTTCTGCTACATTTCTTTAATCTTTCCTTCAGGCTCGAATCAGCGTCATGTTCAACATCGAAAATAATATGGAAAGTAGATAAGTTAGTAAGTAAGTATTTTGTATATTACTCCTCTTGAAAAAGAACAATGGGACATAGAACATCATTATTATATATCGAAGTAGAAATAGGCAATAAAAACGTACGAATTAATTTGCAAGTTGAATAGTTTCTAATCTAAACTATCATCGTCAAACAAGTTAACTTTATAGAATTCTGGTGATAAATCCATTTTCAAACAACGATTCACATCGTTGAATCTGCAGATTATGCGAGTGGGGCATAAGGGAGTAACCAGTTACACGTTCAGGTAGAAGAGAAGATCGAGGAGGACTTGACATAGAGACTGTGGTTAGCAAACTGATTATACTGGAATCAATATGATGTCTTTACACATTTGAAAATCCTCAATAATTCTGGAATCAAAATGATGTCCTTATACACTCGAAAATTGTTGATAAAACTGGAATCAAAAAAATATCCTTACACACCCGAAAATCCTCAATAACTCTGTAATCAAATTGATGTCCTTATACACTCGAAAATCGTTTATAAAACTAAAACCAAAAATGATCCCTTAGACACCTGAAAATCGTTGATAATACTGGATTTAAAATAATGTCCTTAGACACCCGAAAATTGTTGATATTACTTGAATCAAAAATGATGGTCTTAGACACCCGAAAATCGTTGATAGTACAATAATCAAAATGATGTCCTTAGACACCCGAAAATCGTTCATAATACTGGAATCAAAATGATATCCTTAGACACCCAAAAATCGTTGATAGTACGAGAATCAAAATAATGTCTTTAAACACACGAAAATCCTCAATAATTCTGGAATCAAAATAATGTCCTTATATACTCGAAAATCGTTGATAATGCTAAAACCAAAAATGATCCTTTAGACACCTGAAAATCGTTGATATACTGGAATCAAAATGATGTTCTTTGACACCCGAAAATCATGGATAGTACGAAAGTCAAAATAATGTCCTTAGACACCAGAAAATCGTTGATAATACTGGAATCAAACTGATGTCCTTAGACGACCCAAAATCGTTGATAATAACTAAATCTAATATGTTGTCCTTAGACACCCGAAAATCGTTAATAATACTTAAATCAATCATGTTGTTCTTAGACACCCGAACATTGTTGATAGTACGAGAATCAAAATATTGTTCTTAGACACCCGAAAATCGCTGGTAATACTTCACAGATCACAAGTCACAAGCCAGGTCTCGTGATCAGGGAGCAAATGCGCAACTTTAGACTACCAGATAGTTATAAAATCGCATCCTCGCAGCTAAAAATAGTTTTTAAAAACCATTGTCATGTGATTGGCAGTTTTCTACTAGGGAATATCGAAAGATTGAGAAAGTGTCATACAGTTCTGAAACTTTCTTTGAAATGCTCTGATAGCAGGTATATTAATAATTATAGACACGAGTAGGTTTTCATTTCTATCAGTGTTTCTTTTCCATTCTTTCTATTAAACATAATTTGCATTAAAAAATTAACACAAAGAATTTTGTCATGAATTTGACTAAAATTCGGTATATTGTATGTTTTTCTTATATATAGGCCTATATCGTTGATTTCATACATTACAGAGGTGTCTATGTTAAATGCTTCGAATGTTTTTTGCAAAGCAATTGTGTGAAATTTGGCAAATTCCATCATTTTATAAATTCATATTATAACCTTTAAAGAGGTGTCTAATAAAATATGCTCTCCGATCGTTTTCAATAACAAATTAGAGTTTGAACAACTTCTATCGGGACTGAGAAAATGGACAATTTTTTGATTTTGGATGACAGCTAAAATGCTACAATTATATGTGAACATTAAAAAACAGCCTTCCTTCACCCCTCCCAACTCGGAGGTTTCGCGCCTCAGCAATCGACTTTCGGCCGCTCGTCCGTCCCCCCCAAAGTTCGGACCAGGTTTCCGCCCCTGCATCAGCTCCTTCTATAGATACCGTTTTTGCACACAATCTTCATGTAATTTTCATCTTCTTTCAGAATGGAATCCTAGGTCTAAACGAAATAAGACAGAGCAACGCCCGTGTACACGTAAGGTCACAACGACGTGGCTCTCCAATCTGCGGAATCGATAATCGTTATAATGTGCGACCAAATACTACATGCATGACGTCATAATTAATGAGGTTCATTTATTCCTTGTAAACAAAAAATTACGTCTATGGTCCCAAAATGTAAATGACTTCAGGTTAGACTTCTTTATGGGAAAACCGAACGCCCACTGTGAAATGAATTATTTGTATAATCTTTCACTTATATTATAGGAGGCCTATACTTTTTATAGTTTCTACTTTACTTCCATACTCACTTCCTAGAACTTGCATCAAGTTAATTATTCGTTTCATAATAATATTTCATGTTTTACTAAACTTCTTTAGTTAATAATCGACTATTTTCGATCCTTAAAATGACGGCGAAAATATTTCACTTACATTTCGACTGATTTCCTTTTCACATGATGTCGATGGTCGACAGTTTAGGAACAGAGTTGGTCTTCGTTTTTCTTTTTTATTCACCATTTTTTGTCACGTTTTGTTGTCGTTTTAATCGTTTTTGTCGCCTTTTTTCGACATCTTCACC
>OX243825.1:6503604-6613604 GCA_945859605.1 Lumbricus rubellus
AGACAGAAGGCCATGATGAGGGTCAGGCTATGATGAGGGGCAGACCATAATGAGGGACAGGCAATGATGAGAAGAGGCCATGATGAGTGGCAGGACAAGAAAGTCACACTGAAGATACTGTCCAAAGACACTGCATATGCTTCGGTCCCCTATACAGCCATAGGGCATATGCGGACAACCCTCGGGTGCAACGCAGCCCTTGTGAATCAGCTTGTGCCCTGCAGCATATTTAGCCCTGGATCTGATCTTCAGACGGTATAGTAACGCCGTATGGGAGGTTCCACCATACAACGTCAGAACAATGGCAATTGCAAACATGCGGGTCCGAGACCGGGGTGTACAGTTGTACGCGGTCAGTGCCTGCACATAACCTTCGCCATGCACTGTTTGTACTCCGACAGTGCCAGTCCCAAGCCTGGATAAAGGAGGAGGGCGACTCTGATCATCCTTGATAGTATAGCAGTGTCGTTAAACTGCTCCACAAGCCACATACATCATTTAAATTCTACACCTACAGGGTGCGGCAAAAAAAAAGACCCCCCTAAGATTTTTGCCAATATCTTGACCAAAAGTGAGAATTTTGAAATGAAATTTTACAGTCTTAAAGACAATTCATATTTACACCAGATGGCCAGATTTCATTAAAATATTTCGAACACAACAAAAGTTACACCACTTATAGTAAGGTCACCCACCGTTTTTTGACGATTCAAAAACGCGACGCAACAAAAGTAAAAATAAAACAATCTAATTATTTTGGCCAATATCTTGGCCAAAAGTAAGAATATCGAAATGAAATTTTACAGGCTTAAAGACAATTCATATCTGCACATGATGGTCAGATTTCATCAAAATATTTCAAAGAGAATAAAAGTTATACCACTTTTAGGGAGGCCACCCACCGTTTTCTGACGATTCAAAGGCGAAATGCAACAAAAAGTAACAAAAACACGATTTTTTCTCATTTCAAATAATATTGTTATCAAATAGCCTTAATGTTCCCAGATAATCATTATAATTACTATTTTAAAAAATAAACAGGGTACCAGCGTAGCTGCGCGTCACTGAGAAGTCACTTAGAAAGATGACAATCAAATTGGTAAATAAAAAATCTGTCAGATTAATCAACACGTCCATCAAGAACTTTGCAAAGAGACTCAAAAGAAGTGTTTGCACTGGTGGTGGGCACATTGCACACAAGTTGTGAAGCACTACCAAGTTCATTTGACAACAGTTATTTGAGATGAGATCGTGAGACTTAATAAAATCGTGTTTTTGTTACTTTTTGTGGCGTTTCGTTTCTGAATCGTCAAAAACGGTGGGTGGTCTTACTAAAAGTGGTATAACTTTTGTTGTGTATGACCTATTTTGATTAAATCTGGCCATCATGTGTAAATATGAATTGTTTTTAGGCCTGTAAAATTTCATTTTGAAATTCTTACTTTTCGCCAAGATATTGGCCAAAAACCTAGTTTTTGATGCGCTTCGTTTTTGAATCGTCAAAAAACGATGGGTGACCTCCCTAAAAGTGGCATAACTTTTGTTCAGTTTGAAATATTTTGATCAAATCTGCCCATCACGTGTAAATATGAATTGTCTTTAAGACTGTAAAATTTCATCTGGAAATTCTTACTTTTGGCCAAGATATTTCCAAAAAACCTAGGGGGGGTCTTTTTTTTTGCCGCACCCTGTACATTTATCCTTATCTCAGAATTCTATTCTGCCAGTGTAAGCAAGTGTTTGCGTAAATGCATGCTTATAATAAGATATATAATTAATTATATATCAGTATTATATATCAGTGTATCTATACAGACACCATATTATATATATACATACATGTACATGTATAGACTGCTGTTTGTGTGTGCACTTGTTAAAAGACTACATAATATAGGCCTTTATGTACATGTATATATATTATTATTTATCTATGATCAACTCTCCTTGATTCCTGGATTGGCCACACAACGGATAGTCCGGATCCACCCGGTTCTGTCAGTATATATATATATATATATATATATATATATATGTGTGTGTGTGTGTGTGTGTGTATGTGTGTGTCTGGCTGTGTATGTGCGCCCGTGTGTGCATCTGTTTGCTTGTGTTTATTGTACTCTACATGTGTGCATGAGTACATGTCCAATATATCACTGATTCCTATTATATTATAAGGACAATTATCAAGTATTTTTATTGGGCCCTGCGCATGCGTGGGTCTCATATATTATTGTGAAGATTACGGGTTTACAGCCAACATTGTGTTTGCCTATATATAAGTATTTTATTGTGTTTTTTCAGTTTGCATAATTGGTTTTCGAAATGGTAAACGCACGGGGGGGCATCAGCTGGAGATATAAAACAATAAAGCAACACAATGAACTGGCTTCTATGGCGCCCAGTTGGAAATTTAATGGCCTACTTGTGGGATATGATTGGATATGGGTTACCGGTATAGGACATAATCGAAAATTTGAAAGGTATGAACCTATTTCTCTGAGAAGCCTATAGTGCAAATACACGTATACCGTCTATGGAAGGACTAGGAGCATGTCCTTCACTCACAGCTGCTCCTATAGATAGATCAACAGATCTCCAAGAATGGATGTCACATGACAGGGAAATTCATGGCAAGACAAGACAGATCCTTTCCGAAAGGTTTGTACTGGTAACAGACAGACAGACAGACAGACAGACAGACAGACAGACAGACAGGCAGGCAGACAGACAGACAGGCAGACAGGCAGGCAGACAGACTGACTGACAGGCAGACAGACAGACACACACAGACAGACACACAGACAGAAAGACACATAGACAGACAGACACACAGACAGACAGATACACATACAGACAGACTGACAGACCCACAGACTGACAGACACACAGACAGACAGACAGACATACAGGCATAAAAAAAGACAGAACGTGTATAAATTAGATCTATTTTTACAATGTGGACTCTCGGCAAAAACGGACGACATGCAGAGTGAAAGCAAAATTTGCTGCAACATTAATTTTATGTATAAGTTTATGACAAAATAAATGAACTGACTTCCAAATATCAAGGATTAAAAATAAAATTAAAACCTCATAATAACGCAATTTTTGTAGCGCCAATTTGTGGAAACTGTTTTTAAAAATAAAAAAACGAACAAGCACACCCGCTTACACGCATAATATACACCAATGTTGGTGAGGTTTCTTTATCACAGTCAACTATAGTAGTTTATCTGACTAACAAATTATAGTAACAATAATTCTATAGTATTTCCTGCTGCTACTGTCATTGTCCCTCTTGACAACTGGACATTTTTGTAGCGCCAGAATATCATTCAAAGATGGCGGCAGCAATCTACATATAGACATGGGTTATGGTCAGAGTCAAGCTACATCGTTGAGGTAAGTGGTAGGCAAAGGTAACACTTTGGTAACATTGTTAAGGTAAGTGGCAAACAAAGGTAACACTTTGGTAACATCGTTAGGGTAAGTGGTTAGCAAAGGTAACACTTTGGTAACATCGTTAGGGTAAGTGGTAAGCAAAGGTAACACTTTGGTAACATCGTTAAAGTAAGTGGTAAACAAAGGTAACACTTTGGTAACATCGTTGAGGTAAATGGTAAACAAAGGTACACTTTTTGTAACTTAAAATACGGTAATGTATGGTAGTATACGATGAGGTAATGGATACCAGCCTAACGGGATGATAAGATAGGGTATTTTAACTTGGTATGGTAACTTGGTTATGCAATGTATGGTATAACAGTACACTGACTCATGATTATGCAACGTAAAGTTCGATAAGATTAGCTGTGATACGATCATCCAGATGTAAAGTAGTTTGGTATGGTTTACGGTAAGATGCATCAAGGTAACGTAACATAGGTATTGTATGGTACTGACAGTTGACAGTAAAATTGTGTTTTTTAGCATCTTGAAAGTAGCCCGCTACTGCAGATGACGTAATAAAGACTGTCGTAAATATAGCAAAATGGTATACACAATTACACATGCATGGCAAGTTATACGGTAAGATACATGTAATGGTCCACTTATTGTACATGATAGTCGAACCGATCCTCTATAATTCTCTAAACAGTGTGAGAATTGTGGAAATATGTAGATGAGGTGCACTCTCAGAAGAGTTCAGGTAACATATCTGAAATTTCAGGCAACCGGCCTGAACTGGTTCAGGTCCAGATGAGACGGTTGAACTTTCAGGTAAGATGCCTGAAGTTCAGGAATTTCCCTGAACTAGTTCAGGTTCAAATGAGACGGTCGAATATTCAGGCACCATGCCTGAAGTTCAGGAATATCCCTGAACCAGTTCAGGTCCAAATGGGACGGTCGAATATTCAGGCAAAGTGCCTGAAGTTCAGGAATATCCCTGAACCAGTTCAGGTCCAAATGGGACGGTCGAATATTCAGGCAAAGTGCCTGAAGTTCAGGAATATCCCTGACCCAGTTCAGGTCCAAATGGGACGGTCGAATATTCAGGCAAAGTGCCTGAAGTTCAGGAATATCCCTGAACCAGTTCAGGTCCAAATGAGACGGTCGAATGTTCAGGCAACATGCCTGAAGATCAGGAATCTCCCTGAACCAGTTCAGGTCCAAATGGGACGGTCGAATATTCAGGCAAAGTGCCTGAAGTTCAGGAATATCCCTGAACCAGTTCAGGTCCAAATGGGACGGTCGAATATTCAGGCACTATGCCTGAAGTTCAGGAATCTCCATGAACTAGTTCAGGTCCAAATAAGACAGTCAAATGTTGAGTTCCACGCCTGAAACTCAGGAAAAATCCACCATCTGTTCAGGCATTGTTTCTTACCCGAACAGATATGAGATTTTCCCGAACTTCAGACATGGTACTTGAACATTGGACCGTTTCAAATGGATCTGAACTTGTTCAGATGGCCTGAACTAGTTCAGGTGGAAATCCTGACAAGTTTCACCTTAAAGGTCATAGGCAGAGATTACTTGACTCACAACTGTAATATCTACCAAAGTGACTCAGATAATCTTACATATCATAAAATTGGTATCAGAATTCACATACTTATTGTCAACTACAAATAGGACAAGGAACCAAGAGCAGAAATTAATCAGTCATATTATTACAAACATTAAAACGCTTAATAAAAAGCATTAAGACTAACAAATATTTCACAATTCATTTTACCTCATGTTATAATTTCTTGCAAGATATAGGCAGAAAATTGTATTTCAAGCTAATGCTAGCCAACAATAATTCTATAATCGATATGGGTCATCACAGCATAGTCCATGAAAATCATTGGAAACATGTCAGATTATTAGACCATGCTGCTTAAAATTACTTATAAAGTGTTAGACTGTCATTGTCAGAAAAAATTAATTTCCACGCAGAATTTTAGAAAAACACAAATAGCATAACATTTGCTTAAATTTCCTTTTACAAATAAGTATGCACATGCATGCCTGATAGTTTCTAGCCTTGAAACGATCATGTCACGTTCATTCCATCTTTAACTCCAATTGGCAGCATGCTGATGAAACTGGAGCATGAGGAAGCATTAAAATATATAGCCCAGCTGCATGGTGACAAAAATTTCATCAGCTTATTTAAACCAAAAAGGCAGTTTCTATGCCATCACTAATATCAATGACGTGACCTTCCACTGTGACAGACACTTGTTTTGCTGACTACTAATCATTCCATAATCCATGATTATATCACACAAATGCCACAATTTCTAAAAGAACATGATTTTTTAATCCATTATAAATATTGTACCAGTGTCATTGTATGGTAAATAGAATTTGAATAAAATGCAGAATTTAAAAACCAGACTAGTAAGACATTCTTTTAAAGTCACTAATAATTTTCACAAATAATTGGGCACATGTATTCGTTGAGGTTTAGCCTTTAAAAGGAATTTAATGTCACATTCTCCCAGTCCTGAAATATTCTATGAAGAGATGAGCAGCGTGTCATGTAGACTCCATTTTGAACTCCAATGCAGCATGCTGAAGAAACCAAAGTTTGTGGGAGCACAAAGGTTTGACCTTCCATGGTGACCAAGACGTACTCCACGGTGCCTCGATTCCACAAGGCCATCAACATGGGATGCTTTTGTTCTTAGATGGTTTCCATGGACACCATAACCTGAAAGTCAGCAAGTAAAGTCATAAACAAAAAGAAAGAAAAGTTCATATAAGTATATTGCTACAAGTCTAAAACATGCATATAAACACAAAGAGGATAAAAGTGTCAAAATTGGTTTGCTACGATTCTAAGAACAATGTGAACGTGTAGCATACCCTATGGCAATATTTGTATCATGTTTATTTTGCATAATGAACAACAGAAGTTCAATTGCAATCCAGACCCTAAAATTTCTTAATAGAACTGTTGTATAGTGTAGCCTCACAGTGTGATACTATGCATTATTTACAATAAAAAAATCACATGCTTCAAATCAATGTATTCTTCAAAAGTCAATGTTGCATAACATTATATCTCTCCAATGTAGCAGTGAAGAGTAATTTTTTTTAGAATTTCTTAGCACAAAGAATAATTGTCAGGTAGGACTATAGTACGGTTTTAAAATTTAAAAAAATAGTAATATATTTTCATATCTTTCCTTATAAAAACTACTCGAAGCAATATTTTATAAAATCAGCATTATCTAGAGTGGGCCTACTAACAAGTCCGTGCATTGTGTGCACAGCACAGTATTATTATTATGTTACATTCTTATTAAGTAATTCAAAACGTATATAACTTACTTAGCCAAGGAATCCATTCCACGGAGTCCTGGGAAGTCCGACCTCATTGCCACGACGAGAATTGCTTTAGTTTTCGATGATGGATTTAACTATTTTAATAAAAAAATATAACAGAATATCTGTTGAAAGCATGAAATACTACATCAAACTATTATAAGGTTCACAGATTTAAAGACGAACGTTTGATGAATGTTTGATGAACTGAACTGAAAGCAATAAAGATGAAATTAGTCCCCATCTCAAATTAATCCAAAATGAAATGTAACAATAGCAATCTGCACTCAATCAACCCACATGCATAATTTTTCACCGTTTACATAATGTTATTCTGTTTCGTGTCATCAAACCAATGATTCACGTCCACCATCTTCAGCTCGTTGCCACACAAACAATAACACCTGAAATTATGTCATGTAACAAAGCCACTACTAGGAAAGAGCAGGAGAGATAGGATCAGGAACGAGAAGACACGAAAGGATCTACGAGCGGAAACGTGGTTTGACCACGTGAAAAGAAAGGACGACATTTTAAGTCTACCAACCATGACCCTGGATGACCATGTGAAGAGAACGAGAATCAGGAAAGACAGCCAAAGACCTGGATGAACAACATAATGGAAGACCGAGTGAAAAGAACGTGGATATAAGGAAGGCCATGGACAACACCAGAGACAGAAATGCCGAGTCATCATGTAAAGGCCTCATTGTTAATGCAAAACACATAAGCTTACTCAAAGAAGAAAAAAACAAAAATACTCTGCAATATGGTGAGAATTGCTGGGTGTTGGGAGGGTTCAGGTACACAGTTTTTCTTAGTCAGCCACAGTACAGTCTTTGCACAATCCCACTACTCGTGAATCAAAGTCTCACCCCCACAGTTATTTTTCAACAAATTTTTTATCCCACTGCTTTGCATTGAAAAAAGCAAATGATTTAGTCAATAGCAGGTGAAATAACGGTGTCACGACAACTCGTCCACCGACAACTCGTCCAACGACAACTCGTCTACGGACAACTGGTCCACCGACAACTGGTCCACCGAAATAGAAGCGGATTAATGAGAAGACGCTTGGGAAATAAAAGCTGGATGAAGATTCTTTATTTACGAAATAGGAGCTGGATTTATGAAAAAGTCTAATGGTTCCCTGCTTAAATAGAAGCTGAATTATTGATGATTTTCCTCATGTGTCTCAACATGCATCCAGCTTCTATTTCAGATCGAACAAAAACTTGATCCATCTTCCATTTCTTAAGCGTTTTTTCATGCATCCAGCATCTATTTCACCTGTAAAATCCTTCATCCAGCTTCTATTTCCCAAGCGTTGTCTCAATAATCCGGCTTCTATTTCAGTGGACGAGTGGTCGGTGGACGATTTGTCCGTGGACGAGTTGTCGTTGGACGAGTTGTCGTGGAACCGAAATAACTGTGTCATTAAAGCACTACATCTATATAAATAAAAATGAAACTTTCCAACAGTTTGTTATGAGTGTTCTCGAAAACTGACACACCGATTGTTTTGAAAATTTTACAAAACCTTCCATTCCAATAGAACCGTGTTGTATTATGCTTTTTTTCCGAAAAAACGCAATCTTTTCCACAAAAAGAGAACTTTGAAATCCGTTCGACCGCCATTTGCAAATTATACACTTCCCAACGTCCATGAGGGTTGCCAGATTTCGGAAATGTTTTTGTCGCGACATCACGTTGTAAAGTCGCCCAAAAGTCGCGAGATGACCAACTTCGATCAGGGTTGCCCAAAAGTCGCCCAAAAATCGCGATAGCGCATATGTCGCTGTCGGGAAGGAACGTGTGAGGGAGGAAAGAAGGAAGAGGGAGCGGGACGAAGAGGGAGTGGAGGGACCAGAGGGGAGGGATGGAGAAGGGATGGAGGGGAGGGGTAGAAGGAGGGGAGGGGGAGGAGGAGGAAGGGAGATGGGAGGGGAGGTGGAGGAAGAGGAAGGGGAGGAGGACGGGAGGAGGAGGGCAGGCGAATGGAGAGGAAAAGGCAGGGGGAGGGGAGGGCAGGAGGAGGGAGATGGGGGAGGGGAGGGGGAGCAGAGGGGATGCGGAGGGGGAGGGGAGGGGGAGGAAGCAGATAACGGTCTTTTCTGCCACAGCAACGCGTGGCCGGGTACAGCTAGTATACGATATTACTACTCATTAAACACACACTAATTGAGAATAATGAAAAGGGCTTACATCATTCCACACCTAAGATGAGGTCAGTCACCAAAAGGTGAATCACATCACTTTCTGCTTGATGACCATCCGAAAGATTCATTTTCTGAAAACACTCTCCTTCTGAATAAGTTTCCGAAAAACTTCCCATTCTGTAAAATACACAAAGTAAGAGTGTATGACAGAGTGAATAAATTAAACATCCTTCCAATGCAAAAAATTGTGGTGTAAAGTTATATTTATTTATGTCGCTCTAGTTCCGAATCTTGATGATGATGATGATGATGATGATGATGATGATGATGATGATGATGATGATGATGATGATGATGATGATGATGATAATGATGATAATGATATTCGTTTAACTTAGATCTTAATGAAATTCAGCAGCCTGTTACAATAGAACAAATTTATGTTTAATCAAATTAAAAAATAATTCAGTCAAATCATGCAAGTCATATAGAAAGCAATGGTCTCCGTTTATGTGACTTTTTCTTTCGCACATCATAACTGACATGATTGAGAAGAAATCTCATAATTTCATGTCGCAACAATGCGTAAAGTTAATGATCATTAAAGAAGACTGGTAATCCCGAAGACTGCGTGCCATTATACAAAACAACATAGATACCAACGGCATTGGTAAAATAGAGCGCTGCGACTTATTAGCCGCACCACACAATACACTTACTCAGTAAGTAATCAACGCGACATCTACGCAGAACGATCAGGTTAATACATTTATAAATGAGGGAAAATTTGCAGTAAATACCAGTCAATATAAAATTCGAAGTTTATGCGATAGCGCTCTATTTTAGTGATGTCTTGGGCGACCTTACTATTTACATGTACAGGCATGCAGTCTTAGGGATTACCGAAAGGCTTGTTTCACAACACAAGTGCCAGACATCAAATTAAATGATGCAAAAGAAAACAAAAAATGTATCATAATACAACACATAAAACATAACATTTCTTTCATATCACGCATCGCAGCTAAAAGTGAAAAACATTGTTGACAACATCGCTTAAGATTCACAGGCAAAACTAAAAAGGCACATTTGAAAAATGAAACTCTCGCATTTCAAAGCCTCTTCTACTTAGGTGGTCAACCCGAATCTCCGAAATCGCTGGGGAAAACAAAAGCCCGATTTCTCGAGAACAGTGTAGATCGCAACCATTGTTACTGTTACCTTGTACCGATATTCCAAAATAAAATAATAATTATAGTACATACCTTTCAACTTTCGACAGCGCACATCGAACTATGCCTAACAAAGAGATTGGCCGTGTTTTAGCAGTTCATACTAGTTTTAAATAAATAATATTCGATTTTAAATGAATATAATTCGCACATGGTCATACTTTGAAAGCATGGCCGCATAGAACAAAGACTAAACATGAAGGTTGGTTGTGTCAGCCGTCAGGCGTCGGTCACGTGACTAATAAATTCGCTTTAAAACGTCCCCTTATTGAGCTGCTAATTATTAAGTTTCATTCAGTTACATAATAAGTTGTTATTGCTAAAGTATTAAAATATTATTGCGAGATCGGAATAATAAATTTAAAATTTATAAGTGGTCAAAATTTTAGGCTGGACAAAGGGTCAAGAACTAAGGCGGCCTATAGGCTACTATCTGAACTCTTCAGGATACAGGCCAATACAAGGACCCTATATTAATATCAGATTACACACCTTAAGGTTCCGGCGGCACAACAAACAATAGTCTCTTACGGTCCAGAATGCAGGTCAACCTGAACTCTAGAGGTCATGTGAGGAAACACACCTGTACAGCAGCACCACAACACAATTGTCTCTCACGGTCCAGAACTAAGCAGGCCTACCTGAACTTTAAAGGTCATGTTAGGTCACACACATGAAGGTTCAGGAAAGATTTTTGTAATAGGCCTACTTGTGAACATTTTGTAATCGTCCATTTCACTCTCAGTCATAGATGTCGCCCCACTCAAAACTCCGTTTCTAACGCTAAAGTTTATGCTTCGAATTTCCAAAGACATTTTTTTATTTTGCAAACATAATTATTTGTCAATCTGCCTTCACACATGTAACTGGTTGGATGTTTTTATGTTACAAACAAGATGTAAAATTTCGGAACTCCGATTATCAGTCAAAATTTTGTACAAGGTGGTTAAAGAAAAAGAAAGCATTCCTGGGTATAAAGCAGTGGTGTAGTGGGGCGGGAACGCGGAGGAACGCAGTTTCCCCCCTTTCTTCCAGGGATAATGGAATATTAACAATAATACTACTACTAATAATAATATTATTATAGGCCTAAAGAGCGTTCCCCCCACTTCATTTTTTAGGACTACATTACTGGTATAAAGAGTCCTTGGATTCATTCATCCGAGCATTTATACAGCGCTCCTTCAAGAAACTACTCAGAGGCGCTGGATATAGGCCTAGGGTGGTAGGAATGCACTTTATTTGTGTCAAGCAAACAAAGGCAGTAAGCTATTCATCAAACTCCCATTGTCACATGTTTAACGACACTGCCATATCGAAGATGATTAGTGTCGCCACGCCATTTAGGTCCCCGTGGACGGACCGTGCTAGCCCGAGATTTGAATCTCTGAAATAGCCACCTTCGGGAGTCGAACCGCGGCTCGCACGCTCTCTTTCACAGAGCAGCGTGCAGACGCGCGGCCATCGACCTTACCGGTGCAGCCAAGCGAGTCAGAAATCAAACTGCCTTTAGATCTTAGCTTCTTATAGGATTAAAGATCGCCAGTTTAGCCTTGTTTACCGAAATTGATAACGCCATCGGTAGGCCTAATAAATGTTTATATTAGCTGTCACCTTGAAGCTGTGCTGATCAACTCCGCCAGTAGCCTCCTCTCCCTTTGGCAGTGCCTGTCCCAATTATTTACACCTGTATAAAGGATGAGGGCGACACTAATTATGTTTGACATGACTGTTCGAACGTGATAATATTATAGCCTATTCGGGACACTATAGGTCTATAGACTTTCGCACGGCCCAAAACTAAGCAAGCGCAGGCCCTATAAGCCTACCTGAGCACTTTGGATCATGTCAGGTTAGGCCTATAGGCCTACATCTGAAGGTTATGGCAAGATTATTTTATTAAGTCTAATAATCAATTTCTATTCTAATGATATAATATTGTCATAATTTGAAACAAAATTCGAACGTGATATAGGCCTTGCGCCTATGGGAAACGTGTAAATTTATTTATTTATCGCATTTGCAACAGTGCCCCTTCGATCTCACTGGGGATAATGTCCGTTTCCCGATCTCACTAGTCACTACAGTAACTTACAGGCGCTTCCGACTACAGCGCGAAAATTGCATGGGAGTTTCACGCAGAAGCGCAGGAGCAATTGCGAGTGAAGGACTTGCTCAGGGATCCTACGGGCGGCTCGGTGTGTGTTCCAAACTGGATCGAATCATCCGACCCCAAGGCACACAACCCACCATTACATTACCGCGCCCCACTGGCTGTAGGACACTATTCTCCGGTAGATATTATAACCCGCGGATATTATTGCCCAGGGAAAAATCCCCGTACAAAATCCCCGTTTTTCGTAGAGCACTATCCCCGTAGGACAAAATCCCTCCCTTTGTGCAATTAGTCTAATTCTACATGTAGGCTAATCTATAAAGCTTGATTTCCCTGGTTCTGTGCACTGTGTCGACTTGTTAGTGCCGTCACCGATAAGAATTGCTACTGCCATTCAGATGCAAACTAAAGACTTGTTAGTGTCATTTAGTTAATCATTTCTAACGCAAGGAGTACTGTTGTTAGTGTCAGTTAGGTCCACGATTAAGACTTTTTAATGTTGTTTGTGACTTGCAAGTTAAAGACTTGGAAATATCTTTAGCATCAAAAATTATAGTTACCATTATCGACAGCTCTCAGGACTTTTGAACGAGTAGTGCGATAAATTATCTAATATGTATTTTCGTAAGTATGTGGCTTTGTCTGTCGCTTTGTTTGTGGCTTTATTAGCTATGCACGGCCACAGTTTTGAAACAATCTACCCCAATTCTTCGCAGGGGGTTTGGGTTAGACCCGAAGCAGGTCAATGGGGTGTCGGAAAATCTCTGCCCCCATGGGGGTCAGGGTGGGAGTCCAAAAACCTTAATTTTCTCTATTTTTTTAGCACTGTTTCCATGCATAGTTTCACACTTATTCACCTGAAACGTTACAGCTACACAGATTTTTACACGGGCCACCTCGCCTCTGCCTAAAAAACCTCTGGTTCAAGATGAAATGTCTGTTTACCATTATGGGCTTACGTACAGACCAGAACTAAGTAGGTCAACCCGAACTCTGCAGGTAATATCAGATTGCACACCTTAAGGTTCAGGCGGCACAGCAAACAATAGTCTCTTACGGTCCAGAATGCAGGTCAACCTGAACTCTAGAGGTCATGTGAGGAAACACACCTGAAGGTCAGGCAGCACCACAACACAATGGTCTCTCACGGTCCAGAACTAAGCAGGCCTACCTGAACTTTAAAGGTCATGTTAGGTCACACACATGAAGGTTCAGGAAAGATTATTTTTATTAAGTACAAGAAAAATTATTAATATTAGGCCTACTATTCGAGTAATTATAGTATTGTGATATTTTGAAACTCATAGAATGTGACAATAATATATAGTCAATAGGGAACACCAGACTTTCGCACGGCCCAGAACTAAGCAGCCGCGACTCCGAACACTTTGGATCATGTCAGGTTATACATTTAGGCTACACCTGAAAGCTGTGGCAAGACTATTTTTATTAGGTCTTGTAATAAATTATTATTTTAGTAATATAGTATCGTCATATTTTGTCAGATAACACGCATGAAGGTTCAGGCAGCACCGCAACGGTTGTAGGACAAAACCCCCCTGGACAAAACCCCCCGGACAAACCCCCGCCCCCGGACTAAAACCCCCCGGACAGAAACCCCCCCAGGGTAGGACATAACCCCCCTGGTAGAATATATTGCACATAAGTTGTCGTACTATAAAACGGTGTTCTAAGTACACAAGTTGGATTGATGAAAAGAATTCTCGCTATATAAATAGAAGCCGGATTGATACAAATAAAGTTTACTTAAATAGAAGCTGGATTGATGAAAATGTTCTTGCTTAAATAGAAGCTGGATTGATGAAAATACTCTTTCTCAAATGGAAGCTGGATTGATGAAAATGTTCTTGCTTAAATAGAAGCTGGATTGATGAAAATACTCTTTCTCAAATGGAAGCTGGATTGATGAAAATGTTCTTGCTTAAATAGAAGCTGGATTGATGACAACGATTCATGCTGTCCTAGATTACACCAACAGGTACTAGCTTCATATCGGAGTGACTGAATGACACTAACAAGTTATAAGTTCACGCCTGAATGACAGCGACAGGTGTTTACCCGCACGACACTAATTAGTTGACACAGCACGGGAACTCGATAATTAGCCTAAGTTTAAACAAATTGTCGGCCTACCTGCACTTTGCCAGCAAAGGGGGGGAATTGTCCGGGGGGGGGTTAATGTCCTAGGCTAAATCAGGGGGGTTTCTGTCCGGGGGGTTTTTTGTCCGGGGGGGGGGTTTGTCCGGGGGGGTTTGTCCAGGGGGGTTTGTCCAGGGGGGGTTTTGTCCGGTCACCCACCGCAACATAATAGTCTCGCACGGTCAAGAACTAAGCAGGCCGACATGAACGCTTCGGGTCATCCAGGTCGCACACTGAAGGGTTCAGGCAATGCACATACAACAATCTTACGCACAGTCCAGAACTAAACAGGCCTACCTGAACTCTTCAGGTCATCCAGGTCGCACACTGAAGGGTTCAGCAATGCACATACAACAGTCTTACGCACTGTCTAGAACTAAGCAGGCCTACCTGAACTCTTCAGGTCGTCCAGGTCACACACCGGAAGTTTCAGGCAAGATTGTTTTATCGAGTTCAATAATAAATTGTTATTGCTATTATTCCAGTAATATAATATTGTCAAATTGGAAAATAACGTGTAAATGTAACACTGAGGGTTTATGCACAGTCCAGAACTAAGCAGACCTACCTGAACTCCACAGTTTATATCAGGTTGTACGCCTAAAGGTTTAGGCAAGATTATTTTATTAGGTTGAACATTAAATAATTATTATTATTCTAGTAATAATTATAGTATTGTCATACTGGGAAACAAATTTTGAACGTGATATATGACAACCGATGATCTTCGTGTAGATTGAACATAATAAGTTCAGGCACTGTCCATAACTAAACAGGCCTACCTGAACTCTACCGATCATGTCAGGTTGCACACCTGATGGTTCAGGCAATGCACCACAATTTCAGGTGAAAATATATTGCCTGAACTGTTCAGATAATTTCTACCTGAACTCTTTTAAGAGTGTGGGTGTGTTGGACTGTGATCCACTTGGAATGAGGGTGTGAAAAACAGGCTTTACTATGGGACTCTAAAAAAGACTGAGGGTTGAAACCCCAACATCCCCTGGCAATTCTCACCTTGCCTCTTAGAGGCATGCAGCCCCAGCGACAACAATTTGAACAACCAGACAACAACAACAACAACAACATCATCAACATCATCATCAACAACAGCAACAACAACAAACAACCGATCAGCCTGACAACAGCCATCGAACAACCTTTCCATAAGCAGATCACATGGATTAACAACAAATGGCTTGAACGGATTATGGTAAAGGAATTGATTAGGGATTTAGACGGATTAGATTAAAGTGAGGACGATTAGTGTAGTAATTGGCTGGATTAGATTAAGAATTTGATGGATTATGGTAGGAAATGAGTGGATTAAGGTAGGATTAGGACAGATTAGGGTAGGAATTCAAACGATTATGGCAGGATTTGAACAGATTATGGGGTAATGGGGATTAGGGTAAGATTTAGACGGATTAATCAAGAATTATATGGATTTGTGATGTAGCCAGATTAGGGCAGGATTCGATTCCGTGACATTTCGAGTGGTGCCAGGTCCAGCACTGGAAAAACGAGGAGGGTGACGTCAAAGACCCTGTTCTCCGCAAGATGTCACTAACAACTGGCAATGTATTTTAACTATAAGACGTATAACCACATAGTATACAATGTCATGTACACTATACAATCAGATGACGTATTGAAACTGTCTGGACAGCAGATGATGGTTCTTCGTACAAGTCCGACACCTCTTGGCCGCGTGGTCGTCAGCCCCCAGCTGCACCCTGTGATGTGGGAGGATCAACCCGAGGCTCTGCTTCTGGCAGTCAATGATAGACGGACTCTGCCTATAAGACGACCGGACGCTAGGGGAGGTGGCATTGGGGCGTCCTGCTGCAGGCCCCGTCGTCGGGCGAGCCCCCGTGTGACCGGTGTATCTCCGGGAGGCTCCCCCGTTCGCCGGGGCACCGTCCGGCTCGCAGCGCCGTCGCAGGAATTGACGCCACGACCGCTTCGCTTCGATGCTGCAGATAGTTCGAAATGCGGAGAAGACAGCGACGAGAACGTTCATGAGAACCTGGATGAGGAAGATGGACACGCTCTGGTGGTTGGTTCTCTGATCCGAAGAGCTTTCACCGTCGGAGGATCGTCGTTCCGCGTCCCTGGTTCCGTCACGGTCGACCGCCGCCCGTTCCCAGCTGTCCTGGTCCCCACCACCGCCACCACTTCGATCCGTGTTCACGTAACCGTGAAGGACGCAAGCGATGGACCCGAGCAGCGGAAGGGTACAGACGACACAGAACGTCGCCAACCGTGTCACCGCCACGAGGTCACCGTTCACTGCAGCTGCATCCGCCTCGTTGGTGGCTTCGTCCGCCCCTCTGAGAGTGCCGCTGGTTGCACTGGCTCCCCGGCGGCGACGGTGCCGCGTCTGACAGTATCCCAGAAGACCCCCACCGAGGAAGGTGACCCCAATGAAGAGAAAGGTCAGCATCGGTGCAAGCAGGAACCCAACAACCGCCACTGACTCGTCTGCGGTCACGTGGCACATCCCAGTGAACTCGTTTGGTTCGATGTTCTTATGAACGAGAATGACGATGACTTGGACGGCGGGAACAGACCAGGCGATGATGTGGAAGTAGGTTCCGAGTCGCTGGACCGTGACGTCCACGGTCCAGTGGAGTCCGGCGACGAAGAGCCACGTGACGGCGAGAACCAGCCACCAGACGATGCCGGCCATCGAAAAGTAGTAGAGCAGAACGAAGAGGATCGTGCAGTCCGTGCTGGCCAGTCCGCTCCTCGCCAGCACGCTTGGTTGGTCCCTCGTGGAATCGATCGTCACGCATGAGATGGCGTGGCGCCCGGCGATGACGCGGACGAGGTAGGCAACGCTGGACATCCCGTAGCAGAGGGTCATGAAGACGACTTGGCGCTCGATGGACCGGAAGCGCTGGGCGTCGACGAAGTAGGTGGCGGCGACGAGGGCTGTGGACACGATCCCGATACTGGACCACACCGCCATCCAAATGTCAAGGACGGCCTTGTCCCTCTGTGCGAACCAGAGGTCGGCGTCGCACAGCTGAAGACACTGTCCCGTTCGGTTGCTGTAGACGTACTTTTCCGGATGCGGGAGATGCTGACAGCTCCACGTACCTCTCGCTCTCCCCGGCATCCCCGATGCTCCCCCACCGCCACCGAAGTGGAGCGGCGCATGCGTTGAGGATAGGGGCCAGTGGGTGATCGTCGGGGGTCTCTGCCGGGGGTCGAGACTGTCCGTACCCTCCATGCACATGTGCTGGTTATCGTTGAACGGGTGGAACTTGGAGCAGGCGAGCGCCGCAGGCCACGGAAACCCGAACTGGTGCAGGACGGGCTCGCACCTCTCGCGCACCTTCTCGCAGACCGATCGACACGGTCCGATGACCTCAACAACCTTCTCCGTGCACATCGGTGTGTAGACGGCGCAGAGGAAGAACCGGAGTTGGGTGGAGCAGCCGTACTGGATCAGCGATGTGAACGTCCGCAGCTGGAGGTCGGCGTCCTGTTGGGACTCGTGTCCGAGGAAGTTCGGCAGACCCGTCACGTTGTAGCCGAGACCCTGGCACGTGTCGACGCGAATCGGCTCGCACTTCCGCACCTTCACGTGCTCTTCCGAAGGCGTTGGACTGGCTCCCGATCCGTGGACATCGACCAGGGTGAGTCCCAGGACGAGGACGAGACAGACCGCCATCCTCGATGACCCAACGATTACCGGAAGTAACTCCATCTCGCCTCCGTGAGATCAGAGGAGTCCGAGTATCTATCTTCAGCGCTTCCGTTCAAGAATCATCGTCGCACGGGTCCACACGCTCTGTCAAACCCAACCGCAAGCCAAATTTATAAAACTCTACACGCTGATCAGCTTATGCGCGCTGAGTCGTATCAGAGAGCACTGCCAGGAAGATACCCGGCAACGTTGATGTAATGCTCTCTAAGCTACTGAAGTTGGTTCACAGTCACTAATTGTCCAACGTGTCGTAGAAGGAGCCGATTGCAACATGCAGCAAATTGCAACCTATACTGTTATTGCAACTGTCACTTAGTAGCCTCCGTGTCGTAAGTTAGATTGGACTGATCGCAACATACAGCATATTGTCGCTTATTGCAACTGCACTTATAAGTGTCCACCGCGTCATAAGCTATACTGAGCCAATTGCAACATACAGCGTATTGAAACACGTAAGCTTACTATTATTGCAGCGGCACTTAAAAGTGTCCACCGCGTCGTAAGCTATAGGCCTTCTGAGTTAATTGCAACATGCAGCATATATTGCAACGCATAAACAATGTACTTACAATAAGTTACCAGTATCGACTGCACATAACTCAAGGCATCTACAGAATCCGTCCCAATCCCAAATCACAGCACACTAATCCGACGCACTATAATAGTGTATAATAATCCGGTAGTAGGGAAGGTCGTTTGAGCTTTCCTTCCCAAAGTATAGACGATGTTGAAATCGGTAGTAGGCCTAGGGAAGGTCGTTGGAGCTTTTCTTCCCAAAGTATAGCAGATGAAAGGTTCGTCCGTTCTGTGGTCACCTGTTAATCCTCTGCTCTTCTCATCCCAGCGATTGCCTCGAACCGGATGTCGGCTGGCAACGTCTGCTCGCCCATTTGAAGACCATTCGTTGTCGTCGTCGTCGTCGTCGTCGTCGTGTGACATTTATATAGCGCTAATACATCGTCGTCTTGGCCACGTGAACTGAGATCAACAGCAATTGCGTTTGCGGCGTGTCTACAAGTGTATACGGCTCTCTCGTTTAAATCAAAGGCAAAGGACCACATGCTCTCTCTGTCTGTCTGTATGTCTCTGTCTGTCTGTCTCTTGTCTGTTGTCTGCCTGTCTGTCTCTTTCTGTCTGTCTGTCTGTCTCTTTCTGTCTGTCTGTCTCTTTCTGTCTGTCTGTCTCTTTCTGTCTGTCTGTCGCTTTTTCGCTCTCTGTCTATCTGTCTGTCTGTTGTCTGTCTGTTTGTCTGTCCCTCGCTCTCTATTTTTCTCGTTTTTATGTTTCACTTTCTCTGTCTCTCACTCGCTGTATGTGCGTCGCCCTTTCTCTTTCTTCCTCTGCCTCTCTGTCTCTCTGTCTGTCTGTATCTCTACGCATGCGCGTCCCTCTCTCTCCAACGCAAAGTCTAAACTGTTTCCTTTCGAGGCGTTCTCTTTAGTCCACCGCCAAACCATACACCACCACCACACTGCAGAGCGGTGTCCTGCCCACCCGCCCCTCTGCCCGCCTGCTTGCCTACCTACGAAACTGCGATAAACATCCGTACACGAGTGTGCCTAGCACTCGCGCGGCACTCGACGATCTCCGTCTCGACTCACAGAACTGATACGTTGTTACTCGTGTGTGTGTGTGTGTGTGTGCGTGTGCGTGTGTGTGCGTGTGTGCGTGTGTGTGTGTGTACTGATACTCATGAGAATGACGCTCATTACGACCCTCTCTCGCCAGCTGCAGTAAACTTATTGTCACCGCCCATCAGCATGCTATATGCGTACATACATGTAATATGCGATTCGCTACCTTCTCACCGCACAGAAACAGAGAAAGGTGCATCCCTTGTCTTAAGTCTTAACGCAATCCCTTATGGTGCCGCGTCGAATGATCCTTTCGGACACATGCAGCGGTCATCGACGCTATAATACTCCGTAAAGAATCGTAATCGCAATTGTAAATGTAATCGTAATTATATATGTATCTTATAAAGAAAACATTCATGAATATTAATTGGTAAGAGGGGTCATAATAATATAAGTATTAGCTTTTGTTGCCCCCCCCACCCATTGCACTGTACTGTACTGCAATGTTCATGATTTGTATAATGAGTTAAATGTGCAATAAATAATAATAAAAAAATCGTAATCGTGATAGTAATCGTAATAATAATCGTTGTAGTAACCGTTATGGTAATTGTAATCGTAATCCCAATGGTAATCGTAATAGTAGTCGTAACTGTAAATAATTATTACCATGGGCGTCCGCAGCGGGGCGCAAGGGGGCGCAAGTGCGCCCCCCTGGATTTTTCGCATAGTTGCACAAAAATTTAGATTATTTGGTTGTGGTTGTTACAACGCGATATTCAATGTGTTTTATCGATTCGTTCTACAGGTTGAACCTCTATATCTTTCTTTGGGCGCATAACGTATAGGTCGGTTCTAGGATTCTCTCGTGGTAATATGGAAATTCAAACTGTCACCCATTAAATTTAGACCACAATCATGATAATTATTTAAAAGTTTGCGCCCCCTAGAAAAATTCCTGCGGACGCCCATGATTATTACGTAATCGCAATCTAAAATTTAAAAAATGTTAAATATGTTAAAGCGACACCTTTAATTGACTATAATTATAAGCGCAAGGTGCAAGCTCATTGATGAGCGCGGAGTCTAGTCAGAAGAGCTGTACTTGTCGAAGACATCAATCAAATGCCGATACAGGTCCGACTTCCGCACATGCGCACTGCAGACGCGTCGTTAGTGTCGCAGACTGTAAAGTTTTAATGCGCTGCTTATGGAATAAGTGCACAGCAGAAAAATGCTGACAGGAGCTGCGTCAATCCTGTTCTCCGCGGTTCATGAAGACCAGAAAGAGAGGATGCCAGAATGAAAGATAGAGGGACAGACAGACTGAGACACAAGCAGAGACAGAGATATACAAACAGCTGAGACTTACTTACTTACTTAGACTTAGTCCTCCTGTGCATGTCTGCACACCGGCGACGCATCTCCTCCACTCGTCTGAGACATAAACATAGAAACAGAAAGAGAGAGAGGCAGACAGACAGGTAGACAGACAGACAGACAGACAGACAGACAGACAGACAGACAGACAGACAGAGACAGACAGAGACAGACAGACAGACAGACAGAGACAGACAGACAGATGCAAAGACAGAGATACAGACAGAGACAGAGATATATATATATACTATCAGAGAGACAGAGACAAAGAGAGATACAAAAAGGGACACACACAAAAATTAATGATCGGATAATCCATCTCCATCCATCCGTGTATCCTCCTCCGCCTCTGATCATCACAAGACACCGACGATCCGCCTGCCCACCCTCCCTCCCCGCCCCACACCCAGCCCCATAGTCCCTTCCCCAAGTCAGCCCGCCATTCTCGATGATGCGTTATAACTGCAGGTGCGAGTTCTACTGCAGCGGCTCTTCACAGTGATATAATACAATCATATACATTATAAATACGTACACACATAATAAACACATACATAATGTCATTCATATAAAATTATACAGATACATATCCTTTTATGGTGCATCATGTATCCTACATACATCCTGCGCATACGTCCGTATAAACAATAATATACATATATACATAGTGTGTATATGCATGTATATACATATATATATATACATAATGTATATATATAATTATATATTATATATATATATACATAATTATATTGTGGCAGTTTGCTAATGCGTTCGGTAGAGTCCTCTTCAGTTCTGCACGGGTCGTATAACTGGACAAACATCTTAAGTTATAACGTATAGAACAATAAAGCAACTGTGTTTTGCAACAAGGCTTATAATGATAGACATACAAGACCGGAAAGACGGACACAAACAGACGGTCGGACGGACAGACAGACAGACAGACGGATAGATAGACAGACAGACAGACAGACAGATATAAACAGACGGTCGGACGGACGGACAGACAAACACTTATAGGACGAATCTATAAGAACAAAAGGTTCTTTGTTCAAATTGTTATAATATATATATATATAAATATATATATAGCTATATACACGTATGTATATGTTATAAGGATTAAAATTATTTTTTCTAATAAGCTTAATCACCAAAATTTAATTTCGATTACGCGATCAATATTATTTGATGCAGCCCATATGTTACAAAAGCATGAAAAACATCTTTGAATTAAATATCTCTAATCGAAAAATTGCTATATATTAAAGCAATTAATTTTGTCGCCATCTTGGTTTATTCGTCAGCATTTACCAGGAATTATATATCGTATACTAATCTCATCTGATCATAACCTAATCTAATCCACAAACCAAGACCAAGAAGCTTATGATTAGAGATATTTTTTAATGCAATGAACACGTTGATTAATTACAAGTTTGTTATTGTCTAATATTAATTAACTATAACAGAACTCCCGCATTCGCCCTTCATATACATTATACATTATACAACTTACCGGACCAAGAGGCCCTTGATTACCATTATAATAGTATAATAATATAATAATAATAGGCTGCCGCAGAATACCGCTGACTACACTGCAGTCGCGCATGCGCCCCATCCAAGCGTACACTGCCGTAAAACTCCTCCAATGCAAACACTCAATGCAGTTTATTACCAAATTACAACGGCTGCATAAACAAATTCCTCAATGAAGCCGCCTAATGTATCGGTTCAATATGATAATGCGTTCGCAATCCCAAAGCATGATGCGAGCCATATTAAAGGCGTACAATAAAAATCACGTGAAGTGGTTTAGCATGCAGTTGAAAACTTGAAATCCAGTTAAGAAAGAAAACATTGATGATTTACATTCAACATCGTTTACGCAAACAGAGTTAATGAGGTTAACTTGGCGTGATTATGATAATCATAAATGGCCTCTTATAATAATAAAAGCATTAATTAACTAATCTAGATTACTACACGGCGTGCACTTTGTTCGTTGTGGAGATTCGGTGACGAATTGTTGCACAGCAAGTTGTTACGTCACATACGACCAACTTTAATCACCATTACGACCGTACGTTCTTGTAAACTAATCTTGTTCACGTCATGTCATGTCATGTCATGTCGCCATCGTCGCACCGCGACGGTTGGCTACATGAATGGACCTTTAATGCCCAGAGTCTTCTGTTCCTTGTCGCGCTCATTAAGTCAGAGCCTACAAGTCCTGTCCAGTTCAGGACGTTGTCGATCCAAGATATCCTCGGCCTTCCTCGTCCTCGGTTCCCCTCCACAAAACCCGTCATGATGCTGCTTTCGATGCTACCGTTTTGTTGTCTCATGATATGACCAAAATATCGAAGTTTCCGAATTTTGGTGTGGGCCAATAGTTCTCTTGTGGCTCCCGCTGACACATACACCTGTTCATTGGTCATCCTTTTAGTCCATGGAATTCTCAGCAGCTTTCTGATACACTTGTTCTCAAATGCTTGAATTCGCTTTTCTTCATCCTTTTTCAGAGTCCATGCTTCACATCCATACGTCGCTACTGGCCACACCAAAGCCTTCATCTAATAACAAACTTCATCACGTATACATCCGTTATTCTATTAATAATTGTAATCATTCTGCTCAATGTCAGTTTGAAATTAAACGAAGATTATGAAAAACCATATGCAATGATACTATGGTACTACATTTTGTCGTCGTAATTGCAGTATCGGGGACCGTAATTGTCGGCTAGAGTCAGGCTAGGCGTCTTGATGTCGGTTAGGTTTAGTGTTTTGGTTAGTGTCGTCATTAGATACTGACAAAAGACACTGCATTTGTTTCGGTCCCCGATACTGTAATTACGCCCTACATTGGATTAATATGTATTTCAGATTTCTGCTTCTTTGTAAAGGTTCTGCCGTTGCCTATAATAGTTGTCTTGCTTTCGCGAGCAATCAGATATCACAGATGGACTTCTGAAAAAGAAATTCGCACACACACACACACACACACACACACACACACACACACACACACACACACACACACACACGCACACACACACACACACACACGCACGCACACGCACACACACACACACACACACACGCATCAGCAGCAAATAGTCTCATTTCAATAGACTCATTCAATGCACTTGAAACCCTTGATCGAGCTTGGCCCACATAGTTACACAGGGCTCGCCTTATACACATGGCGGACACCTAACTCGAGATTAGATATAATCTATTTATCTGTTAAGGGGGTCTGATTACTTTGAATTGACCCAATGGCTTTGGACCCTATAACAAGTACGTGTGAAGTGAGGATAAACTGACTAACTATAATATACATAACGTATATTACATGTATTATAATAATATTTATCGTATATATAATTTAATATGCATTAATCATTTTCTGCTAATTGATTTGCACTTGGTGTACATAGGCACCTGCCAAATTACCACCACCACTATAACCGCCACCTTCAACACCACCGCCACCACCACCACCACCACCACCACCACCACCACCACCACCACCACCACCACCACCACCACCACCACCACCACCACCACCACCACCACCACCACCACCACCACCACCACCACCAACACCACCACCATCACCACCACCACCACCATCACAACAGCAACAACAACAGCATCATCAACAACAACCGTGTTCCATTGTATATGTCTGTCATAAATTAACCTCTACCAGAATTATTACAACACACCACTGTAATGTAACGTGTAATAAAAGTCTAATGCATAGCGTCCCGATGACTTTTTTTACTCTTTGAGAGGCGCTATATAAATTGCACCTACAATAACACCACTCCGTTGCACGGCCGGATTAAGAAATGTGGGGGCCCTGTTCGGAAAATTTTGAGGATCTTCGATTGAAAAATGTGATAATTTTTTTAGTTGATTGGTCGAAATTTCGTCAGAATAGGCTATGCCAATTTTTTCCTCAAAATTTTTGTTTCGCATGTGTGGAGGCCCCCGAAAGTGTGGGGCGAACATGCTGAGCATGCATGCCTTAATCTGGCTCTGCTCCGTTGGAATTCTCCCTCCCCATAATTCCATCATCCCTTCAAACCTTTTCCCGATTTTCACCCCGCTCCCATTATCACCTCGCGCGCGATCATCATCCCATCCTCCGGTTTATAATAAGGGTAAATTAATTAGCGAGTCGTGTCAAAAACCCTCTTGACCTTTCGACCTTCTCTCTTAACTCTCGAAAACTGACGATCAAATTTATCAACTTACGATTGTGACTCCCTCGCCGTCAAAGCCTCTCATCGAAACAAAACTCTTCATTGATTGATTGATAGACGAACAGATCGATAAATCGATCGATTTATCGATCAGGCTATGATCGATTATCGATTATAATATGTCTACTTACGATTAGCAGGTGCTTTGATTAATTCATCATTAAGAGTTTCCAAGATAAAAGCGAAACAGTAGACGAATCGGAACATTTTGTCCAAATAAGACTTATCGGAAACAGAATTAACAAGTAATTGTATGCCTATTATAATACTGTGAGCACCCAAACTACACGTGTAGCCTGTATGTTTAGTATGAACGCTTGAAATATATAGCTCCCCTTCAAGGGCGGATACAGAAATTTTGGACGGGGGGGGGGCCAAAAATTCTTGGTCTTGGGTCCGGGAAAAAATTTAGGCCTTGGGAAAATTTTTCTTTCTCGTATCCGCCAAAAAAGTTGATGACCTTTTTTTTTTTTTTTAGTCATCCGGCCCAAATTTTTGGAGGGGGGGGGGCACAATGCATGGGTATTTCTTAATAGGGGGCCAAAATGTACAATATGTACATTGTTCCACAGCATGTTCAATCCAAATGGGGAGGGGGGGCACGATACATGGGAATTCTAAATGGGGGGGGGGGGCCATGGCCGGATAAGCCCCCCCCCTGGATCCGCCCATGCTCCCCTTCAATATTACTACTCAGAGGTGCTTGCTATACTACTGTAAGTCAAAATCCGGGTATAGGTCAAGCCGTGGGAGACCGCGTGCATAGTGCTATCGTTGCTACGGTGTTATAGTTGGTGATAAAAATGGTGGTCCTGCGACGGAACTTGCTTAGAGAATCGTGATAGGCTTGAGGTGAATTTGTAAATTTTACTCTGCCGTTATTAGAACCTTTCACGCGGATCATGGGCGGAGTTTGGTTTCCGTTCTTGGGGGAGGGGGCTAGTGCCTTCTTGGGGGGCTAAGTCCCGAAAAAGATTCCATTTTCATGGTAAAAACGCTGAATCTGGGTCTTATTGGGGAGGGGGACTTAGCCCCTAGCCCCTGATAAACTCCGCCCATGACGCGGATTGAATGTGTCGCTGTAAAGGACGTAATTCTGTGGGTAGGTCTACTCCTAAGGCGATAATACTGGACTGTTCGTGAACGTCATGCACGTTTGGAGCCTAATCTATTAACACGACTCCTTTGAACTTTACACTGAGAGCCAACTTACAGTGAAGAACAGGCGTTCACTTAAGGTCAATCCAACTATTATATGGTTTATATAGTTAGATTTAAAGGTGTCGAAACAATCAACATATCGTTGGCAAAAATTTAGTGTAAACTGACATCATATATATATGACATCCAGGAACGTTGGCGTCTGTACCCTGGCTTACCTAAGCCTCTAGAGAATAAACTGAACACAGTTGAAGGATCACTCACTCACCTACTCACTTGCTTACTCACTTAAATATCTACTCACTCACGCAATCACACTTAACTATTAGTTAATTATTAATGGTCTAGTATATCTTGCTCATAAGTGCTGTTATAATTCCGAGCAAATTTCTGTCCAGGGTAACGGCCTATGTTGTCATAGACCCTGGTCAAATCGGATCCATCCACTCAATCACCCACTTACTTACTCACTCACTCACTCACGCTGTTTGCCTCTCAGATTTTTAATAAACGAAGATTATAACATATAAATGAGTGCAGCACTGCATACATGGGCGTATACCAATTCAAAGACTTATTCAAAACCGACTCTTGGTAAGATTGAGTTCACAATAATTAAGTTCTTGGCAGACACAAGATATAAAAGTTTAATACGCTCGAATCTAATTAGAAAAATAGCACCTGGTATTAGACACCTCTAGAAAGATGGCGACCAACTTTATTAATACTACCCGAGTCCGCACAAATATCAATTATAGACATTGGACGACGCAAAACGTAGCGTTCTGAATACTTAATGAGAAGCATGACGAAAAGTCAAATAAGTTATCAACTTAGCGACCTACAATTTCGATTCTGTAATGAACAGTAATGAAGCAGCATTGTGCTTATTGTAACAGTACTGGAACAGCTATATGCACCGATGTTTCAATCAGCATAACACTGGTTCATTACATTTATTTTGCGGTGAGAATGCTGGTAGGCTATACATGTTGTAAATTGCACGGAAATGTCTTGTACAATTCTTGAAAGATGGAACAATTGTAAAACTGGTCGTCTGCCGGGCGGGAAAATATTTAATGCATTTAAAAAATATTTAGAATGGATTTTAGGGACTCGGGGGGTGTAGTGGTGGCGTCGTTGCCTTGAAGCCGGAAGGTTCGAGGCTCGAATCCACCTCGCCGCGTAAAGACCTTGGGCAAGTCCTTCACTCACAATAGTTGCTTAGCTTTTCGGCGTGAAACTCTGATGCAGTGTCCGCTCTGCATTCTGGAGCGCCTCTGAGTAGAGAGACCTTGAAGGGGCGCTATAACAATTGCTCATACAAACATACAAACAAACACGCGGCCTGTCATGTGTTCTAAGCCAGTGGTTCTCAAAGTGGTGGTCCGCGGACCGGCGCCGGTCCGCGGAGTCCTGATCGCCGGTCCGTGAAGAAGTCTGAGAGTGAAAAATAAATTATAATTATTAATTTATATATTTAAAATTGTGAAGTTATTCGAATTGTTGTTAAATATTTATTCAAAATTCTGTCTCAAATTTAAAAAAACATACCAGCGCCTTATTTTAACTTGCCAAATGGCTGTAGCCTATAAACAATTTTTATTAATTAAAATTCCCTAATTAGGCTATAAATAACCCAATAATTAGTGTTTTTTTACTATAGGCCTACTGTAGTTCACTTTTGCTTGTGCTTGCCATTAAAGTTAGCGGTTCGCAAGTTTCCCAATGAAATTTTTGCCGGTCCGCGGCCTGCAGATGTTTGAGAACCACTGTTCTAAGCAATCTAAGGTAATGTATTTAGTTTCGGTTAAGCAATATTGCGAGACAAGAAGGACCAATAAGGTCGCCCTCCTTCCTTATCCAGACCTTGGACTGGCACCGCATGAAGAAGAATGGTCACACTAATATTAGTATCCCTGTTACCACACACTGTCACTGAATTGACAAAACCACGAATGGAGGGAAGACATTGTTTTTTTCCTGATACAAGTATTTATTTTTTGGTGGATTTCAATTTAAAGGTGTCGAAGCATTCTAAATATCGGTGTGGAAAACTCACTGTCAACGATGTCTTATCGCTTTCAGGGCCATTGACGACAACTTTGGCTTATTTAAACCTACAGTAAACAACTGAACACAGCTAAAGAATAATCAATCAATCGATCAATCAATCAATAAACCAATCAATCAATAAACCAATCAATCAATCCGTCAATTAGTCGTTCAGTCAGCCAGCCACTGAGCCACCCAACCGAACCCACTCATCCATCCACCACACACCTACTCAATCCCACCCACCTATCCGCCCACCCACCCACCCACCCACACACTCAATCAATCAATCGATCACTCACTCACTCACTCACTCACTCACTCACTCAATCAATCAATCAATCAATCAATCAATAACTGACTAAGACCAGCAAATCCCATTTGTGGTATTATAGTAGGCCTATATATAGCAATTTATATCGATAGTGATTTCCAAAGAGAAATCCAGAAGCGACAAAAAATCCCGCGTACAGAGCCACCAAATAAACTCAAGGCAACGTTGCGAATAAAGTAAAAATAACGCATAGATTGTTTATCGCTTTTTGAAGGATTTTCAAGCAAGCGACTAGTTTTAGTCTAACAGATCACGACAATCGCATTTTGCAGCACACACCAGTCAAATTAGACTTATGAATCATATTTTTTATATCTAGCGTGACTATAAAAGCGATGATAGCCGAGAAACACCGAATGAAGCCGAGTGATGTCGACAGAAACCGGTGTAAAGGTTTCAAATTACCCCCTCCTAAACATTACCCCCGGTAACTTGAAACCGGTTTCAGATTACCCGACTGAAACTAGATTTGCATCAATCACCGCATTTATTGCACTAAAAAAATCAGAAAAATCATCCCGCTTCTTGTTTTGGTGTGAAGATTTCCATCCGTCATCCCACTTCGTGGTTTGCTATCATTATTTTGATCGAAAAAAATAATAGCCTCGAAGCCATTATCTCCATGCAAACTTCAGCGGCGATTAGTATTTTAGTTACAGATGAAAATATTGATAACAAACCACGAAGTGGGATGACGCATGAAAATCTTCAGACCAAAGCAAGAAGCGGGATAATTTTTCTGATATTTTTAATGCAATAAATGCGATGATTGATACAATTTACAGTTTGCAGGGGGTAATGTTTAGGAGGGGGTAATCTGAAACCTTTACACCGGGCCAAAGCAGAAGCGAACGAAGCCGTACATCAGTAATGAAGAAAACCGAACATAGTCTGCTGAAGTATGATAGTTGAGTTGTTTTAGGAAGGTGTCTTTGATTTCTCTTTGATTCGGTAGATGGCAGGAGTGATGAAAATCTTGGAAACTACGATGGCAACAGTCGCTAGGAGGACAGCCACTCGTTTAACTAATATATATGTTCACCACTCTAAAATATTGTCTTCAACTAACAAAACTTAACGTGCTAAAACGCATGCACGTACATCACAATTTTCTCAAGACGTTTTCTTTGTCCGTGACTGTATTAGGAGCACCTCTGAGTAGGCTTCTTGAAGGGTCACTATATGCATTATCGGAATGAATGAATCACTAAAATAATACAAATTTACAAGATATAATTATTTTTCAGTGCTTATTGTTATTCGTACCTTAGCTCCAGGCTGAACCAATTGCAGCTGACGGTACTGTGCATATATCGCTTCAAATACAATCATTTTAAAGGTGTCAAATAATCCTTGTATTTTAAGAATGAGATTATTCTAAATTAATACTACCCGGCTGTGTGTATTAGAAGCACATAGGGTTGGCAATAAAGTCCATTGATTGATTTATTGGCGGCCATTTTTCCCCGCCAAAATTAGGCCACCTGCCATGGTCCGATTTTAGGCAACTTCTAGTATATGTTCATCAGCAGACCTAAGACACCAGAAAATCATCATAAAACGCTTTCTTGCAATTTTTTGGGTCATTTCGTAGAACTACAACCAGACTACAACCAGACTGGAAGCCTGGAACCGCATGAACGAGAAGAGTTGCACTACTTTTATTAATCGTAATCGTAGTCTCGAGACTTCTACAGCGCCTGTTATCCTCTGAGGAGTTCCCTTAAAGTGGCGCTATGTAATTGTTCAATTACAATTACAATTATTCATGTTAGCAAACAGTGTCGCTGAACTTAGGTTACTGAGCAGTCTGAGCACACGGCGAAGAAGCGGCTCTATGACCTGTCAAATCAAATCATTCTGATTGGTTATTGGAAAGTTACGGTGCAAAAATAAGTTAAATATTGGTGTGCGAAAATTCAGTGTCAAAGACATCTTATTATGGTTTTAAAGGGTCGTTGAGTAGTTGAGTAGTTGACGTCAACCTTGGCTTATTTTTAAAGCCTACATAAAAACTTAATATGGTTGACAATCAATCGATCAATCAATCAATCAATCAATCAATCAATCAATCAATCAATCAATCAATAAATCAGTTAATCAATCAATCGCGTTCAATCAATCAACCAATCAATCAACCAATGGCCTTAGCAAATTTCTTACCAACTATGCACTGAAGTGACATGCATGATTGAAAACTGCATGATCAACCAAAAGGCAATTGTTTTAATTAATTAAGCCTGGTACTATCACTACTACTGATGGGATATGAAGCCGATGACAATTGGGTCATTTACTTAGACCAGGGGTCTCAAACACGCGGCCCGCGGGCCGCATGCGGCCCGCGGACCCGAATAATGCGGCCCGCGAGAGCCATCTGGTTTTTTATTTGTTTTTCTTTATTTAAAGAAAGAAATTGGTTAAAAACCGAAATCTGCTGTTCTTTTGCGATTTGAACCAAGGTTCAAACTGTTTTCTCCTAATTTTTGCTCTGGATATTCAATCTGCAACAGCAGACATGCAAATAGAGTTATAGCGGGCCTTCAATGTTATACCATGCTGAAGCAGAAGTAAGCTTACAATGAAGTTGATATTCCGGTATTCTACACGTTTTTACTACAAGGCAAATTCCAAAATCTGCACCTGAAGTACTGCAACACGCTAATGGCAATATTTGGCATTACCTACATAATAATTATTATGTGAACAGCTTTTTCATTAATTAATGAAGATTAGGCTAATAAATCTCAAATGACAAGCCTGACAGTTAGGGGTGAAAATGTGGAAGCTGTAGACCTATATTCTGATTCTTCACATCTCAAAAGATAAAACTAAGCAGTGATGTTCTCGTAGTTGGAAAACGTTGTCAGATTATGTGTATCGCTAGTCACACCTGATCACCTCTGAGACTACTCACTATAATACTTTAACATTTATAGATGCCACAAGTTTAGTTGTATAGGTAGGTCTATTAGGCTTATTAAATGTGCTATTGGGGCTCTTCATAGGCCCTATCTTTGTGACTCTGAGTTTTCAATTTTGTGTACAGTACCATTTTGGTTACACTGAAAGTACCGGTAGCCTATAATATTAACTTAGGTGATTTTACAGGATTATATCATTATTACAGCATTGTAACCCTCACCCCATATAAATAGTTTCACTTGCAAGACATAATTTCATGTTGCGGCCCGCGAGACACTGTAAATTTTCAAATTTGGCCCACTCGATGACTTGAGTTTGAGACCCCTGACTTAGACTATGCATGTGGCTCAGAGCTTACATCCGGGGGTTTTGTAGGTTGAAGAAATTTAGTTTGTTTTATTGACGATTGTTGTAACGAAACCAAAACGACTTCATTCAACAAATAAAACTTGCAACGTAAATGAAAATAATGTAAATGATGACTTAAAACAACCGAACAACGTCGATGACAAAGCAATATTGGCTTCGTAAACTTCTGCGCTGTTCAACATATTTGTATCCATGCAAGTACCCGGATGACAGTGCATCTAAAAATAGACATGCCATTATCAAAATCATGCGATGCTTAAGAACAGGCGACCTCTGATTGGCTGACAAGATGCGGTTCACAACCCTTCAGTAATAACCAAGGTTTCTTTGTGTGAATTGATCTTGAGTAATAACATTCTCAGATAAAGAAAATAGGATAGGCCTACGTTGGATCACTGTGGCTGTGGTGGGGATATAGTAAACACAACCAAGCATGGAGACTGTTTTGGATTAACTGGTGAGGTTGATAAATAAATTGCGGGGGTGGGGTTACTTTCTCAAAACAAACGATTGCGATCAGTTCGAGAAGTTTTTTTACTTTACCTCAGACTAGTTATAAAATGACTCTGCAAATTAAACACCGTTATTCCGGATTCTATCTCTTTATAAAAGTCCTTTGTCTCATATTTTCTTTGGTTATATGACTTGCCGTCAACGTGACTTTGTTACTGTGTGTACCTATTCTCAATCAAGCAGAATTCTCAATTTACATGGCACATATTGAAGGTAGGTCATGGGCGTGGGCACGACGTTAAACTGCATCCGTCCTCCGCCACAGGGAACCAACAACGTCCCTGTGCCGGTCCTAAGCCCGGACAAAGGAGGAAGGTTTGCCAGATGGGTGGCGATACACTGGCAGGAAAAGACCAAGACGATTGAAATCCGCAAAAACCACGACACAAGTGACATAGCGACCCAGATGCTTCAAGGTGTCATGATGTGGAGCAGACATGCACAGGCCAGTCAGTACAGACCGGTGGAGAGAGTCGGGGGAGAGCGTGGGACACAACGGGCGTTGACCCACGTTGTAATTCATGCCTCTTCCCCACGATTCTCTTCAATCAGACAAGGTGGTCTAGATGCTCCAAGATGTTAATGGTATGGAGCAGACCTGCTGATCGGACCGGTTGAAGCTGAACAGCATGACGCGAGACAGACTCAGACAGAGAGTGGCGTCGGACTCTTACGGGCATTGAGCCCAATGATATTGATGATGATGATGAACCTTTGGTATAATATTTATTAAAAGTTCACATTGAAATTGGAACGGCGTTCAGCATCTGGAATTGTAGCGCGGCATATAATTTGACGCTACGGAGTTTATTTCTGGTTGCCATATATATATTTTTGGATCCATTATGGTATTTTCAGGGTCTGATATATTATATATTATATTATTTTTTAGCTGCATTCGGTGACCTAGATAATATTGGTGACCTAGATTTTAATGCTGAAATCGAGTTGCCAAAGGCCATGACGTAAGCAGTCACCATAGCTACCACATTATTGATCGACTCATACACTCGCGTGAAATGGAGGGTCGGCCGAAAAGGAGGAAGAGGAGTCGGCCGATAGGAGAGACCGATACGCGCAGGCAGACAGGCAGGCTGATAGAGAGGGTGACGCAACAGCCCATATAAACGGATAGGCAGACGGACGAAGCGATACACTCTGCTGGCCGGCTGCGTGTAGTTTGTGCATGCAGCATGGACTCGTGTGTCGGTATTTTCCATCACGCCGGGTCACGCTGCCCTACGTGATGACAGCACGTGCAGCGCATGCGCAGTAGATCGCGTCCTACGTCAGTCGAGGGATATAGAAGAAGACCGTGCAACCGAGTGGCAGTCGTGACCAAGTCTTCAAGGAGTAAAGACGTATTATTGGCAAGATAAATATTAAGATTCGAACTGAGGGTTTTATTGAAGTGAAGCCAGATTTTAGTGGCGCTGCATTAGTTACTGCTTAGGTGCGACTCTCGATAATAAAGTGTTAGGTTCGAAGCCGGATTGTATTCGAAGTAAGGCCAGGATTTAGTGCCGCTGTATTATTTTCTGCATCGTCACATGGAGTGACTCATTCTGAGCGTCGAATCGCCAACGTGGTGATTGGAGCTGCGCATTTTCACGGCGGTTCATTCTTGGAATTAAGCCTACCGCGTCAGACTTCTGTGCTCCGGTTCGCTGGAGCGACATCTGTTCTGTTTACTTGGAAATATTCACCAAGTGGTTATTTTCTGCATTTGTGGCCCAAGTGGCGTCAATTTGTTATTTTAATCGCGAAGTGGATCACGCATTCTCGTCGCGCCATCTCGGTTCTAGCGTCAAACCTGCGTTGATCTTCGCTGGTTTCTTCCGGGGCTTCACCGTCGACGTTCTCCAATATTCTTCGACGCTTTCCTGGATTCGTCGCACTCTTTGCCGTCATCCTTCGCACTTCGCCTGCTTTGTCCCTTGTCTTCGGATATCAGGTACAGTCTAGTTAAAAGGGTATAATGCGAATGGCGGTGTAGAAATATTGGGCGAACTGGAAATTCATTCATGCACTTGAGAGCTAAATTGGGGATAAAAGTTAGACATACTCCGATCTAGGGTGTTTGCATTGACCGGTATAATTATATGTCATTGCATTGACTTGAACAATTATATTTTTGGGCATTGACTTGCATAATTACATTTTCTTTCTACATTGTGCTCAATGTCTGAATTGCACTGAATAATATTTAATAATCTTTGTCTTCAGGATTGATAAGAAATACTAATTAAATTTACTGTCTTAGTTCTTGCTAGCCCTAGGAAGTTAAATTATTGAAACTTATATAGCGCCATGGAGCAGAGCAGAACATCAACTCCCTTGCAACCTTCCAGACCACCCTCTGCCTTTGAGATGGGGATATTGCTTGAGGCAATGCAGTCGAACGCCAAGTCTATAAAAACCGATGTTCAGGCAACTATGCAAATGAACGCTAAGTCTACACAAGATGCCATGCAGTCACACGCTAGAGATACACAAGATGCCATGCAGTCACACGCTAGAGATACACAAGAGGCTATCTCCTCTGTGCGAGGTGAGGTAAGGAATACACAAGAGGCTATCTCCTCTGTGCGAGGTGAGGTAAGGAATACACAAGAAGCGATTTCTTCCGTACAGGACAATGTCAGGGAAGCGCTGACAGAAGTTGTCGCGAGGATCGAACGACTAGAAACGACGCCTCGAACATCACCAAAAACTGCTGTGGGTTCGAACTCGAGACAAAGGTCTCCTATAGGTACCATAGACGCGCTTTACCACTCAGCCATCGGCCTGGAAAGAAGTTTGGGCGCTAGGCCTAAGGATCTCTCCCTTCCGGTCAATCCAGGCATCCTGCGCCGGAGCGAAAGACTGGCCAGCAAGGCCCCAGTCTCATACAGAGGGGTAGGAGGCCGAGACACTTGGCCGTCTCGGACTCGACGGGATTCGAATCCCGAAGCTACCGCCTCTCTTCCTCCCTCTATCTCTCTGAACTACGACCTACAGCAGTACGCGGTCCCTTCGCGCGTCGGACCGGAAGTGGCGACACCGGGAGCGTACGCAGGGGCGGGCGTTACAATTGGTCCCAGCGAGTGGGGTCGAATTAGTTCTAGAGATTTGGATGAGGAGGAGGAAATTGAAAATGTCGGAAGAAGAGAAACTGCATTATCTTTTGAAAGAAGGAAGGAAAGGGAATTTGCTGATAATGTAGAAATTATGTCTGATGATGATGGTAGCATAGACATTGAAGTTAGTAAAATAATGGAATCTAGACCTAAAACTGTGAAAATAATTGATAAAAGAATGCAAGCAGCACAGCAATCGGAGTTTAGAAATTTTGAAATAAATAAACCGATTGATCATAAATTGTGGGAGGGGGGTGATAAGGTCAACCCAGTTCCTTTGGCCTCTTCTTCGCCCTCTCACGTGGATTATCCTCGACCTGATCCGCAATGGAGAATGCATGAATCGTTCGTGCATGCGGATCAGCCAAGAACGGAAGTGATGGCAAACCGGGTCGACGCTTTCCAATCAACGTCGGGAATGCCGACCTATCACTCCGTGCCCAACTACGATGGGCTGGTTACTTCGACCGTGGTTGGTCGAGACTACGCTCGACCCGACCTTCGACCCGATCTTCGACCCGGTCCAGTGGCAACTACAGCGGTTGACTGGATGCAACCGAGCGCACACCCTGAGCATCCATACGTGTCATGGATGGCTGCTCCGAACTATGCTCCGAACTACGCTCCGAACGCGCTGTACAACAGCATCGACAACCGGATGTGGCTCGATCCGCTTCGCTGTCTCAACCCGCCTCGATCCAGCGACGTTGCCTTTCCTCGGTGGCCAACCGTCGTGGAGTCGGCGAGGATGAACTCATGCCTCGGCGCTCAGAATTTTGGATTTAGTTGTGACGTCGAACTGCCTCGTCAAGCGCTTCTGAAACCGACGTATCTGAATAAAGGTGAAACAACCGACGACAATAAAGCGGCGATGTCGGCGGTAAATGAGACGAAGGTGCTGGCGCCTGTCAACGCTTCCGTCGGCCCCGCCAAAACAGTCCCTATGACATCAGTGGCGACACAGACAACAGGCGACTGGGAACTTCCGACGAGTAGCACTGTGGGAACGAGAAAGGAACCGGAACCAACTGCGTCAACGATCAATAAAGTGGCTGAGGTCAAATCGTCGTCGGCTTCGCCTCCTAAACCGAAGCAATGGGCGAAACTTGGATCGTACAGCGGAAGGACGGATGTGGAGGTCTTTTTGCGCAAATTCACCGTATGCGCAAGGAACAATGACTGGTCGGACGAGGAGAAATTTAATCAACTGGTCGTCTCCTTAGTCGAACCGGCGACCCATTTGCTGAGCGAGTCGAACGTGGATACTTGGACGGCTTTGGTCCAGCGACTTCGGGAACGGTACGGTAATGCGGAGCAACAAACCCTGTTCCAGACGCAACTTAGCACCCGGAAGCAGAAAGGCGACGAAGACCTGGGAGTATTGGTCGATGATATTCGGCTTTTGTCGACGCGAGCGTATCCTGGCTCATCGACAGCGCACAGCGAAGCCATCGCTATTCGGGCATTCGTGGATGCCTTGGGCGACCGAAATCTCGCTCTGAAGATTAGGGAACGAGAACCGAAGTCCCTTGACGAAGCGTACAAGGTAGCTATGAGGTTGGACGGCTACCAGAAAGCGGAAGTTAGTAGCCATGAGCAGCACGAACGACGGCATGGACGAGTCAACGCTGTCAGAGAAGGACAATCGGACTTCGATAACCTAGAGCGACAGGTGAAGCAAATGAAAGAAGAGATGGAGCAAATGAAGAGACAATGGGGTCAACCGGTGTCGGCGCCACAATCCAGAGACTATAATAATCGCGGGTCGTGGAGAGATCAGAACGGTTCAAACGGAAATAACTGGCGGAATAACCAACGCTGTTCGATCTGTAATAGAACAGGCCATGGGAGTTCCGCCTGCTGGTACCGACAGGCGGCGGAACCGGAAGTGGGACGAAACGAGCGGAGATGTTATGCCTGTAACCGAATTACAAATCATGTCGCGCGGGATTGTCCATTCCGACAACGGCAGCAGAACCCGCCTGGTGATAACCCCGGTCAAGGTGTGAGCGATAATCCCGACAATCCTAACGTTGGTCGGAATTCGCCAAAGGAGGGTCGGCGCTGTTTCTACTGCGACTCTAGCTCGCACTTGCTAAGCAGATGTCCACTTCGGCAGCAGCAACAGAATCCACCTGGCGACAATCCCGATCGACCGGTGGGCGATAATCAGGACAACCCTAGCAATGGTCGTGTGTTCGCCGCACGCGCGCCCACCCCGGATCATATCAGAGACCAGGTGGATCGGTGGGAACAGTACGCACAACCGGAGGGACGCCGCTGGTTCACTATGAGTGACAAAGCTCCCCGGTTGAAGTCTTGCCCACTACCCGATGGATAGAACTGAAGGTCATCTGGTGACCTTTGTGATGACCGTTTAATGGCGGAGATTCTGAATGCAGAAGTATCTGTAACATTTTTTTGGTTCAATTGTGATGAAAATGATTTATTTTTTACATGTAATGGTTTTTACATGTGTGAGTTACTGTGTAAGAGCTGTAATGTTGTATTGTAGGTTGACTGATCTGTGTATTTGTACTGAATTGCATAAATTAATAATTGCATTGCATTATAACGATGGACAGGTTTTAATTTTGCTTCGGATGATATATATTGTGGTTTGGCGCTACATCAATTAGTTGGCGCTATATGAATGATTTTTTGACCTGAGGAGATATATATGTTATAATGGCTAAGGTCGCCTTGTTTTCATTAAGGCGTTGGCTAGGATGATAATAATTGTGTGACCTTAGATGTCCTGTTTTATAATTATAATAATAGGCTTATGTTTCGCTGCATATATATATAAATAGCGTGATTAATTAATTCATTCATTATTAGGTTTTGAGGCAGGGATAGGTCTACATAAGATTTCGTGATCATAGCATAGCAGATAAATAATATTAAGTGAATAGATGCATTAGTGATGATTTAAAATGGCGCTAGATAAATGTTGCATAGGCCCCTTAGCGTTTTACTGCATCGCTGAAGACCTGTGAGTTTTATCTGGCTGGCAGCGATAAGATTGTATATATAATTATATATATAGGTTGCATGGATAAGATTAAGGTACATAGGCCTCTATGTTCTGCTTTGCACAGCTGTAGTAATTACATTAATGTACATGGTGCAAGGCGCCACATAAATATTGTTATAGGCCTAGAGGATATGCCATTATAATATTAAATTAAAGGTTTAAGGTAGGCCTATAAGTGATAATAATATTATACCGGTTAACGGCTGGTAGGCTTATATAATTTCTAGATGCTTGATTTAATAATAATATTTACCTGACATAAATGTGTATAGGCCTATATATATATATATATGTTGTAGTTCAGAAATCATAAGAAGAATTAGCATATAGATAAACTGGAATGGATAATATTATATTATTTTGTTCGGCTTATATAGGCCAAATTAAATTAATATATTGGTTACCTAAAAATTATATGGGTCTAGATTGAGTAACCCGTAGAAAAAAGGATTATAAATATATATTCTCTCTCTGTAGGCCTATATATGCTAATAATAATATCTAAGGCATAGTTGACAATGAGATTTTATTATAGGCCTATTGTGGATAAATCGCTGGATTTTATATAATAATTATTCAGCCGTGCGGTGTTTACCTTAATTTTGTGCTCGGTTTGTTTGAAATTGAAGGCTAATGAGGTTCACGGCTTAGCATAATAATAATAATGCGGCCGAAACATTAACCTATGGCTTTATATTATTATTATTTTAATAACTGTAGAACTGGTGGCCTATAGTTTTGCATTAATTCTGCAGCATGCATTTGAACTGGTTATTATCATTATTATCATTTTTCTTTACCCGCTGTGTACGGTTTTGATCTGTGCAGTGAGTGACCTAGTTTTCAGATTCGTTCAATGTTTATAATTATGGGTCTAAATTTGTTATGCTGCACGTGTGTCTAAGCCTACATTAGCGATTTCTAGGTAGTTAAGTCCCACGATGTGCGATGTACACACGGGGTGGGGGAAGGCGACGCGCTTCTCCTGGCTTCAAAGAGAAGCCGCGGATCGTCGCCTGTGACTTTCCCGATTGTAGGACATTATCCCCCCCGGACATTATCCCCCCCGGACATAATCCCCCCCGGACAAAAGCCCCCCCGGACATTATCCCCCCGATTTTACCTAGGACATTATCCCCCCCGGACAAAATCCCCCCTCTGTGCAATTACTCTGTTTGTCATGTAGTTTATAAAGTCTAATTGCCCTGGTTTAGATCGCTGTGTCAACTTAATATTACCGTCACCGATAAGACTTAGGCTGCTAGTACTGCCATTCAGATGCAAACTAGAGGCTTGTTAGCGTCATTTAGTTATTCATTTCTGGCACAAGGAGTTGTTAGTGTCATTTAATTAGGCAAATGAGACTTGCAATGTTCTTAACACATCCACATTCCCATGAACTACATCTGCCATGAACATTAATTTTGATGACTAGTGTAATAAATTAGTAATAGCCTATATTCTTAAGGGTATATTTAGACCTGTAGTCTTAAGTTAGGCCTACCCTAACATATATAGGTTAAACCGGAGTTTACGTTGTTTAATTATTTGGCCAAAAAGTGACGTTGTTAAATTATTTGCATGTGTATAAATGATATACAAGTAATTTCTGGTGTCACGACAACTGGTTCACAGACAACTGGTTCAACGACAACTGGTTCACGGACAACTGGTTCACGAAAACTGGTTCACGACAATTGGTTCACGACAGCTGGTTCACGACAGCTGGTTCACCGACAATTCGTTCACCGACAACTGGTTCACAACCAAATATTCACGGCCATTTTTTTAGGTTTCACGACAACTGGTTCACCGACAACTGGTTCAACGACAACTGGTTCACGGACAATTCGTTCACCGACAGCTGGTTCACGGCAAATGTTACACGACAATATTACTGGAGCTGGATTGATGAAAATATTCTTGCTCAAACTGGAGCTGGATTGATGAAAATATTCATGCTTAAACTGGAGCTGAATTGGTGAAAATGTTCTTGTTTAAATTGGAACTGCATTGATAAAAACGCCGGTGAAATGGAAGCTGGATAATGGTATTTTTATATCTGAAGTAGAGGCTGGATTAATGAATAGAATGCTTGATAAATGGAAGCTGGATGGATGATTATCGTTCATGTATTTCAACATGCATCCAGCTTCCATTTCTCAAGCCCTTTATAATTAATCCGGCTTCCATTTCTCAATAGTTATTTTTGTCAATCCAGCTTCTATTTCGCCTATATGGAACCTTCATCCATTTTAGATTCACCATTTGCCGGTGAGCCAATAATATTGTCGTGTACCAACGGTCGTGAACCAGTTGTCGGTGAACGAATTGTCCGTGGACCAATTGTCGTTGAACCAGTTGTCGGTGAACCAGTTGTCGTGACACCATTTTTTTAGTCCCTGGTTACAGCCACTAAAAGAGAAGTTGGATTGATGAAAATAACTCATGATAAATCGAAAACAGATTGTTCATAGTCTCACTGCAAATAGAGACCGTGGAAAAGAACGTTTCCTGAATGAAGTCGCATTGGTGAAAGTGATGCTGGTAAAAATTGAAGCTGGATACACGAAACAATCGCGTTGCTAACTAGAAGTTGGTTAGATGAAAATACTTCTATTTTAAATAGAAATCGGATTTGGAAAACTACGCCATCTAAAATTGAAGCTGTTTTCATCGGAACAATATAACTTGAATCACTTGAAACGCAAGTGGAGCTGGACGAATGAAAATGTTCTTGCTTAACTTGAAGCTGGATTGATAAAAATCTTTTGTTGAAATTGGAGCTGGATCGCTGTAAATAGCGTTTGAGTAACGGAAACCGGAATAAGTGTCTTTATACTGAAATAGAAGCTGGACTGATGAAAATGTGCTGCAATAAATAGAAGTTGGATTGACGAAATTAGCGCTTGAGGAATGGAAGTTGGATGAAGGTATTTTACGGCTGGAATAGAACCTGGATTGACGGATCTTAACGCTGGAGAATTGGAAGCTGGATGAAGGTTATTTTGCGTCTTAATTAGAAGCTGGGATGACGAACTTAACGCTAGAGAAATGGAAGCTGGATGTAGGTTATTTTGTGTCTTAATTAGAAGCTGGATTGACGAACTTAACGCTAGAGAAATAGAAGCTGGATGAAGGTTTTTTATATGTGAAACAGAAGCTGGATGAATACTGAAATGCTTAAGAAACGGAAGCAGGATCACGTTTTTATCGATCTGAAATCGAAGCGAGATGAAAGTTTTTAATGTCTAAAATAAAAGCTGGATGAATAATGAAACGCTTGAAAAACGGACGCTCGATAACGGTTTATCGATCTGAAATAGAAGCGGGATGAAATTATTTCATATGCTTGAAATGGAAGCTGGATGAAATATAAAACGCTTAAGAAATGGAAGCTGGATCACGTTTCTATCCATATGAAATAAATCCAGCTTCGAGTTAATCATGAACATTTTCATCTAACACCTCCAACATAGATACATGTATTTAAGATTTTCATCATCCAGCTCCAATTTAATTAGGGAGATTTTCATCAATCCAGCTCCAGTTTAAGCAAGAACATTTTCATCAATCCAGCTTCTAGTTAATCATGAACATTTTCATCTACCCAGCTTCAATTTCATTAAGAAGATTTTCATCATCCAGCTCCAATTTTAAACAGAATTTCATCCATTCTGCTTCAATTTAAGCAAGAGGAATTTCTTCAACCCAGCTCCAGTTTTAGAAGGAACATTTACATCTATCCTGCTTCAATTTAAAAGACATTTTCAGCTTTAAGCAAGAAAAGTTTCATCATCCAGCTCCAATTTAAGCAAGAACGCTTTCATCATCCAGCTCCAATTTAATTAAGAAGATTTTAAGAAGATTAAGAAGAACGCTTTCATCATCCAGCTCCAATTTAATTAAGAAGATTTTCATCATCCTGCTCCCATATTATTACGAATATTTTCATCAATCCAGCTACAGTTTAATTAAGGAGATTTTCATCATTCTGCTCCCATATTATTAATAAGATTTTCATCAATCCAGCTCCAGTTTACGAAAGAATACTTTCATCCATCCAGCTCCAATTTAAGCAGGAAAATTTTATTAATGCAGCGTCCATTTCAGTCTAACTGATTTTGTATCAATCTCACTTCTATTTAGGCTTACAGAGAATTATTTTCTTCAATGCCACTTGTGTACCACAAACAGAACCGTTTTCGATTTATCACAGGTTATTTTCATCAATGCAACTTCTCTTTTAATGGCTGTAACCAGGGACATTTGGTCGTGAACGATTTGTCGGTGAACCAGTTGTCGGTGAACCAATTGTCGTGAACCAGTTGTCGTGAACCAGTTGTCCGTGAACCAGTTGTCGTTAAACCAGTTGTCTGTGAACCAGTTGTCGTGGAACCGTAATTTCTGGATCGCCAGGTTCAATCCAGCTTCCATTTCAACTATAAATATGCCTTTATCCAGCTTCCATTTCAGGTATAAAATGCCTTTATCCAGGTTCTACTTCTCAAGCGTTTTTCATCAATCCAGCTTCATTTTCTGCAGAATGACTACACTAACCCTAAAACTAACCCTAACCGACCCTCACGACGCCTAACCTGAGCCCTAACCGACCCTCATGCGTAAAATCCCGCTTCTATTTCGTCACTAAATATTTGTCATCGAATGTAAGAAATTGGTTGTCGGATAAAAAAGTACCGTTTTTTCGTCAATCCAGCTTCCATCTTCTCGCGTTTTCGGTTTATATTGCTACTTCCGGTTGCGAATGTTCAGAAATTGGAATAGCGCGTTTTATGGCGCGTTACATTCATGATTTTAGGCGTTTATTAATTAAACAACGTAAAGTACGGGATATCGATAATGAAAATAATTAAACAACGTAAACTACGGTTTAACCCATATATATTCTTGTAGATTTTTATGCGTAATTTTCATGTATAATATACGATTATAAACCTGAACAATTCTAACAATTTCAACTGTGATGTCTAAATGTATGGATATTCACCTTAACATAGGCCTATTCTTATATTTTTGCATCATTTTAGGTGATGGTATCATAGACCGGGGGGGGATAATGTCCTACCTCGGGGGGGATAATGTCCGGGGGGGCTTTTGTCCGGGGGGGATAATGTCCGGGGGGGATAATGTCCGGGGGGGATAATGTCCGTTTCCCGACTTTCCCAGCGCTTGTAACTTCATGTGTGTGGCCTGCTGGTGTACACGAGTAAATGATGGACAGAAGAAGAGAAGACAGCGACAGCGGTGACGTAGGGTGACCTACATAGGCTAATATTAGATAGATTCATGCAAGGAACTGTGGGCCTACTCTGAGTTTTAAAATCATGATGAACCTTTTATAATTATTTGCATGGGCCTATGCTAACTATATATATACGCTATTGCAGTAGCCTATATTATTTTGACTTAAGTAAGGCCTGTTATAGTAAGTTTGCTGCGCACTGGCTGACGTATATTGAATAAAATTAGGCTTTCTTAGACTGAAATAGGCCACGACAAGAATGTAGACCTATTGTTGCGTAGCGTAATAATAATTATCGCTGCTGTTGTATAGGCCTATGTTTTACTATTAATACTATAGTCTAGTATCTGACCTGCTTAATTTGATGCGCCTGCATAAAATGTATTCATTTATATTGCTGTCGCATATTAATAATTAGGATTAATTAACATGTGAGTAGGCTTAAACGCCGCATACTTTAATTTCTGCGCTTGCCATTTAGATGATAACAATTAAGCATGTCTAGTTATATACTCGGATGGAAAGCGTTACATTGCTGATAGGCCTATTAAGAGGTGCTATTGTTAGAGCAGGCCTATACCTAGGCCTATATTAAGGTTACGCTATGTTGAGCTTTCGATGGTAAATTTTGATAATGGCAGACACAGTTATATTTAGCTACGAGTTAGGCCTACTTAGAGACGGAAGCTGTGTGCTCAGAGAGTCTCTCTGACGTTATAGGCTGAGTTGAAATCTAGACGGGGTCCTGCTCTGATATGATAGCAGTGTGGCTTCGTTAGATAATAATCTGCCTTTTAGTGATATTAATGAGTACGAGACTCAGAGGTCTTGTTATAACATTGACGTGGCTTGGCTTAAGGTGAAACTGTTTGGTTATACCACAGCGATAAACCTAAAGGAGTCTAGCAATATGACGTCATGTGTGATATAATATGGTATAAGGTGGGCCTAATCGTGTGACTGGTTAAACTGCTGTCTGTAAATTAGGTTGAAGTTTACCATTGAATATTCGCTTAATACTGAACTGAAGGAGGCTTGCGATAAAAATGGACCTATATATATAAGCTTATAAATGTTTACATTTTCTACGGAATTCGTAGCATCGGCGCTACATAACCGCAGTGACTCTTATTGATATTGAAAAGACAATTTATGCTGAACTGTGAATTCGGTTGAATGCTTTTCGCTTAACGCTGTTCGATTCTGCTGTTATAACTGTGTTTTGCATATTTTTGATTTATGCATTTAATTTTAAACTTTTAAGGTTAAAATCGGAGTATGGCCTTATATACAATTTCAGGCTCCATTTGTCCAATTAAATAGAGCCAGAAATCAGGGATGGTCGGAGAGATTGTAGCGCGGCATATAATTTGACGCTACGGAGTTTATTTCTGGTTGCCATATATATATTTTTGGATCCATTATGGTATTTTCAGGGTCTGATATATTATATATTATATTATTTTTTAGCTGCATTCGGTGACCTAGATAATATTGGTGACCTAGATTTTAATGCTGAAATCGAGTTGCCAAAGGCCATGACGTAAGCAGTCACCATAGCTACCACATTATTGATCGACTCATACACTCGCGTGAAATGGAGGGTCGGCCGAAAAGGAGGAAGAGGAGTCGGCCGATAGGAGAGACCGATACGCGCAGGCAGACAGGCAGGCTGATAGAGAGGGTGACGCAACAGCCCATATAAACGGATAGGCAGACGGACGAAGCGATACACTCTGCTGGCCGGCTGCGTGTAGTTTGTGCATGCAGCATGGACTCGTGTGTCGGTATTTTCCATCACGCCGGGTCACGCTGCCCTACGTGATGACAGCACGTGCAGCGCATGCGCAGTAGATCGCGTCCTACGTCAGTCGAGGGATATAGAAGAAGACCGTGCAACCGAGTGGCAGTCGTGACCAAGTCTTCAAGGAGTAAAGACGTATTATTGGCAAGATAAATATTAAGATTCGAACTGAGGGTTTTATTGAAGTGAAGCCAGATTTTAGTGGCGCTGCATTAGTTACTGCTTAGGTGCGACTCTCGATAATAAAGTGTTAGGTTCGAAGCCGGATTGTATTCGAAGTAAGGCCAGGATTTAGTGCCGCTGTATTATTTTCTGCATCGTCACATGGAGTGACTCATTCTGAGCGTCGAATCGCCAACGTGGTGATTGGAGCTGCGCATTTTCACGGCGGTTCATTCTTGGAATTAAGCCTACCGCGTCAGACTTCTGTGCTCCGGTTCGCTGGAGCGACATCTGTTCTGTTTACTTGGAAATATTCACCAAGTGGTTATTTTCTGCATTTGTGGCCCAAGTGGCGTCAATTTGTTATTTTAATCGCGAAGTGGATCACGCATTCTCGTCGCGCCATCTCGGTTCTAGCGTCAAACCTGCGTTGATCTTCGCTGGTTTCTTCCGGGGCTTCACCGTCGACGTTCTCCAATATTCTTCGACGCTTTCCTGGATTCGTCGCACTCTTTGCCGTCATCCTTCGCACTTCGCCTGCTTTGTCCCTTGTCTTCGGATATCAGGTACAGTCTAGTTAAAAGGGTATAATGCGAATGGCGGTGTAGAAATATTGGGCGAACTGGAAATTCATTCATGCACTTGAGAGCTAAATTGGGGATAAAAGTTAGACATACTCCGATCTAGGGTGTTTGCATTGACCGGTATAATTATATGTCATTGCATTGACTTGAACAATTATATTTTTGGGCATTGACTTGCATAATTACATTTTCTTTCTACATTGTGCTCAATGTCTGAATTGCACTGAATAATATTTAATAATCTTTGTCTTCAGGATTGATAAGAAATACTAATTAAATTTACTGTCTTAGTTCTTGCTAGCCCTAGGAAGTTAAATTATTGAAACTTATATAGCGCCATGGAGCAGAGCAGAACATCAACTCCCTTGCAACCTTCCAGACCACCCTCTGCCTTTGAGATGGGGATATTGCTTGAGGCAATGCAGTCGAACGCCAAGTCTATAAAAACCGATGTTCAGGCAACTATGCAAATGAACGCTAAGTCTACACAAGATGCCATGCAGTCACACGCTAGAGATACACAAGATGCCATGCAGTCACACGCTAGAGATACACAAGAGGCTATCTCCTCTGTGCGAGGTGAGGTAAGGAATACACAAGAGGCTATCTCCTCTGTGCGAGGTGAGGTAAGGAATACACAAGAAGCGATTTCTTCCGTACAGGACAATGTCAGGGAAGCGCTGACAGAAGTTGTCGCGAGGATCGAACGACTAGAAACGACGCCTCGAACATCACCAAAAACTGCTGTGGGTTCGAACTCGAGACAAAGGTCTCCTATAGGTACCATAGACGCGCTTTACCACTCAGCCATCGGCCTGGAAAGAAGTTTGGGCGCTAGGCCTAAGGATCTCTCCCTTCCGGTCAATCCAGGCATCCTGCGCCGGAGCGAAAGACTGGCCAGCAAGGCCCCAGTCTCATACAGAGGGGTAGGAGGCCGAGACACTTGGCCGTCTCGGACTCGACGGGATTCGAATCCCGAAGCTACCGCCTCTCTTCCTCCCTCTATCTCTCTGAACTACGACCTACAGCAGTACGCGGTCCCTTCGCGCGTCGGACCGGAAGTGGCGACACCGGGAGCGTACGCAGGGGCGGGCGTTACAGAATTACACCTCTAGAAAGAAAGATCACTATACATTTTGCACAGGTGATTATGTCTCACTTTAGCGCTCTTTGTCGTTAAATTTAAGCATGGCTATTATAGCATAGAAGACTTAGGTGTCGTTCGCGTATAGAGTAAGGTTTCGCGTCGTGAGGGTCGGTTAGGGTTAGTATTAGGGTTGGTTTCGTCATTAGATTCTTAAGGTTTTTGCGTCGTGAGGGTCGGTTAGGGTTAGTGTTAGGGTTAGTGTCGTCATTAGATTCTTAAGATTTTTGCGTCGTGAGAGTCGGTTAGGTTTAGTGTTGTCATTACATTCTTAAGATTTTTGCGTTGGTTCTTTAGTAGACTTTGTTGGTCAAGCTAATAGCCTACAGCTTGACCAATAACTGCTAACATCAACTGCCTTCTCCCTCTAGAGTCTTCGCCTCTTCCACATTGTATTCCCCTAACCGGGTAGGGAATCCGCCGCCTATTGGACGGCTGCCACTGGCGGTCCTCTAGTATTTGAAATTCGAGAGCCACCTGGCGGTCCGCTAGTCACAGCCTATTTAGAATGGATTTCAAATCCGTGATATGAGTCGTGAATTACTTTTTTGCGGCCTTGGCAGTCTTAAGAATTTCCTGAATTTTAGACGATTTGATTCAGGCCATAACGCACCAGAACTGAAACCTTATAAATATGAATACACTTATTAGAAGAGGTGTTCATTTGTTTGTTTTTTCGAAAGCGCTTGCGTTCTAAGGTAATGTTTTTAGTTTTAATTAAACGACATTGCGAAGCAAGAAAGATCATTAAGGACACCCTCCTTCCTCATCACACATAGTCGGTCGGTCAATCAATTATTTTCCTGTGACCAGAATATCTCGATTATGCTTGTATGATTATGAAGTAACTTGCATCGATCGTGATTACCATACACACAGAAGCGACGAAGAGTCCCGGATGATGACGATGATGATGATGATGACGAAGACGATGACTACGACGACGACGACGACGATGATGATGACGATGATGATGATGATGATGATGAGGATGATGATGATAATAGTAATAATAAAACAATGATGATGATGGTGGTGGTGGTGATGGTGATGATGGTGATGATGATGGTGATGATGATGATGATGATGATGATGATGATGATGATGATGATTGATGATGATGATGATGAGGATGATGATGATGATGATGATGATGATGATGATAAGGATGATGATGATAATAGTAATAATAAAACAATGATGATGATGATGGTGGTGGTGGTGGTGATGGTGATGATGGTGATGATGATGATGATGATGATGATGATGATGATGATACTGATGATTGATGATGATGATGATGATGATGATGATGATGATGATGATGATGATGATGATGATGATGATGATGATGATGATGATGATGATGACGACGATGACGATCATGATGATGATAACGACAATTTATATGGCGTTGCAACGCGGCCAAACCGCTTCAAGGGCGCCTCACTAGCGGTTTGTCCATGCGACTTGTTTAAGTTGTTTTAGGCTAATGAATCTTGGCACTTACATTTTTAGCACACTACAGTCAAATTTAAGTTTATTAAATCGTAATTTTGATGAATTTGATTTACCGTGCACAAGCCACGCGATACAAAGCAAAACCGAACGAAGCCGAACATTACCGAAGAAAGCCGAGCAAAGTCTGTTAAACGTACGATAGTTGATTTTGTTGGAGGCCGCGTCTTTGATTACTCGTCAATTCGGTAGATGGCAGAAGTGAAGAAAATCTACGAAACGACGATGGCAGCAGTCGCTAGGGCAGCGGTTCCCAACCCGTGGGCCGCGGGCCAAAAGTGGCCCGCCAGGCCTCAAATGATGGCCCTCATCTCTCAAAGAATTAACAAAAATATATGAAAAAATTGACCATTTTGACAGGATTGAACACATAATTAGTTTCTATTGCAAATTATTTTATTTTGACGTCTATAAATGACATCAAATATTCTATTTTGAACCAATTAACACAATTATATATGCTTTTAGTGAATTAAATAATAGACCTGTGGCCCCCTAATGTCCTTCAACTAAGAAAGAGTGGCCCTCGTGTCCTCCAACTTAGAAAAAGTGGCCCTCAAGTCAAAAAAGGTTGGGAACCACTGCGCTAGGGAGACACCACTCACATAACTGCTACAGTACTATGCTCACCACTCTGCAATCGGCTTCAAATAACGAAGTTTATAGTGCTAAAACGCATGCACGTGCATCACCATTTGCTCAAAACGTCTTTCTTTGGCCGTGACTGGGTTGGGAGCACCTCTGAGTAGGATTCTTGAAGGGGCCCTGTGTGCATTATCGGAATGAATCAGAAAAATAATGTAACTTACAAGAAGTAATTATATTTTCACTGCTTGTTGTTCGCACCTTAGCTCCAGACAAATCCAATCCTACGCAGCCAAAAACCCACGAAGGTAATTGCGCTGACGGTTTTGAGTATATATATATATCACGATATACAACCATTTTAAAGGTGTTAAAAATTTCTTGAACTTTAAGTATGGGATTATTATATGACACCAATGTCTAAATTAGGCCTACCCGTATGTGTGCAATAGAAGCAGGATTGGCAATAAAGTCCATTGATTGGTTGATTGATTGATTGATTGATTGGCTGACTGATTGATTGATTGATTGATTGGCTGACTGATTGATTGATTGAATGATTGAATGATTGATTGATTGATTGATTGGCTGACTGATTGATTGATTGATTGATTGATTGATTGATTGATTGATTGAATGACTGATAATTGGTTGGTTGATCGATTGATTGATGTGCATCATCGGAATGAACGAATCACAAAAATAATATAAATTTACAAGAAATAATTATATTTTCACTGCTTATTATTCGCACGTTAGCTCCAGACAAATACAATCCCACGCAGCGAGAGTCAGAGTCGGACAAATACGCTGACGGTACTGAATATATATTGCTTGAAATACAATCATTTTAAAGGTGTCCAAAGTTCTTTGTATTTTAAGTATGGGATTATTCCATTACATCAATGTCTAAATTAGGCCAACCCGTCTGTGTGTATTAGAAGCACCTAGCGTTGGCAATAAAGTCCATTGATTGATTGATTGGCGGTCATCTTTTTTCCCGCCAAAATTAGTCCACTTGCCGTGGTCCGATTTTAGGCAACTTCTAGCTAGTATGTTCATCAGCAGACCTAAGACACCAGAAAATCTTCATAAAACGCTTTCTTGCAATTTTTTGGGGTCATTTCGTAGATTGACCCGACTACAGCCAGACCTTGACTGGAAGCCTGGAACTGCATGAACGAGAATAGTTGCACTACCGTACTTTTATTATCCCTGTTAGTAAACAGTGTCGCTTAGATATTGGAAAGTTATTATTATGATGCCAAAACAGGGTAAATAATGGTGTGTAAAAATTCAGTGCCGTTGAGTAGTTGACGTCAACCTTGGCTTGTTTAATTTTACAGCAAAAAAATTTAACATGGTTTACAATCAACAATTTCCAATAAATCAACAAATCAATCAATCAATCAATCAATCAATCAGTCCGTCCGTCAGTCAATCAATCAATCAATCAGTCAATCCGTCAGTCAGTCAATCAATCAATCAATCAATCAATCAATCAATCAATTAATCAACCAATCAATCAATCAAAAATCAATCAATCAATCAGTCAAACAATCAATCAATCAATCAATCAATTAGGTAATCATTGAACGCTGTTATATACACAATTATATATGTGTGTGTATATACACCGTGGTTCAAAAAAAACTAAGCCAAATTGTTTTTCAAATATCTCCAATGCCTGACAATATATCACGCTAAAATTTTCCAAATATTTAGAGAAGTGGACCAAGAATATGATTCCAAAATTTCATGAGATAAAGTTGAACGGATAAAAAGATATAAATCTTTCAACATCATATGCCGAAATTGCAGTTTACAAGCAATGTTCTGCCAGATTCAGTAAAAAGTAAGCTTAACTGTTTTTCTTATATCTCCAATGCCTGATAATTAATCATACCAAAATTTTCATGATATTTAGAGGATTGAACCAAGAATAGGATTCCAAAATATCATGTCATAAATTTGAACAGATAGAAAGATATGAATATTTAAACATCATCTCCAAACATTTCTGTTTTGAGCAAGTCTGTTATGGTGTTCGTTGCGGTTTCGATGCTTGATAGTTCCCAATTTTGGTCTTCAGGGATCCTGGAGTAAAATTAAAGGAGTATATTATCGCAATATTCTGCTGTCACAACATCTTCCACCTGTTATCAGAAATCTATAACCCCAGAAGGCCGTTTTCTTTTTCAACAGAACAGCGCCAGCCCACAGAGCCAAGGAAACCATCAAAATGCTGACAAGAGAGATGCCAGACTTCATTTCTCCCACATTATGGCCTCCGAACAGCCCAGCTTTGAATCCTGTCGACTATAAAGTGTGGAGCGTGATGCAAGACCGAGTCTACCAGACAACAATCCATGCTATATACGATCTGAAGCAACTAACGCTTGTTGGAAGTGTGGGAAGGCCTGGACCATAGGATAATTGACGATGCTGTTGCGTAATGCATGGCGCCAGCGCTTTTAGGCTTGCGTGCAAGCAGGAGGACGACACTTTGAGCATCTTATTTAATTAAATAATCAAATCATACCGTTGGAGACATATTGTTAGTTCAATTCTCTACATATCTGTAAAATTTTAGAATGATTAATCATCAGGCATTAGAGATATAAGAAAACATTTGATTGAATCTAACAGAAAATTGCTTGTAAACTGAAATTTCGGCATATGAAGTTTAAAGATTCATATATTTTTATCCGTTCAACTTTGTCTCATGAAATTTTCGAATTATATTATTGGTCCACTTCTCTGAATATTTGGAAAATTTTAGCTTGATATGTCATCAGGTATTAGCCCTCGGGCTACCAAGGGGGGGGGGGGGGTGGTATCCACCCCCCCCCTAGGTTTTTCCCAAATAAAACTTTTTTCGTTAGGAATAAAATTTTGACGTTTTAGGTGGCTGTAGAGGATTCATTTGCACACATTTTGAGCTAAAATGTGTGATGATATACCATACCATTCAAAAGTTACACCCGATATACCCGAGGCACCAGGGGGGTGGATACCACCCCCCCTTAGATTATCGGCTGTATCTTATCCGTCCTTTGACATGAAGAGACACCAATTACACCATTCTGTAGAGGGAATGTGGGGCTACATTGTGGTGGTCACGGAGTTGTCATTTGACAACCGGAAGTGCTCAAAATAAATTAAAATATATAAAAAGGTGTTTTATTTTCATAAAATTTTGTTGTTGTTTCTATTAAAAATTATTCATAATTTATTTTTTAAGAGAAATAAATTATGTCATTCTATAGAGGGCAATTAGGGCTATTTAGTGATACCAAATAATTTGACATTTGATGACCGGAAGTGCTTAAAATAAATTTAAATGTGTGAAAATGTTGGGTTTTTTTACAACGCAAACCGATAAGTCTGCGTAAACGTTTTTCAGCATGTTTTACGTGTTTTTTCTCTTTTTATTGTAACTAAAACTAACTTATTACTAGTTTTTATAGTTGAATATTGGACTTTATTATATGTAACCTATTTTAAATTAAATAAATTATGTTAAAACACACAGAATCTAATATTTTGCTTATGCGAAAGTATACATTTTGTGGAATCGACGGGTGCCTACGGTAAAAAATTCATAACTTTGGGGTGCTTTCATATATTTTAATCCTAAATATACCATTTTGTGCAGAAATGAATGCTGAATCCATAGGTGTATTACAAGTTATGATATCTCAAACCAAACCCAAAATCCAGGGGGGGGGGGTGGTAACCACCCCCCCCTTGGTAGTCAGTGTTACAAAAAAAGCTTGGTAGCCTGAGGGTTAAAGATATATGCAAAACAATTTGGCTTAGTTTTTTTTGAACCACGGTGTATATGTATATGGAATTTCTAAAGCTTCTCTTCATGACAACCATTCAGGGTCATTCCCGACTCAGGCACAGCCAGAGGGAAAGTCTTTACCTGAGTAGTTCATAGAAAGGGTTAGACAAGTCCCGGGAATATATATATATACACATATTTATATATTTATTGTTATATAATTTATATATATATATATGCGATTGTGCGTAATATCCAATTGTCATCAGTCTTACTTTATTATACTCGTGGGGCAATTTTTTCTTTACCGTCTGTTAGCTCTTATTTTTAAAGGACACCATGTGAACTCAAGGGCATAATTATATAGTTGACATCTAATTCACGTGAAAATATGGTCTAGTACCTTGCTCATAAGTGCTGTAATATGCCGAGCAAATTTCTGTCCAGGGTAACGGCCTCTGTTGTCATAGACCCAGGCGTGGGACTGGCACACACACTGAGTTTAATAGTTCATAGAAAGGGTTAGACAAGTTTCGGAAATATATATATATACATAATATTATATATATATTTATATTTATATCTATTTATTATGCGCGGATTATCCAATTGTCATTGATCTCACTTTACATACTCATGTATAGTAGCGTTTTTTTTTGTTACCGTCTTTTAGCTTTTATTTTTAAAGGACACCCTGTGAACTCAATGGTATGATAGTACTGTTGACATCTAATATTATTCACGTGAAGCATGCATTTCACGGATGATTAAAATCAAAGCTTTAACGCCTTATTTATATTACTTTGGTTACTAACTTTTGAAAGGTGTCTTACGGTCAATTCATTAAAAAATTAGCAGGGTCAAGGTCATAATTATGGCCGCCATAATAAAATCCGAGTGTATACATATTGAATTTACATTTACTACAGCATCGCGCTTATGGCGTTCATCTATTTCTTATGGCTGCTGCATGCTCTTGTTAACGCCAGCGTAAGGCTGTAGACTAACCTGACCTTTAAAATGATAAAACTTATTGCTCGCTGTTTGACGACACAGTGTTACGAATAACGACCATGAGCGTCGCCCTCCTCCATGTCTCGAGGCTCGGGACTGGCACACAAATGCAATGGCGGAGTTCTTAAAGATACTGCGTGGATCTAGATTCATGAGAGTAATGACATCCTGCGACAACAGACTTGCTTTGATGTGAACAGAAATTATTTTTTGAAATGCATGTATCACCGCTCGCGTGTAATGATGCGGTCTGCTTAATTATTTATTCCGTTTTTAGCATGATGCAAGTCTTACATTAGTTTACTTTTATATAAGATTAAATCGCAAACAGTATAGCTATTTGTGAAATGTTCGTGACGTTTGAATAGCACAATGGAACAACAGCAGTCCGAAAACAGGCAGTGCGTTGTTGGGACTGATTATAAGTTTATATATTTTTAAGTAGGACCATTTTGAAGGTATGTAATATTCTTGTCTTTTAACTAGTAGAAACAGCGTCTAACGACATCTTGTGGCCATTAGGACCGTTCGCTTTGACCTTATAGTGACTTAAAGCAACGTATATTTTGTTATCCATAATTATAGGCAGAGATACAATGTACCTGTATGCTTTGGGCGAATACCGCTTTCGTAGTCTGCATACGTATGCTTTCAACCAAGGTTTCTTCAATGCCACGTTCACTTCTTTCATATGATCAAAGCATGCAATACTGCATGTGCACCATGGTATGAAAATCATTGAGCGGAACGTCCACACCTTAATTTCCTGTATTTCCTTTTATTAAAATATTGCTACGCAGAGATCAGAAACCAATAGAAGTAAATCTGGTTTTTGTTTTGGATTCTGGAGACTGATTATTGCATTAGCTGATCCTGTTCACACAAACTATAGAACATAAAAAATGTAAGATGAACTCTTTGAACTTGTTAATGATTGAGCATTTGTGAGTTTGTGAAGTTTCATTCAAACACCAGTTCTGCTGATGGTGTTTTTATGATGCCAGAAATTTGATTTCATTGCATTGTATATTTTATGTATTGTCGTCAACGGCTATTGATGTCATAGGACGACGTTAAACTGTGGAATAATAATAACAATTTGGAACGGTGAAGCACTAATTCAAATCTGGTATTATTATGTACCACTTAACATCAGCGTATCTATAATAGGCTACACGTGCAATGTTGCTGTGGCGCGCAGATCATGGCATACTCGAACTATTTAGTTGTGTGCAAATGCTAACTATTAAGAATACTTACTGGAAAACTTCTGAGTTTTATCTTCTGAAGATCAATGGCCTTAGCGAATTTTTTTAACAACGCACGCTGAAGTGACATGATTGAAAACGGCATGAGCCATTAAAACAACTGTTTTCAATAATTAAGCCATTGAGTCACTGAAGTCTGTGCTGGGAATTTAGTTTCGCCCCAAAGCATAGCAACTCTATGGATTAACTGAAAATAAATTGGGATGGTTTACGTTTCCCAATCAGAACGAATGCAATCCATTCTATAGAACTGATTTACTTTACCTCAGAATATTGTTAAAACGTCTCTCCTAATAAGACACCGTTATTTCTTATTTAATCTGTCTATGAAAATTACTCTGCCACTAAATCTTCGTCTTTCTTATCGCTAGCACGTTGCGAGTTGGGTGTATCACCACTGTGTATGCATATCACTGTTGGAAGTAAGAACAGTGGGCATACTTCAATCATTATTATTAATATTTTAGTAATATTAATAGTCTTTGTTAATGATCATGCAATACAGCACTGTAAAATTCTATACAATGCAATACTTAACTGTGTATGCATATCACTGTTGGAAGTAAGAACAGTGGGCATTCTTCAATCATTATTATTAATATTTTAGTAATATTAATAGTCTTTGTCATTGATCATGCAATACAGCACAGTAGAATTCTATGCAGTGCAATGCAATGCAATACTTAACGATAATTCGTCACAATACAGATCATTACCGTCACCCTCCTCCTTTCCGCAGGCTTTGGACTTGAACTAACACAGGGAGGGTATGTAGTTGGATCCATTGGTTGCGATATTAACGACATTTCACCGCAATTGAAGGTCACTGAAGTCAACAACAGTGATTACTTTTATCGTTTGCCATTGTTCGCACAGCATAATATTTATTATAATGTGTATATATTGTTCTGAGAGTACAGATGATAAAAAGAATGTCTGTTTGTATGTGCACCCGTTTGAGCGCCTCTTCAAGATGACTACTCAGAAGCGCTCCCGAATGCAGCGCTGAATTGGAGTTTCACGCCGAAGCGCTGAACAATTGCTAGTGAAGGACTTGCCAAAGGTCCGTATACGTGGCGACTTGAGGTGGATTCGAACCTGCACTCTCCGGCTGCATTGCTGCAAGGCAACAAACATACCCAATACACCACCGTGCCCCATATATGTGTTTGAGTATTAGTGGTGGTGGTTCAGTGTAATTGTAAGCCCCACTGTGTGACCTGATTGTCCTTAGTCCCCCGCGTTACTCTTTTCATTCGTCCAGTTTTGGGATTGGCCCTACCAGCGAATTTACGAACTTAATTTCGTTACAGCATAGATGTGGAAAATACTGCAGCAAAATGCCTAGTTTTAACTTTATAATTTTCTGCTCGAGTGGTTTAAAGGTGTCTAAATGCGGCTTCTTTGGCCGAGTGCATGTGCGCTTTAGGATTGGTCCATTCTCGCACAGAGGGAGTTACAGATGATGATAAGATCGGCCGACTCGACGGCTCACTCCATGGATTACAGCATAGTATTATTATAATCTACAGCCAACTCCAGCGAGAAACGATTTTCAGCTTGAACACCTTAATTGTCGATATAACAACTCTGATTTAAGCAATTACATGCGATCCTCATAGATTTGTCCAGTAGCCTTGTGTTGTCAATAGCATATAGCAATGGTAGAGTCAGACCCCCGTTGAAAGGAAACAGGAGGGCATGGCATGGCAGTGCATTTGCCGATTTACTTTACATGATATCTGATGTAGTTAAGTATAAACAATAATTCCCAGATTTATGCAGCGCCATAAAGAAGATAACGCTCGCCTGTAATCACTCAAGTCATAGACGCTGAGTCAAAACGAAATCGATAGGAAGTTTAGAATTTATTATAGAACATATCGTCTGTTTAGAGTGCAACGGTGCTAACTCCATGGCTAAATGCATTGGAGTCAGAACCATTGCACTCTAAACAGACGATATTGGACTTGATTTAATTAATTGCTGAAAATGATCAATAAGTTCTAATAAATTCTAACCAGTTGTCGTTAATTCCCATCGATTCCAATCAATTCTAGACCAAAAGAGACACTATATAGACAAAGACACTTATTTCCAATGCATTGAGCCACAATAGAAACTATCTTGCAAAATATAGTATTTGTCTCTTACAGCGGAATCTATGTTGTTCTATTAAATGTCGAGTTATTATCATCTTCAGTGTTAACAGCATAGTTGATATGTTCTGTTTCTGTACAACCAACATTAAGCTGAGCTATAGGGTGGGCCCTTCCCAGCGGGGCTACTGCCCCTTCTGGGTATTCCCCTTTCCTGGTTGATACAATGAAATGTGCTTCTGATAATTTTCCTTTCAAATGTGTTATGTTAATATGTTTGTTAGACAGTATGAACACGTTGTCTAGTTAAGTTGCACTATGTTCAGGTTGTGTTTGATATGCTCCAAGGAATAAATAAATAAATGTCAAAAAATCTATAGCTATAGCTACATCTGTTGTAAATTGCTGCGTTTTGACAGTGAATTGCTTTGCCATTAAACGAAAATACAAAACAATGCTGTCAAAACATGGCGCTCAATTTTAATAACTCTGTTGAAAATCTTTATAGACATCATTTAGTGTGTACACATACTATACATGTCCCTATTCGAAACATCATTATAATCAGTAGCAGATGAAGAAACCTTTCAATTAGTGAACGCTGTCGACTCTCTCGGCTTAAGTGATGACCAGTGTGGTCTCAAATTGGTCCCGCGGCAAAAACGGTTCCGCTGCGCACAGCGAGCCGAGGCTGATTTTTCAAGTGCTTCATGGTACAATGGACAGCGAGGTTTGACCGAAACAATGGTTTAGAGCTATAGAAAGCAGAAAGCAATGGATTAATTATATCCGCGATCTGTCACCTTCGATCTGTCAACCCTTCGGCTGCAAGGCGACGAACATACCCACTACACCACCGCGCCCCATAATTGTGATTCAGTGTTTAATCTAGTCCCCGTCCTCTGGGGGGGGGAATTCAGGTTTCTGGGGGGGGGAGACAATTGAGCGTCCGAAGGACGCTTGTGAGGCGCGTAGCGCCGAGACCGGGAGGGGGAGGGGTATGGGGAGGGGGATTCCCCTCCCCATCAGAAATTTTTTGAATTTCCACATTGCAATGGCAGCATTTTATGGTGTCTTCTTAACAAAAACCTGTACTTTTTGAGAGCCTCACCAGAAATGTTTTGAATTTCCACATTGCAATGGCAGCATTTTATGGTGTCTTCTTAACAAAAACCTGTACTTTTTGAGAGCCTCACCAGAAATTTTTGGAATTTCCACATTGCAATGGCAGCATTTTATGGTGTCTTCTTAACAAAAACCTGTACTTTTTGAGAGCCTCACCAGAAAATTTTGGAATTTCCACATTGCAATGGAAGCATTTTATGGTGTCATCTTAACAAAAACCTGTACTTGTTCAGAGCCTCATCAGAAACATTTTGAATTTCCACATTGCAATGGCAGCATTTTATGGTGTCATCTTAACACTCATTTTAGCAGGATTGTGTCAGATATTATAATAGTAAATATTTACTATAGCCATATAATTTATAATATTACGGTATATTATATTATAACAGTTAATGTAATGCGATGATGTAAGCAGCAGCTAAAACTATTATCATTTTGCCAAATTTTTCTGGAGGGATGTCGTCTCTGTTTTTAGTTAGACAAAAATAGTGTTTATACAAACATATACAGTATGTTATACTCATTGCAACATGATAGTATCATATATTATGTTAGTAAAATTAATAATGTCATTATTTTTAATCATAATTGTAATAGTAAATAATATCACCGTATATTATAACACTTCATGTAGAACAATGATGAAAACAGTAAAAAAAACCATTATCATTTGTCAAATTTTTCTGGGGGGGGAAATGTCAATCCTGGGGGGGAAACTCCCCCCCCCCAGAGACGTCTAGATTAAACACTGATTGTGATTTCATGCTTCACTCATCTCTGCCACTTCGCTGCTTCCTCTGAAACAGTCGTATACTATTTCAGCTGCAGGTCATGTCTGGGTCATGGGTGTATAGTTCAGTAGGTCGAAGAATTGAGACGCAAAGAAGATAAAAAAAAAATTCGAAGAATTTTTGGCGGGTTACAAAGTAGGTCAAGAGCAAAATGCTCTTAGATCCTCTGATCGGTTTGACCTTTTGTTTTTCCCGAGTCAGGCATGCCGTGGCTCAATCTAAATGCTTGCCTGCATATTGCATAAGTCTTTCCCTATGGAATGGACATCCATGCACCATCAGTTCGATTAGCCTTTCTTTATGCATGGTAGTCTTTCGCAATCGTATACTCTCTTTTTACATCACAGCCATTTCTCTCGGGGTCGATCGCACAGGGAGCGCTTCTGTAAGATTTTTGCTGAGAGAAGCGCTCTATAACTTGCCATATTTATTATTCAATGCAATGCAAAAAACAATGCGATATAATACGATGCATTACTTGTAACACTACTGTACCTATACATTCAGGAATTTTTTTAAAGCTTAATTATAAAAACCGATTAGGTGTCAATGAATTTATATCAAAAATTAAAACTGTTTTAACGGTGTCTAACTGGAGCACTGCATTTGCCAGTGAACGACTTGTTCCGGGCCCTTATAATAGGCGACGGCTTGAATATATAGGCTACGTAATTACTGGTCTAGTACCTTGCTCAAAAGTGCTGTAATATGCCGAGCAAATTTCTGTCCAGGGTAACGGCCTCTGTTGTCATAGACCCTGGTCAAATCAGATCATCATCATCATCATCATCATCATTCGCCATGAGCCGTATGCTCGTAGGTGTCCAATGTCAACTTCGTCTTCTTCTTCCAATAGTCTCTGTCTTGGGCCAGGTGGAACAGCTTTTGTAGTGAGTCATCACACCAGTCCTCTATGTCATCCTTCCATTCCCGATGCGGTCTGCCTCTCTTATTAGTTCCGTCCATTATTCCAAAAACAAGAGTCTTAAGTTTTCTGTCATCCGTCATTCTGGCGATATGGCCAAAAAGCCCCAGTTTACGCCTTATGGCTTTTTGTAAGATTGTCTCTGATCTGTCCACTCGCTGAAATATCTCTTCGTTGGTTATTTTCTGTGTCCATTTTATTCTTAGGATCTTTCTGTAGCATTTGTTCTCAAATGCGAGGATCCTTCTTTTTATCGAGGCGGTGTATACCCATGTATCGCAGCCATAAAGCGCTGTGCTGAAGATCGTGGTATTGTCAAATCAGATCCATCCATATATATATATATATATATATATATATAGGTTATAATCTGGCCATTAAAGTTCGGTTCGAAAACAGTTCACAAGAACGCAAACGAAAGAAGACGCAAATCTTAACTGCTAACAGAGGAGACAGCCTGCATTTCTGCATACACGGCGCTAATAGCAGCCTACAAAGCACGTCCGACCTTCGGGGCACGATCTCGGTTCCTCTCGCTCTAAATGCCAGTGCATGCATGTGTTATCCAATGCGCAACCGCTCTCCGTCCCCAACGGAGTTTTACCCGTGCACCCCCTAACGGAGTCTGCTTTATTATTTTTTTTAGTTTTGGCACGAGGCATTTTAATTATTATTATTATTATTATTATTATTATTATTATTATTATTATTATTATTATTATTATTATTATTATTATTCCAAAGTTTAACGTCATCGTATGACAACAAGGCCGTTGACGACAATTATACAAGTATACATGTATACAGAACAGTAAAAATAAACTTATAGAATCCAAACAACACCAAAGAGGTGTCTAAACGGAACTGTACAATTTCAATGACATTCAATTTGTAGACAACACAAAGTAGTTCATTATTACATTATTTTTTTTAAGTTTAAAAGTTAAAAGGTTTTTGGTAATGTTTATGACGTCCGATATGCACAACGGAATAGAGAGGACTGGTATCAACTTTTGGGGCGACTGATTATACTAATAGAGTTTGATGTAAGAGCGTTTTAAAGGTATATTAAATTCCGTGTATTTCAAAAGTAGAATTAGCGCCTAACGACATCTTGTAGCCAATAGAGCCGTTGACATTATAGCGACTAAAAGCCATTCACCCGTTTGATGACAAACGCTGTGCATGGTATGCAGTGTTGTACAGTAACGAAGTAGAAGTAAGTAGTAACGCGTTACTGTACTTAAGTAAAAGTTTGAAAACTTTCACATGTAACGAAATATCAAGAAACTGAAATACTTTTACTTTCAACGAAGTAAAAGTTTACCCATGTTTCGGTACTTTTACTTCGTTACAATTTATGTGACACTCGCTACAATGTTCGTTACTTCAATGCGCTAGTTAACATTTTGTTACGCTAAGCTAAGATAACTGCTTTAAAATCGCATGCCTTAAAAATAGATTTTCGATAGGTGGTGCACGCTGGATGCACCGCCATTTCTGCAGCAGAACGACTCTTCAGCTGTGCATTGTGTTAACAATGAATCAGAAGCGTGCACGAGTGTACTAAACTCAACGATAGCCTATAACTATTTCGAGAAATTTTTGTTTTGAAAGTTAATGATAAATTGAGTAATAGAAATCCTCGGTACTTTTACTTTTGACTTTAGAAGTATTGTTTAGAACGATACTTTTTACTTTTACCTAAGTAAAATTTGTGATGAGTACTTTTACCTTTATTTATATAATTTAAAATCCATTTACTTTTACTTAAGTATACATTTGCCCGATACTTTCAACAACACTGGCGGTATGAGAACCATTGCACGGAACACCTTAAATTACGTTGTATCTTCTTGTATATAAGTGGGTTTTACGCGAAAACGAGCCAGTAATAGTTTCGCCATTTTCGAGTGTCCAACAAGAATAATTTGTATGCACCTAAAATCTGCGTATACGTGCTAAATTGCAGTGGGCGCTGGTAAATAGGCCAACTAGGAAATATACTTAGTCCAGCGTTTTGTCTTCAAAAGATCAATTTCTTTTTCCGCGAACAGTGAAGCGATATGATCGAAAACTGAGGTTGAACAAAGATACAGTTTTCATTAATTGAGCCTTGGACTATTATTAGCCGTTGACAATCGGGTATTATACCCTAGGCCTAGATCATGTCTGTGACTCAGATTTTTACATCCGGGAACTTTGCAGGTCATATTTCATTTTTCGACTCGTCTGTTTTATTGGCGATAGCCGTAAATAGACGGAAACGACTTAATTCATGCAACAAAGAGAAATTGCAATATAAAAAATGAAATGTCAATAATTAAAAGCAACGTCGGGTTGGCAAAGTTAACTTCTGTTAACTATTCAAAATTTTATCCTGGCGTACCCTGATGACAGTGAATCTAAAAATTGACCCGACCTCATACGTACGTGCATCGCCCACCATGCTTAAGAAAAGATGAGCTCTGATTGGCTGACACGATACGGTTCATGACCCTTAAGTAATAGTAGTCGAAGATCAAGAAAAAAATACATTGAATCACTGAAGTCTGTGCTGGGAATTTTGTTTCGCCACCAAGGATAGAAACTGTTTTTGAATAACTGAAGGGGTTGAAAAACAAATTGGGACTGTAATCCATTCCAGAAGTGATTTTACTTTACCTCAGACTTGTCAAAACGTCTATTCAAATTAAACACCGTTATTTCTTATTTAATCTGGTTATGAAAAATACTTTCTCTCAAATTCAATAACTCTGTGGGAAATCCTTATCGACATCAGTGTATAAACTATACACTGTATACCTCGTCCCTATTCGAAACATCATTATCAGCAGCAAATGAAGAAACCTTTCAATTAGTGAACGCTGTCGACTCTCACGGCTTAAGTGATGTCCAGTGTGGTCTCAAATTGGTCCCGAGGAAAAAACATTCCGCTGCGGCCAATTTTTCGCACTATGAGACGAGGCTGATTTTTCAGTGCTTCCTGGTGCAGTATAGACTGCGAGATTTGACCGGAACAATGGTTTAGACTATAGAGAGTAGAAAACAGAAATTATATTATACCCGCGACCTGTTTCCTAAAAGATCGTAACATTAAGACTATAAAACCCGCCTACATTTCCTCATTGATGACGGAACAACTGCACTGGCTCCCTTTTCTTTGCCGGTATGCAATTAGAAGTTTTTTTGGTTCTTAGGTTATTGAGTCTTGCTCCAAAGTAGATATACCCATCCTTAATTGTGATCTCAGTCTTTGTCCATCCCTACTGTCACTTCGCTTCTTCCTCTTAATTAAACAGTGGCAGCGCCAGACATACATACGATTTCAGCATTTCGCGTCAGAGGCATTGCTAGATATAGTTCAGTAGATCGAAGAAATGAAATGCAAAGAAGACAATGAAAATTTCGAAGAATTTTTGGCAGGTCACAAGGCGGGTCAAAAGCAAAATGCTTTTAGATCCTCTGATCGGCTTGACCTTTTTGTTCCCGCGTCAGGCATACCATGGCTCAATTATCCAGATGCTTTGCATGCATAGATCTCTCTCTATGGAATGAATTTCCATGCACGATCAGAACGCTCAGAATTTTCTTTATGGTAGTCTTTCGCAATCTTTCTCTCACCTTAGATCCCAGCCATTTTTATCGGGATCGACCGTACTGGGAGCGCTTCTGAAAGGTTTTTTGCTGAGAGAAGCGCTCTATAAATTGTCAATACAATGCAATGCGATACAATACTTACATGTATTGTATAGCGCTTTCAACAGTATACAGCTATACATGTGTACATTCAGCAAGGTCTTCAAATTAAGTTAATTAACATGGATATACTTCTAATTATATATATGTTTCGGTCTCAATTAATTTATATTACTATCAAAACTGTTTCAACGGTGTCTAGCGAGAGCTCTGCATTTCTTGCGTTGTTGTTTTATTATTATTATTATTCCAAAGTTTAATGTTTCAAATCCGGCCATCAACAAGTTAATAGTCTCAGTTCTAATTTTTAAGGGTGCGCATGTCTTATAGGAGAGCGTCTTTTCACATCTTATTTATTTTAAGAAGGAAAGTTAATAATTGTAAATGTTAATCTTCACAAAATTAATAGTCTCGGCCATATACAATACTATGCAATGCAGCGAATCTGGATCTATTCTAAATTGCTACTTTTTGAAAGTGAATTGCTTTGCCGTTAAACGAAAATGCAAAACACAAAACAATGCTTCCAATACATGACGCTCAACTTTAATAACTCTGTGGATTGTGGAAAATCTTTATAGTCGTCGTCTAGTGTATACACAAACTATAATACAGGTCCCTATTCGAAACATCATTATCAGCAGTATATGAAGAAACCTTTCAATTAGTGAACGCTGTCGACTACCTCGGCTAAAGCGATGACCAGTGTGGTCTCAAATTGGTTCCGCGGCAAAAACGGTTCCGCGGCGGCCAATTTTTCGCACAACGAGACAAGCTAATTTTTCAGTGCTTCCTGATGCAATATACATGTAGACAGCGAGGTTTGACCGGAACAATTGTTTAGAGAGTAGAAAACATAAATCAATGGATTAATTATTACATATTGCACCCGCTACCTGTCGCCATAGGCGCAACCACCCTATGGGACCCACGGGACGCGTCCCCCCCCCAACTTTTGAGTGGTCCCCTAACTTTATTATTGTGGTCCCCCAACTTTTAGGACGTGATTCATTATGGTCCCCCCCCAACTTTTTGGACGTGATTGCACCCGCTACCTGTCGCATAAAGAATAGTTATTAAACCATAAAACCTGTCTACATCTCCACATTGATGACTGAACAGCTGCACTGGCTCCCTGTTCTTTGCCGGTATGCAATTAGAAGTTTTTTTGGTTCTTAGGTTATTGAGTCTTGCTCCAAAGTATAGACCCATCCATAATTGTGATCTCAGGCTTCGTCCATCTCTGCCACGTTGCTGCATCCTCTTATACAGTGGCGCCGTGCAGCCATGCATACGATTTCAGCATGTCGTGTCAAGGTCATGGGTGTTGTTCAGCAGGTCGAAGAAAATTAGATGTAAAGAAGATGCTAAAAATTGTTGAAGAATTTTTGCGGGTCACAACGCAGGTCAAGAGCAAAATGCTCTTAGATCCTCTGATTGGCTTGCCTTTTTGTTCCCCGCATCAGGCATGTCATTGCTCGATCCAGATGCTTTGTCTGCTAAAGTTCCTCTCTATGGAATGGACTTCCTCCGTCACTTCGCAACGCCATCCTCTCCGGTATATGTTCATTCCTCGTGTTACTCTCGCCTTAGATCCAATCCATTTCTCTCGGAGTCGATGGCACTGGGAGCGCTTCTGAAATGCCTTTATGAAGCAATTTTATAACACTTTTAACAGTAGCTATTAGCCATGCATTCAGTATGATCTTCAAAAATAACGTAAAGGACCTTTTTGATCAATTAATGGTTTAGACCTCGATGAATTTATATCTAAGATTACAACTGTTTCAAAGGTGTCTAGCGAGAGCGTTGCATTTTCTTGCGTTATTGACATCAGATTTGAATGATTATAAGTGTTAACGATATCGTTATCAAATCAGACTATCAACAAATTAATAATTTCAGTTCTAATGTTTTAAGGGTGTCTGAGGAAAGCGTTCATTTATATTTTATGGTAAGGAGGGAAAGTTAATAATTGTAAATGTGTACCTTCACCAAATTAATAGTCTCGGTCATATACAATACAATGCAGCGAGTTTGCAGAATATTGTCCACGGTAAAGTACTATAATAATATACTGGGAAGAAAATTTCCTCATCCTGATCACGTCAACCAATCACAAATTACCTTGGAACTGCTTTTCCCAGGACCCTATTTATCGCAACACCCTTCCAACCGGCCCTCGTGAGAAGTGCATCAGCCCCATGTGGCATATCGAATGCCAAGAACGGCACTGATAGACGGCGCAACTCTCTCCCACCTGGTCCTACCCCGATTATCGCCCACAGGCTCCGCACGCATGCGCTAACTTCTTTCCGGTAAGCGTCCGCTATTATCGCTCGGGTATCCATTGTCTCCTCGCAGCGTCGACTCTATTGATCTGTAGTCCTTGTTCGTCGCTCGCGCGCGTGGCGACCTCTTTCAACGGGAGCCGAACAAACACGACTCGACTATTACATGAATTTATTTAACGCGACGGCGTCGACTGCTTGATTAAATGAATCGGAAAGACCCCCTAGCGGGCGTAAAGAGGCCTTTGTTGACTAGGATGTAATCTCCAATCACCCGAACATTACAGGTTGTTGAAGTCCAACCTATTGTGGGGCGCAGGGTGGCGTAGGGGTGGTTCGGTGCCATGCGAGTCGGAAGTTTGCCGGTTCGAATCCACCTCCAGTCGCCGCGTAGGGACCCTGGGCAAGTCCTTTACTCGCTATTTCGCATGCGCTTCGGCGCGAAACTTCAATTCAGTGTCCGCGCTGTAATCGGGAGCGTCTCTGAATTGTATAATCTTGAAGGGGGCAATAATAAGTAATCATTCAATTTTATGTTTTATTTTCTGCTGTATCCGAAATATGAAGCTCGTGCAGTTTAATATATAACATCGTCTTTAATCGTTTTAAAGGTGTCTAAAGAGCAGTGTACCTCGCATGAATCTACAAACTCTACGATATACATCGTCTACAAATGTTCATAGATCATAAAATTAGATTAGATTAGATTACATTGCATTACATTAGATTACATTGGATTAGATTATAGAAAATGCCCATGTTCTTTATTTCCCTGTTTGCGTTTTTAAGCTCTTGCCAAAGAATTTAACCGTGACCACTGTGTTTTGCCCCGCATACAGACATTGTATTAATGTATTGTATTGCATTGCATTGTATTGTATTGGGTTGCATTGTATTGTATTGTATTTCATTGCACTGTATTGTATTGCATTGTATTGTATTGTATTGTACTGTATTGCATACAATTACTGAAAACGCATTGGATTTGAACTGCCTCGAAGGCTGCAACTCCCTTCTCTTTTGAACTGCTAAAGTCAAGTTATAACATTCAAAGTGAATGGAGCTCTCACTATATAGTTCAGTAAACTTAGTCTTGTTTTAAGCTTTTAGCTAAAATTAAACCATTAAACCAACGCAAACAAAACAGCTTGTTAACGGTCTCATTATATTATATATATAATTTTTATGTATGACCTTAATGACCTTCCCTCTAACCTGCGTTCCCAACCTCGGAACACCTCTGGCACATTCCATAGATTGCTCAGGACTTTTCTTTTTGACCAGGCCTGAGTCGGGAGCGCCTCTGAGTAGATCTTTCTTGAAGGGGCGCTATATAAATTGCATACATATGTAAATATATATAAATATGTATATATATACTAGCTGAACCCGGCCACGCGTTGCTGTGGCTGAAAAGAGCATCCAACCATCCCTCCCCTCCCCCTCCCCTCCCCCTCCCCTCCCTCTCCCCTCCCCTCTCCCACCAACTAACCCTTCCCCTTCCCGCCCCCCACCCTCCCCTCCCCTCCTCCCGCTAGAGCCCAAGAAATGCGAAAGGCCGCTTTTTGAATTAACGGAAATTATTTATGACGTCATGGCACGCAACCTCTATGAATGTTTCGTCTTGTCACTGTTGATTAGCGGCGACGTGGAAATTGCACAGAAATAGCCGTCGAATTTGATAAAAATATTTTTTTTAAAGATTGCGGTTATTTTAAGCAAAAAAAACATTCAAAGAACACGCACGTATTTGAATGGAACGTTTTGGTGAGATTTTGAAAAGAATCGCCCCGTTACTTTGGGAGATCCTGTTCGCCTAAGTTTGCAACGGTGCGAACGCCGTTACATTTTTATTTATATAGATATTCTAGTCACTAGTGAGCAACGCTTTTGTGCAAATCTAACCGGCGAAACTCGAAAAGTTTTGTTGTCACGTTGTCACTAAGAATCACAATGCTAGCAGATATTCATCATTTATAGGCCTACACAGAACCGTTTGAGCGGTGTGCGAATAAAGGAATAATCGATTAAATTAAACGTTAACTCTGTAACCCAAACGTTTCATGGTGCACAATATACATTATACACTTTGCAATAATATTATACTAATTTACTGTTATGTAATGTAACTAAATATAACGCAACGCGCTGTGGTGTAGTGTAACGTTCGTATACTGTGACGGATTGTAACGTACTGCAACTTAGCGTAATGCAATTTAATGTATCCTAGAGACGTAAATTGTTATAGCATCATCCTAATTACGGCTAATTTGCATTTCGCTATATAGCATCATCTCTATGACTCGAGGTAGCACTCGTCGATAAATTGGTGCCCCGCGCTTTGCTTTAGCCAATCTCATCTCTGCGTAAAGATACGATTAGGCTATATTGCAAAACATACAATCGTAAATATGATTTATAGGCTATTCATCCATCTGAATGGTTGCATACGGATGAATAGACGAGGAATAGAGGCGATAATCGAGTGTGTACGAATCGTGTTTGATGAGCGAGTGAGTAAGTAAGTCACGCGTTGGTGGCGGCATCGCTGTTCTTTGATCTGTATATATCGACGATAAACAGGTTGGCATTGTCGGTGAGAACAAAGACTTCAATCGACTGAAACCAACGAGGAGGCAGCTACGCAACGGGTGGTTACTGCCATCTATGAAACAATGCAACAGCCTCTGTATCTGTCTGTGTCTTTGTCTTTGTCTTTGTCCTTGTCGCTGTCTGTCTGTCTGTCTCTGTATCTGTCTGTCTGCTGTCTATCTGTCTGTCTCTTACTCGTTTTCCGTCTCCACTTCCTCCTCCCTCTCTTCTCTCCATCTCTTTTGTCCCAACCCCCTCTTCTGCTTTTTGCTTCTCCGCCTTCACATTCTTCCTCATCGTTACACATCCTCTCTTCTTCCTGTTCCTTACTCGCGTTTCTCCTCCTCCTCCTCCTCCTCCTCCTCCTCCTCCTCCTCCTCCTCCACCTCCTCCTCCTCCTCCTCCTCCTCCTCCTCCTCCTCCTCCTCCTCCTCCTCCTCCTCCTCCTCCTCCTCCTCCTCCTCCTCCTCCTCCTCCTCCTCCTCCTCCTCCTCCTCCTCCTCCTCCTCCTCCTCCTCCTCCTCCTCCTCCTCCTCCTCCTCCTCCTCCTCCTCCTCCTCCTCCTCCTCCTTCCACTCCACCTCCTCCTCCTCTTCTTCAGTGCTACCTATCATTTTTACTCTGCAGGTTTGACTTGTGTGTGTGTGTGTGTGTGTGTGTGTGTGTGTGTGTGTGTGTGTGTGTGTGTGTGTGTGTGTGTGTGTGTGTGTGTGTGCAATAAATAAACAAATAAAATCAAACCTCGACATAAACACTAAACAATTAAAAAATCATCAACATTGTGAGAATGATCTGCTTAGCGCTAATAATTTATGTTATAACTTATAATCAACCACCCCCCCCCCCCCACTATGGCGACCGACAGAGACAAAGAGGCAGACAGAGAAAGACAGAGAAAAACATACAGAGGCAGACAGACAGAGACAGAGAGAAAGAGACACCCAGACACACACAAACACAAGCACAATCACACACACAAACCCACACACAAACACACACAAACACACACACAAACACACACACACAAACAAACACACACACAAACACACACACACACAACACGGCAGGCGATGACACAGAGGCAGCAACGAGAATCACGCCGTCACCCTACCTACATGTACCTACCTACCATCCTCCCGTCAACAGAAGACGGGGCCGAGGTCTCCCGTCGTTTCCTTCCGCCTTCGCATCGAGGGGGAGCCTGGCGCACGACGAACCCAGGCAGAGAGCGAGGGGTTGTGCCGCCCTAATCACCCCGTCCCAGGAAACCCGATCTAAAAGCACTTCAAACGAACCGCATGCAGTAGTCAACGGCCTGGCGTTTGCCTACAACCCCGCCCCACCAGCCGTGGGCGTTTTACCCCATCCAGACGCGCGTCTTTGACGGCCGCCAGGGTAAGATGGGGTGTGGGTCAACCCCCCCCCCCCACCCACCCCCCACCCCACTTACGTGCATCTCTCCCGTTTTGGACAGCGTGACATGTGCGATTTGTGAAAGAGGAGCGAACGACTAAATGATTATCGTTTGTGTGGCGCATTTTACACGAGATCTGACGTACGCTGGCTGGAGGCAAATAAGCGCCCAGCGTCGACCCGCCTACTATCAACCTAACAGCCTCTAATTAGTGATACACGGACCGACAAAGAGTCGGGGAAGGAAGGAAGCCCCATCCGACAGTCGGTCCTTAACAATAATCGCAGAAGCGAAAGTCGGATGCTGTGTGCAGTGTGCCCCCCCCCCCCCACTCCCCACTCCCCACCCAGTCGCACCACCCTCCGCGAGATCCGTCTGATATCATCATCGGTCCAATTGAATTGAAAAGAAGTTGAGATGGAACGATCTTTTATTATATTGACTTTCATTGGTATTATTACTAATGCTGTTGGGCTCTGTTGATATTGCGGCTACTGCTACTGTTGTTGTTGCTGCTGCTGCTATTACTGCTACTACTACTTCTATTAGTAATAGTAATATTCCAGCCTAGTAATGGTAATTCCTTGCTGAAATACTGGAAATGAAAATGTCGTTGAGTTTATTTTCTTTTCTTATCACTCCATATTAATAATTACTATAATCAATAGATTCAATACAACGCTAAGACTTAAACGAGACAAAGTATATCTGCAAATCTCATCGTCGACTTTCTCTTATATCTTCCGCTTATATAATGCGCACATTGCGCAGCCATTATCCTGCGCGTGAGTCTGGCTAAGACTAAAAATCAACGCAAGTAAAATTGAATACAACACAGAGATTTCTGAAAGCATTACGTCGTGAACAACAGCCAATGCGCCTAAGACAATAATATTTATTACGCTAAACCAATCGGACTAACAGTATGCGTATTATCGTATTATTATATATTATGAGAATTCAAGAAGATAAAAAGGTGTCCAAAGAATTGATCGACTATTTTTAGCTTTTAGTGTTTGGCGCCCTCTTTTGGTTGCCACTTGCCAGAGGACCTACCTATGCAACGCCATTGAATTTATTAGCCGTGCAATTATAATCATCACTTTATTGTAGTTTAGTTTTAAATCATTTAAAGGTGTGTAAGCTGCAGCAATACAATGAAGCCCACTGATATAATCTATAGGCTAATGAGTAATGAGCAAAATAATGAACTGTATTATGCCAAACAAATTATCATAAGCTGTCGTTAAACCTTCGATCCGTCCACTATCTATAATATTAAAATAAAAAGGAAGGAGGGGGAGGGGGAGGGGGAAGGGGAGGTGGAGGTGGAGGGGGAGGGGGAGGGGGAGGGGAGTATTGTGCAACATTATTTCTTTATTTCTTTCTCAAATGTGCTATTGCGCCTCTTCAAGCACCTGCTCTGAGGCGCTCCCGGCTACAGCGCGGGCACTGCATCGGACTAAATCGAAAATGGAGCTCAGCAATAACCCTCGGCAATAGTCCTCAACATAAGTCTTCGAAATAGCCTCAACAACCCTTGGCAATTATAGCCCAAACAATTAAACAATTAAATCAAATCAGCAATACTTATCTTGCTTGTATATATATATATATATATATATATATATATATATATATATATATATATATATATATAGGTCACGTGCGAGTAAAACGATAAACCGACAATCGTCAGCGATGCACTCGGTGTTTTCACCGATCATCAATTAATTATCATTGGCTTGCATGCAATTACTGACTTTTCTCCGTCGCTAATTAGGCAGACACTTAAAGAAGCATGCACCGTGTCCTTTGGAAGTAATTAACATTGAGCTCGATAATAATAGTAGACGGAAATTAGACGGGATCTCAGGCGAATAAGGCTTATTTAGCCTAAACTATTTAGCAGCCTATAGGTCTTTGTGCTGATTATAAGTCTATCGGTCTAATTGAAAGATGAGAGGAAATTCAAAACGTGGGAAGGACATACTGCCGCCTATATCAATGGATGGCTGTCATCGTAAGAGGAATGTTATTTCAAAATCCTAAAGTCTAGAGATGCACATTGAAAGTCTTAACATTTTTGCTAAACAACGCAAGCCACTTATTCATTCGTTCATTAATTAATTAATGCATTCATTCGTTCGTTCGTTCGTTCGTTCGTTCGTTCATTCGTTCATTCGTTCATTCGTTTGCTCATTCATTCATTCATTTCTATGACTCCTTTTCAAGGGGACTACTCAGAAGTGTTCCAGACTTTAGCACGACATAAAAACACAGTTTTGAGTCGAATAAATAACACATACGTGCATGCATGCATACATACATACATACTTATTAACATACATACACACACATATATATATATATATATATATACATATACATATATATATATATATATATTCAAAGGTGCATGCATTTAGGAGGCATTCATTATGCATATTGTGTGCGATATAGCGTGCTGCATGGATCTAATTGCCGCTAAATACTCTCCTTTCGCAAGTGCCCGTCGTCAGAGGGCGTCGATTACGACTGCAGGTGGCTCCACGATTTGTTTTCTCAGTGCGCATGCGTCGCAGCCGCTACCGCGCGCGGCGATATTTTTCGGATTAAATAACTCATTAGAAGACAAAAGACGGGTGTGTTAATATCTATTATAACCGGATCCGTTGTGTACAATGGCCCGCATGCTGCGAGGCTATTGGCTGGTGAAGGTAGGAGGGGGAGGGAGAAGGAGGAGGAGGAGGAAGAGAGGGGATGAGATGGAGGAGGGAAGGAGGAGAGGAGAGAAGGAGGAGGAGGACGAGGGGAGGAGGACGAGGAGAACGAGGAGGGAGAGAAGGAGGAGGAAGAGATGGAGGTGGAGGAGAGGGAATAGGAGAAGGAGAAAGAAAGGAGGAAGAGCAGGAGGAGAAGGTAAGGAAATAGTACGGGAAGACAAGAAAAAGAGAAGAAGGAGGCATTTTAGGAGAAGGAGAGAAGAGGGGATGAAGGTGGAGGTGGTGGAGGTGAGGGAATAGCCTATAGAAACAAAAGAAAGTGGAGGAGGAAGAAGAGTAGGATGAGGAGGAGGAGGAAGAAGAGAAGGGAGAGGGAATAGAAGAGGGAAGAGGAGAAGGAAGAGGAGAAGGAAGATGAGAAGGAAGAGGAGGTGGAATAACCATCTCAGTCGTTTACCGACTCTCCATCCAGTCTCCTCCAGTCGTTCCCTCTCCATCTAATATTTCCAGCCAATCGTTTCGTTTCCTTTGTCATCGCTTTTCAATTCAGGCGACAGTCAAGGGACGCTACCTGCAGCCTGCCATCCACTTATTGGCTTGTACAGGTACCTACCACCATCGTCGTCGTCATCGTCTCATGATTCTCCTCACCTGCTAACCCTCTCTTCTTTCCGATATCTTTGTCCACCCGCCGCCCGCCCGTCCCTCCACCCGCCTGTCCTTCCACCCGCCCGTCCTTCCACCCGCCCGTCCCTCCACCCGCCCGTCCGTCCTTCCGCCAGTCCTTCCCTCCACCAGTCCTTCCCTCGACCAGTCCTTCCCTCCACCAGTCCTTCCCTCCACCAGTCCATCCGTCCACCCGCCGGCGAGAGATGGTACTTAAGACGATACGCGTGTATCGATCGCCATAAACGCATCTTGTTAGTAATAATTTCGGTATATTTAGTCGATTACTATAGAGAGGAAATCGGTTGACTGTATCAAACGCATTGACCTCCTCCGTTGAGTAATAACGAAACGAACGGTGAAATCGATTAGCTTAAGTACTGCAGTAGCAGAGATATAAGAGCTTACATTCGCGAAAACAGATTAAAGTAGACCGTAAACGAACAGTATAAACGAGAACGATGATGGCACTCGAAGCTATTGCACAATTACGCTAATTGCGTTCGGTGATACAGTGCTGCTCCAATCGGCGAGGAAGTATTTAAAATCGCATCCGGGCATCAGGTGTGACTAAAGAATTATCTATAGTCGACAAAGTCGGTCAGAGAGAGGAAGGGCTCCTGTTGATTTCATTTACCGCATTTTGATGAACGTAACTATAATTATTTCTTTTGTGTTTGCAATAATATAATTATTATTTTCCTTGCTTTGCATTTAATTGCGTGAAAAAGCGCTAAATGCAATTTCAACGATATCATATGCCTTCTGAAGATCTGTGAATTTTCTGCTAAGTCTGGAATCAGCGGAACTGCTCTGTTGTCGAGGTGAGTTGATGATTCTGTTGATGATTCTGTTGATGATTCTGTTGACGATTCTGTTGATGATTCTGTTGATGATTCTGTTGATGATTCTGTTGACGATTCTGTTGATGATTATGTTGATGATTATGTTGATGATTCTGTTGATGATTCTGTTGATGATTTTGTTGATGATTCTGTTGATGATTTTGTTGATGATTCTGTTGATGATTCTGCACTAAATTAATCAAATTCTCTAAGAGCTGTGAGTTGTTGTTAAATTTTAAGAATTTGCATCGCCTCGCTGTTTATCGATCAAGCATTTACTTGTAGATTGTCAATTAAGTTAATTATATTAAATCATCTTTCGTATCAAAGTCCACAGACAATTTTTCTAAAGACTTGAGAAGTCAAAAACAAACTTTTGAAACCAATAAGTAACATTGCTCTTTAACTTAACTATATATTATAAGTTTTTAAAAATTTCAATGATGTTGCTGCACGTTTTATTGCTTCTAAAATTGTATTTTTACATTATTTATGCGTTTGCTAATGGATAAGTAAAGGTTATGCTTTTTGCTTACTTTAATTATGCCTACTTTTATTCCATTCAAAGATTATAATTTTATTAACTCTATTTAAAAGGAAAAATTGTTATAAAACGTAATGCATATAATATATGATCGATTATATTTAGGATAATCTCCTGAATTTTTCTCAGCATATCCCAACATGCTCACATACATGCATACGAACAATTGAACTTACATTGTACAGGGTGGGCCAAAAAAAGACCCCCCTAAGATTTTTGCCAATATCTTCACCAAAATTAAGAATTTCGAAATGATATTTTACAGTCTTAAAGACAATTCATATTTACACCAGATGGCCAGATTTCATTAAAATATTTCAAACACAACAAAAGTTACACCACTTTTAGTGAAGCCACCCACCGTTTTTTGACGATTCAAAAACCCGACGCAACAAAAAGTTTAAAAAAATCAACTCAATTATTCTGGCTAATATCTTGGCCAGAAGTAAAAATATCGTAATGAAATTTTACACGATTAAAGACAATTCAAATTCACACACGATGGCCAGATTTCATAAAAATATTTGAAACAGAACAACACTTATATCACTTTTAGTGAGGTCACCCCCCATTTTTTGACGTTTTAAAGACGTAACGCAGCAAAAAGTAGTAAAAACACGATTTTATTAAGTCTCACCTCAAATAATTGTTATCAAATAGCCTTCATATTGCCAGGTGATCATTATTATCACTATTTAAAAAATAAACTGGGTACCAGCGTAGCTGCACGTCACTGAGAAGTCACTTAGCAAGATGACATAAAATTGGTAAATAAGGAATCTGTCAGATTAATCAACAGGTCCATCAAGAACTTTGCAAAGAGACTCAAAAGAAGTTTTGGCACTGGTGGTGGGCACATTGAACACACGTTGTGAAGCACTACCAAGTTCATTTGACAACAGTTATTTGACACGAGACTTAATAAAATCGTGTTTTTGCTACTTTTTGTAGCGTTTCCTTTTTGAATCGTCAAAAACGGTGGGTGGTCCCGCTAAAAGTGGTATAACTTGTGCTGTGTTAGAAATAATTTGATTAAATTCGGCCTTATTCTGTAAATATGAATTGCCTTTAAGCCTGTAAAATTACATTTCGAAATTCTTACTTTTGGTGAAGATATTGACAAAAAACCTAATTTTTTTAGGTTTCGTTTTTGAATCGTCAACAAACGGGGGGTGGCCTCACTAAAACTGATATAACTTTTGTTCTGTTTGATATATTTTTATTAGATGAAATCTGGCCATCATGTGTAAATATGAATTGCCTTTAAGACTGCAAAATTTCATTTCAAAATTCTTACTTCTGGCCAAGATATTGGCAAAAAACCTATAGGGGGTCTTTTTTTGCCTACCCTGTACATGCAAACACTTGTTGACTGTTGTATACATAGAGAAAGAAGAATTCCCTGGTTCAATGCCAGTAAAAAATGATGATGTCAGGCATTGAGGATTATTCCAGCATTTCCAGGATGGTAGTAAAGTCAAAAGATCCACCGGTGGATAACAATTACTCCGAGTCCTCTCCAGAAACTCCGGAAGAACACGGACACGGCAAATCGGAAAAACTGGAAAGACGACATTCGGAAATATCCACGGATTCGACGGTAAAGTCTTCCACCACGTTCAGTTTCTCCATCTCCAGCCTTCTCAGTAAACATCCAATGACGTCATGCGTCGGCAGGATTTCCCGCGCGGAAGTGACGTCAGAGATGACGTTGGAGGATCGTCATTGGAGAAGAATGGAAGGCAGACGGAAGTCGGGAGAGGAAAGGGAACCAGTCGGACAGAAGGGCAGCTGCATAATGTCACCAAATAACTTATCAACAATAGGTAAGTCTCCTTATGTTACACTAAAGCTCCTTAAGTTACATTAAAGCTCCTTAAGTTACATAAGAAAATTGTTGCAGCAAATCTGTTTTAGTTACATTACATTTTCTTAGCTTTGGTTAAATTGCATGGCCTAAGCCCTAAGCTACATTAAATCTCCTTCTAAGTTTTACATTCAATCTTCTTATATGTTGCAGCAAATCTCCTTAAGTTAGATTAAAGTCTCCTTAAGTCTCATTAAATCTCAATAAGCTACATTAAATCTCCTTAATTTACATTATATCTCCATGTAGTCACCTTTAATATCGATATATTATACATCAAATCTCCTTAAGTTGAAACAAATCTCTCAAAGCAATATTATATGTCAATTGGAGCCTGCAGTAGAGTGTTTTGAAGGGGCGCTATAACAATTGCAAATACAAACATTAGCCCATGCATATAATTATACAGCGAAGGGATCCCGCAAAAAATTCAGGGTTTGTGTTATGTCATCTAATTTTCCTTCCAATCGGATCGTATAACACTTGATAAAAAATAAAATGGCTTCGTAATTGAGGATTCCTTTAAAGGAGCACCATAAATCTGAAGTTACCTTTACAGTTAGTTCATAAAGTCATCATGGGTTGAATGGTATGATAAGATGCTCGCGTGTGTGTGTGTGTTCGTGTGTGTTTGTGTGTTTTTGTGTGTGCGTTTGTGTGTGTATGTACATGTATATGTGTGTGCGTGCGTGCGTGCGTGCGTGCATGGCCGCGTATGCAATTTTTGGGATAACACACACATTGAATTCAAGTTCAGAAGTGACCTTTGTTATATCATGTTTATTGGTCTATAATCACAAATGTTTCGTTTTATGGACGGTAATACCATGCATGCATATTGTAAAAGTCTATCGTGATGAACATACTTGTTAATTATTATACATTATACCATTTAGCATTATTTTTTTAATCATGTTATGAGCCAATTGGTGTTATTTTATTTTTAGTTATCTTAAAACACCTTTAAAACGTTTTACTAAGGCGCTATGAATAATTGCCAATGATGAACAATCGTTGTGTTAAAACAACAAAAAGTCTTGCACATGCTGTCAATTTCACTCCTACAGTGAACGTCATTCGTTACATGTTATTTTATGACTGAAACTCTGAAGTAAAAATAATATATACAATTTTGCCATGAAAAAACAACGATGATGATAATTATGATGACGCATCAGCATAATCATAACGATGATGATGATGTTACTGATAATTGTGATGACGATGACGATGATGATAGTAATAATAATAACAACAACAACAACCACAACAATACTATCCGGTTGACGTTCCGCAACCTTTCCGCAACCGGTTACAGTGTGCAATCGTGCAGTTGAAACATAATAACAATTTTAAATAATAATAATAATAATAATAATAATAATAATAATAATATTAATAATAATAATAATAATAATAATAATAATAATAATAATAATAATAATAATAATATTAATAATATTAATAATAATATTAATAATAATAATAATAATAATAATAATAATAATAATAATAATAATAATAATAATAATAATAATATTATTAATAATAATAATAATAATAATAATAATAATAATAATAATAATAATAATAATAATAATAATAATAATAATAATAATAATAATAATAATAATAATAATAATAATAATAATAATAATAATAATAATAATCATCATCTTACGCAATCTTACTCGGATTTCCGGAGACCCGAGAGAAACAAGCCACCTATTCCAAAGGCTTTCAATTATTATTCAGCGATTCAATGCCGTTTCTTACCACAGCACTTTTGACTTGCCAGAATTGGATGAAGCGTAGCCGTTCCAGAACCCACCAACTAACAGTCTCCGGACAATTTTTTGAAATCCCGAAAGATCCTAGGTACCTCGGGTAAAAAAAAATTATAATAATAACGAAAACAACAATAACCGCAAGGTTGGCCAGCGTCTCTTTGTCGTTTCTTGTGAGCCGTGGGATGTGTTGCCATTTCTCTCTCTTCCCTGCAACGCCTTTCCATCAGCATTCAGCGCTATACAATGCCATCGCATTTCGTGGCACTTTCAGCAATGTTACCGAGGACGAGATCTGAATTTCCAGATATTCAGTAACAGCTCTTATAAGCACAATTTTTAGACTCCTGAAGGATTATAAAAATTATGCACCAGAGGCTAAAAATAATAATAAACAATAATGGTCAATCAGTGCGATACTTTAAACACCTTTAAATTCAGTAATCCATGGCTATATAATTTTGCATTTTTGGAAAAAATCTGTCTGTAACGGTACTGTCTGTCAATAGTTTAAGATTTGTGATTTGTTGCTTTTGTGAATAATTGTTTCAATTGCATGGTCGTACACTGTAACCGGCTGCGGTCTGTCAACCGGATTGTTCGTTAACGGAAATTATTATTGCATTACGATGCAATTCATCCTTTATGGGGCATTATATTGAATTGAGTGTGTGTGTGTGTGTGTGTGTGTGGGAGGGGGTGTGGATGTGCGTGTGTGTGGGTGTGCGTGTGTGTGGGTGTGTGTGTGTGGGTGTGGGTGTGTGTGCGCGCGCATAAACATTAGGGCTAAAAAATTTGGAAGAAGGACACATTACACACCCTCTCATAATTATCATTACTTTTACTTAAATAAAAATTTCTGCAAAATTTCAGTTCTCAATGGCAATATTGGGTGTCTGCTCATCTGTAAAGCATTTTCACGAATACATTATAATAGCATGCGGCAGTTAGTGAACAAACAAATAAAATTGTCAAAAATCAGATCATTGTTTGAATCATAAGGGATTCAGATGCTCTTAATAAACTTCAGTCGCAAGTGTCAAAATTATAACTAAAACGCAATTAGAGTCTCACTTCCATATCAAATCAAATTCGTAAAAGCTGCAGTGTGAATGCTTCACTTCCCCATATATATATATATATATATATATATATATATATATATATATATATATATATATATATATATATATATATATATATATATATATATATATAATTATATATACATTTTTACCGGGAAGAGAATGCAAATCATCAAACCATCAATCAACTCCGCCACTGGTTGCACTCTGCCAGTGACAGACTGCCAGTCCCAAGTCTGGATAAAGAAGGAGGGCGTCGCTAATGGTCTTTGTTACCACACAGTGACAGGGTTGCCAGGTCGTCGCGAAAAGCGCGAATTGGGCGACTTTTGAAATCGCTCGCGACTGAAAATTTCGTCCTCGCGACTCGCGCTTTTTGGGGCTACTTTTGAATTGTCTCGCGGTCGCGACGGCGACTTTTTGGGGCGCCTTTTTGGGTTTTTTCAGCGACTTTTTGGACTTTTTGAGCGACTTTTGGGGTTTTTTGAGCGAAAAAAGGGTATTTTCCACGAGAAACACTAAAAAAAGACGTCAAAAAATTTGACGACCTTTTTTTTTTTTTTTTTTTTTTTTTAGTCGTCAGGAGAAGTTTTTGCGACCGAAATAGAAAAGCTCGATGACCTCGCGATTTTCGCGACTTTTTTTCAAAATCTCGCGACAAAATTTTTCCGAAATCTGGCAACCCTGCACAGTGACGTTAAACTGCATCTACTGCAGGGCTACTGAAAGCTGAGTGACAGATTTGATGAATCTACTTCTGAGCTGCGTCCGATCATTTTCGGCAGTATACATTTTGTTCGCCCTCAAGAAAAGTTCTGGAAACCTTTTATCATTAAGCACTCACTCAATAAAATTTCATACTCAACATTGTTGGAAGAATAAGCGTCGTTGTCGTCATCGTCATCGTTGTCATCATCATCAACATTAGCAGCAGCAGCAGCAACAGCATTGTCATGATGATGAATTAACTCGTATTTCGATGCACGCCGTTGCAACACATCATTTCAAACGACCACCTTGTACTCCTGACTAACTGCAAACTTGTGGGAGCGTAGTTAATATAGATTAAGTTAAGTCTTTTATTACGGTGTTTAGTTTCAACTTTTTCCTCGTCTGTTTCTATCGTTAATTTGTCAACGTTTGAGAAATAAATCAGACGATATTATTTCATCAAATCTATTGATTTATATAGCGCCGTATTAAGACTGGTTATCTTTGATTTATTCGATTCTGTGAAGACTGTGGGTCTTTCTTGTGTGATAAATTCAAAGTTTAGAAAAGCGTGTGAATATTGTTTGAGTGCGCATGCTCGAACTTTTCCATTCATCTCAAATTATGTGTTAAGTCATCTTTATCATCACTCGAATTAGTTGGAGATATATTAAATGAATTCTAAAAAATATAGATAAATAAACAGATAAACAGATAAATAAAAACCCGAACAATTTCACAAGACAAAGACTATTTCTGATTGTCAGTGATTTCTAATGTACGCTATAAAAAAACTTGTGTTGACCCCAGGGGCCGAGACTTGGTCTGCCAGTTGTGGGGGTGGGGGGGGGGGGGGGGGACGAACGCGTGACCGAAGGAAGGACGCGACATTTTTGGCGGACGAATGACCGAGTCGCCGACGAAATTTTCTATTTTTCACCGGCCAAAATTTCTGATGACCTTTTTTAGTCATTTGGTCGAAAAATTTTCCAAGTCCAAAAAATTGATGACCTTTTTTAGTTCTGGCGCTTAATTATTGGAGGGAGGGGCAAATGCATGGACGGTTTCCTTCAACCCAAACATTGAGGGGTCTGTATCCCCCCTCTAAGTCTCCGCCCATGGTTGACTCGGTATAATTCTAGCCTTGCGGTTAAAAATACTGCAAAATCTTTAAAAACCTTTAAAATGGGTTAATCCAATGCTATATACATTTGCAATTTGTTAAAATGTTTACTTTAACACAAAGTATAGTAAGTATACTATACTAAATCATCAAATGAGCATGATTGATCTCCGTAGGTAACGAAAGGCCGTCGGCGCTACTCGCCAGAGGGAGTTACCATAGCAACCTCGTGACGTCACCGTCTTTCCACTTCCGGCAAACGGATCACGTGACTCCGCCTGCAGGCGTTGACCTCTCGACCTTCGACCGGACTGCGGCGGCGGCAGACCCTCTGGAAAGCTCTTACGACGGATCAGCGGCAAGCCACGACGGATCCGAGGAGGACTCGGACGACCGACAGAGGTCGCTGTCGGATGAGGAGGAAGAGGAAGTGGGAGGAGGGTCACGTGACCACCGGAAGAAGAAGACACGAACGGTGTTCTCTCGCAACCAGGTCTTCCAGTTGGAGTCAGCGTTCGACTCCAAGCGCTACCTGTCCAGCTCAGAGCGATCGGGGCTGGCCGTGTCCCTCCGACTGACGGAGACCCAGGTGAAGATCTGGTTTCAGAATCGTCGCAACAAATGGAAGCGCCAGCTGACCGCCTCCACGGAACAACCCCCAACCCTTTCAACCACCTCTTCCCCCGCTCCCCTATCCGCCTCCTCCACCTCCTCATCCCCATCCACCATTTCGAAGACGTTCACCCTCCCGGGGTTGCTTTGTCTCTCGTCCGATCTGACCTCGTCCGCGAGGGGCATCAACCCTTCCAGTGCCCTACAGAACCCCGCTGGGTCGAGCCCCCTCGGGGTCGCACCAGGTGCGTTCCAGCCCTTCTTCTATCCATCGGGGTATGGAAATCTACCGCTTGCTCTTTTCCATCATTCGTTCCAGACCGGAAACGTCTTCCCTGCATTCGGAGGCTTTCATTCTATCTGTCCAACGCCACTTGGAACAGCGAATACGACATCGGTGGCGGGTTCGACGTCTAACCTACACAAAATCTCTATGTAATTTGTGTCTTTGTATGTATGTATGTATGTATGTATGTATGTATGTATGTATGTATGTATGTATGTATGTATGTATGTATGTATGTATGTATGTATGTATGTATGTATGTATGTATGTATGTATGTATGTATGTATGTATGTATGTATGTATGTATGTATGTATGTATGTATGTATGTATGTATGTATGTATGTATGTATGTATGTATGTATGTATGTATGTATGTATGTATGTATGTATGTATGTATGTATGTATGTATGTATGTATGTATGTATGTATGTATGTATGTATGTATGTATGTATGTATGTATGTATGTATGTATGTATGTATGTATGTATGTATGTATGTATGTATGTATGTATGTATGTATGTATGTATGTATGTATGTATGTATGTATGTACAATGTACATTGTATGTATGAATGTATGAATGTATGTATGTATTAAGTGTATGCATGTGTATTTATGTATGTAAGCATCATATGCTTGTGTATGAAAAATTTATATGAGTGCAGAAACGAGACAATTTTCTGGAAGCTGTTTCTGCACAGGTCCTTTACATCGATTAGGTCGTTCACCATTGGCTATAGCCAATCGCGCCACTTAGCTTTAAATGTCGTTAAGGCAATTAACTTAATGATAATTATTCGCTATTAAGACTTAAAGTTACTGTTTCAGATTGATCCAGAGTTTTCCAGACTATAGTTTTACTATTAAAAATTGTCAATTTATCACTATCACTATATTTATCATTTTATCATTATCACTATAAGTTTACTTATATAGTTTGCATCGATTCGTTTCAAATGGCGTTCATCTTACTTACTAGTATATTTATTGACAATGACATCAATTTCTGCTTTTCGCTGCCATCTATTGGTCTAGACTCTAGAGATCATTATGACTATCTTGAAATAAATCTCTCAGGGTCAATGATACCATTTTTCTTTTTTTTTTACTATGTAACTTCATTGTTCTATTATTCTATCATTGTACATTTCCTACAAGTCACCCAATCGATTACTCTTGCAAGTCTCCCAATCCATTATTCAAATTTTCAATGTTTCCATTATTCTGCATTACAACCAATATATTAACATGGTAATTTTTTTAAAGCAATTAAATTTTAAGTAGCACCATGCAGGCCTATGCAGCAATTCGATTATAGTCGACCTGTGCGCAAGAGTGAAGAGTTTAGAACTCTAGATCATTGTTATGAAATGTTATCGATGCTTTGAGATCCATCACTTGGTTAAACGATGTACGGAAAACTACCAGAGTCATCAAAAATGGTCTCACGCACACACGTAGAAACTATATCCAACTCCTGGAGTCAGTGAAGATTACGATTCCTTTTTTTCAACTCCTTTTTCCGAGGCTTAAATAAAACGCCGAAGCAATTCTGAGAGGTGAAAAAAGCAAGTACAACTTGTGATACTGCTAGTTGAATTAAATATATAGAATTATAATCAACTATTTTAAAGGTGTCAGATATACATGCACACGAACGCTAACGTTTTGTGATAAGAACTCAACGGACACCGTAATCCGAGTCCAGTAACTGTTGCCATAGTACAGAGACCATAGCGAGGAAGCGAGGAAACTGCTAGGAAAGGTTTAGTCGAGGACGAAAGAGCCTGGAAGACCTGGGGTGAGATGTAAACCATGGGCGGGAAGTTTAAATTTCTAACCACGCTTTATTGCTTGCTGATATAGGCCTACATGTACAGCCAACACTTCTGGACCCTGACAACGCGAGGCCTTCTTGTGCAACTGATCACGTGACTGGCATGGTCAGACGACACCCCCCCCCCGGTGTGGTTTCGCCGATTCCAGGAAAGCATGTTGTGCCTACTAACAGTACTGTAAACAATCAGGAATAACTGCTCGAATTAGCGTACAATTATTATTTGACATAAAATTATGGCATTTTTTATAGCCTACCAATGATAACTGGCATCAATTCAGCTTCTATTTGCACATGAAGCATTTTTTTAATAGTCCAACGTGTTTTAAAGCAAGACTTATTATTTTTTCACAATAATTATTTCTTCGTCTACCCGAATTCTGTCAAAGCAGTATTTTTCATCAATTCACCTTTATTTAAGCAAGGAATTGTTTCATCATTCCAACTTCTCTTCAAATCTTCAAGATACAGGCCATTAAATTAGAAAGCAAAGTCGATGAATAATTACTTTCAGTTCGATAATAATTATTTGCAAACTCTCCTACATGTATGTTATAATAATAGGCCTAGTAGCAATCTTCGTTTAATTTAAACTGACACACCATATATATAGAACGATTACAATAATTCATATAGCATGAGAACGGATCATCACAAGTTTTTACAAGATTCGAATTATAACTATCGGCAGCCATGCAAGGCACACATCACGTCCTACTATTCATTTTACCAGAGCCATCTGCCGATTGGAGGGTTGAGTGAACCTTTTGGAAGGTAGGAGACAGCGACCCCACGTCCATGCGCTCTACATGCCAGAGTGTTAACCATTACCCTAACTCCCCCTGGGATCGGCGAAAGTGCTTTTGGCGTCCTCTTCACATGTACTCGATGACCCAGTGGTGATGACGTCGTGCCTGATATTTCGTCACGATGACGTCAGCGTTGACGGCCGTTCCCATCAACCCCTCCTCCAGACAGATGCAGTCGCTTGGATTGACCTTGTTCGCAAGGATTCGACCTTCACGTAAGAACCACTGTTGTCTCGAGTCGCCGCTGTATGGCGCCAGGCACAGCCACGATCCGCCATCTAGCGAATGAAGCACGAAAAACAATTCAAATCAATTCGTTTATTGATAACACAAAGCACAGACATTTATACATTCATTCACAATAGTAGCCTACATACAGTGATTAATTTTAGTTCACAATTATTGCCATGAAATTATAGCCTTGTGCAAATCATTACTCCGTATTGTTTGTTTGTATGTGCACTTGTTATAGCGCCCCTCAAGCTCTCGCTACTCAGAGGCGCTCCCGAATGCAGAGCGGACACTACATCGGAGTTTCACGCCGATGTGCTGAGCAATTGCGTGTGAATGACTTGCCCAAGGTTCTTACGCGGTGAGGTGGATTCGAACCTCGAACCTTCCGGCTCCAAGGCAACGACGCCACCACTACACCACCGCGCCTCACAAATGGCTCCAGATTTGACGAGAACTTGTGACAACAGAGGCCGTTGCCCTCGAAAAAATTCGTTTGGCATAATACAGCTCTTCTTTCATAAGAGGGTTTAGGCACATTTAGGTCTGGATGAGACAAAAGCTGAGATTGCAATTTACGAAGACACGGAAACGATGTCTAAGTAGAAGAGAATCATCCATAAAAGAGGTGTTTAAAATTCGGCCCAAGGAGCATGAGGCCACCCTGAACTATTTCTGGCCTGCTGACAAGTTTTCTTACCCGTGGACCCGTACATGAAAGATTAAGTAACTTCATAATAATATATTTCAACTTTGTCATTTTTAAAGTTGTCACCTATACATAATAGGACCATAATCACATGGGTTATTACTTATTTCCAATCTCTTTATTTCATTCGCCAATAATTTAACTAATTTCACACTAAATGGCATACTAAAAGTGTTGGATGTTATGTACGTTTGCATGAGCAATGAGAACCCGTTAAAGCGCCCCTGCAAGAATCTACTCAGAGGCGCTCCCGACCAAAGTGCGGACGCTGAATCGGAGTTTCGCGCCGAAGAGCGCAAGCAATTGCGAGTCAAGGACTTGCTCAGGGTCCCTACTCGACGATTTGAGGTGGATTCGAGTCAGTAACCTTCCGGCTGCAAAGCAACGAACATACCCCTACACCACCGTGCCCTACATGTGGGTACAAGTAGATGAGAGGGGGAGTCGGCGTGTAGTAAGTGGGTGGAACGAGACGGTTAGAGGAATGGGGTGGGTTGGTTAATGGGGAGAGCTGGTAGAGGAATGGGGTGGGTTGGTTAAATTAATGGGGGGGAGCAGATAGAGGGATGAAGTGGGTTGGTTAAATTAATGGGGAGAGCTGGTAGAGGAATGGGGTGGGCTGGTTAAATTAATGGGGGAGCTGGTAGAGTAATGGGGTGGGGTAACTGGGGTTACGAAGACATACCCTTTGATTCGATGGCAAGGTCGTTCAACTGGCTGCGTATGATGCCTTCACCGTCGACGTACCACAGTTGTCCTTGACCCTGACCCTGACCTTGACCCGATGACCACTGTGGGTCCCAACTTCCGGTGGCCATTCGCTGACGCATGACGAGCTTCGAACCGGAGACCGTGTCGACCTGGAGAGCGTAGCGAGTCTCTTCGTTTTGAATGACGAAACAACGTCTGCAATGGAATCAATATGAAGAAATTGATTAAATAATTAATCGATGAAAAAATTGATTAAATATTTGATGAAGAAATTGATTCAATAATCGCTGAAGAAATTGATTATATAATCGATGAAAAAATTGATTAAATAATCGATGAAGAAATTGATGAATGAATCGCTGAGGAAGTCAATGATTCAATGAAGAAACCATTGAAGAATTCAACGAAGAAACCCCTGAAGAAATCGATAAAGAAATCGATAAAGAAATCAAAGAAGGAATAAAATGGAGAAATTAATGAAGAAATCGATGAAGAGATCAATAAACGAATTGATTAGTAAACAACCAATGAAGAAATCTGTAAAGAAATCTATGAAAAAATCAACGATGGAATTTATGAAGAAATAGATGAAGAAATAGACGAAGAATTCAATGAAGGGATCGATATAGGAATCACCCATTCATTTATTCGTTCATTCGTTCGTTCGTTCGCCCGTTCGTATACATTCGTGTATTTATTCACTCAAAGGACTCTTAAAGTAATATACTGAAAGGCTCAAAAAATTTCATTCGACGAAAAAGAAGTAAAGAACCTAATCATGCATCTCTTTATTATTAATTCGATCAGACAAAAACTGTGTAGGCCTATAATTATTTATGTATCGTTACAAATACCTGGATGCAGGTCTGTTTCCAGCTGTAAATGCAAATCATTAACAACAGTCTTATAATTTATTATGAAAATGCAATACGAAGACTGCAACGCGTTGCAATAAAATATTTCTATAACATGCGTATTATAATGAATTCAAATTCAAAATTCAAAAACTCGTTTATTCAAAGAGATCAAATGCCAAAAAAACACTCAAATAGATCAAACAAAATAATATAATAAAGCACATAAGAATTGAGTAGCTAAAATGTTAGTGTAAAGTGATAGAAAGGATCCCTAAGAATAGGTAGCCCAGAAAGGGTGTGAACCCGCTAAGCCTGGGCAACCACATCAGGCAGGGAGAAATCAGATGGTGGAGAGCAAAATAAATTGAGTGTGTGGCGAGGCAATAGGAAAACGAGTTGAGCAAGGAAGAATAGTAAAGGGCAGATGAGAATGGTCGTAGTGGAAAGTCAAGGCAAAACAAAAGTTAGAGGGTAAGTGTGTACATTCACAAAAATAAATTAAGCTATAAACGAAGCGGATGAATGAGGTAATTCGATAGTAAATAATAGGTGCAAACAGCATGAAGGCATAATACGACAGCAGAATTAAGCAGTTTGAACAAGTGCAATTGGTAAATTAACAACATCAAAAAACATTACAAATAGTCAATAATATACAACTTTATATAAGTCCAGCTACAAGCCATGTGGATTGGCAAGTCATAATAATATTATAATAGACAGAGGGCAATAGCAATTGAAACAAGAGCTAGGAAATTATATCAGATTCAATAAGAAACTTTTTAAGTCGGATTTTAAAGAGGGGGGGTGGACCTTAGGTCGGATATGTAGATTGGGAGGGCATTCCATATCTTAGGTCCTAGGTATTTTATAGAAAACTGTTTGATTTTTAAGTGCGCAAAATCACTACGATAGCAATTAGCATATCTAGTGGCATGGTGATGTAATTCAGAACCAGTAATAAAGTATTTATTAAACGAGCTGGGCAGGAGATTGTGACAATAGCGGTGCATAAAGAGACAAATTTGGAATCTGTTAATATTAAGAAGAGACAGCACCATGTGATTATAGTATAATGGGATAGAGCTAGACCACCATTGAACACCACAAACTAGTCTTAAGGCACGTTTTTGCAAGGTAACCAAGGATTTAAGACGTGATGGGTAATTAGAGCCCCAGGAGATATTACAATAAGATAAATATGGAAATATAAGTGAATAGTACAGATGAAAAAGAATAGTTTTAGGAAGGCAATGCTTAATCCTGTGAAGAACCCCAATATTTTTCGCAATTTTCTTGGCAATTGCTGAAATGTGGTCAACCCATGTGAGGTGCTTATCAACAATAACCCCAAGAAATTTAGACGAATAAACTTGGGTAATAGGTACATTATTAATTAAGAGTGGCCTTGTTATATCAGGAATTTTTTTCCTTTTTGTATGGAATAAAATAAAATTGGTTTTATCAATATTCAAAGAAAGTCTATTGGTTTTAAACCATATTTCAATTGTGGCTAGTTCATTATTTGCTATGGCAAATAAATGATCTATGGAATGGTGAGAAAGAAAAACATTAGTATCATCGGCAAAGAGTATAAATTTAAATAAGGAAGAGGTCATGGACAAATCATTAATATATAACAAGAATAGAAGAGGACCAAGTATTGACCCTTGGGGTACACCACATAACATATTCAAGGCTAAGGATTTTTTACCCTTGAAATAAACATATTGGGTTCTATTAGTAAGGTAATCCAGGAACCAATGATTACTAACACCACGGAAGCCATAGTACTCAAGTTTTTTTTACTAGGATATTATGGTCTACAGTGTCAAAAGCCTTTGATAAATCGAAGAAAATACCCAATGAATGTGAACTTGAACTTGTTTATTGGTCCCAAGGATATCAAACAGACAATTATGCATTATAATAGTACACAAAGTGACTAATTGCAGTTAACAATTGCGATGGTAAAGCTTAGTGTACAATCATTACTAGAATGAACTCGAACAAGGTTGTAAAAGTTCATTGCATTATATACAATTATACAATTTGAGAATTAACAGGCTTACAAGCGCTGTTTTGCGTTATTAATTACTTCCCTTACAAGCGCTATTTTAAACACCTTTAAAATAAGTTAATTAAACTCTATATATAATCACAATTTGCGCAATTAATGATATCATCGTTGTACGTTATAGGAAATTGTCAGTGGGCTAAACACCTCTGCCCAACGGGCTAGATTGACAATAAATGTAGATAAAACAAAACAATGGTACTAGGGAAAGGTTTTTGGAGTTGGTGGTCCAGAAGACCAGAATCTAACAGAGTTTGTCTTATTAAATTTTAGGCAGTCTGCTGACATGGAATAAAGCCTGTACAAAAGAAATAAAGAGACGAATAGCGAAAGCAAAGGCAGTAATTAATTTTGCGTAATTAATTATGAACAGTAAACAAATCAGCCATAGTATACCTACCAACTTAAATGTTCTAACGACAAATGCGTGTTCAGTACAGCACTGTATTTGTATGCATGTGAGGCATGGACAATCAAACAAATCGATCTGGATAAAAAATATTGGCCTTTGAAATGTAATGCTATAGACAGTGTAAGAATTGTGGAAAAATAACTGAAGGGGGGGGGGGTTGGACCATTATCCACTTGGAATCGGGGTCTGAAGACAGGCATTAACATGGGGCTCTAAGAAAGACTGGGGGTTGAAACCCCCAAACCCCCGGCAATTCTCACCCTGGCTATAGAAGAATATTACATGCACCTGAATTGCACAATAACGGTTATAACTAAAGAAGTCCGTGCATATATATATATATATATATATATATATATATATATATATATATATACTGGCCTAGTTAGCTACACCGGTAAGCGAGAGCGGCGTACTTCTGTTGGTTGCAACGGACCACGGTTCAAGCCCCGGGCTGGGAGTTGACCTTCAGAGATTTAGATATCTCGGGCTAGCATGTGTGGGACGCAGGGGTGCAAGCTGCTGCGGAGTGACCTTGGGCAAGTTGCTTACCCATCATTGTCTGTGGGGAAGGCAACGGGAAACCACCTCACCATCATTATCATCATCATCATCATCATCATCATCATCATCATCATCATCATCATCATCATCATCATCATCATCATCATCATCATCATCATCATCATCATCATCATCATCATCATCATCATCACCGTCATCGTCGTCGTCATCGTCATCATCATCATAATCATCATTACTCATTATAGCAGTAACAGAAAATTTGGTCTTAGCCAAAAAAGGTGGAGTTTAAAAAGAATTTATTTGATCCAATTTACTCGAAGCTGAATTTATAGTTAAGCGAAGATTGAAAGAAAAGGTGTCTACCGGCCATGTTGTTATATAGCGTATGTATTCAATGAATGTTCACACTTACCATTGGTCTGCTGATTGGACGCCGATGTCAGATTAACTGTCACCTGAGCCTGGATGGTTTGTGCAGGAGCTGCGGAAGCTTGTTGTGGAATTGCAGATGGAGGTTGGAATGGGCAGACGCTTGGTGGAAGATGAGAAGCAGGAGGGGGATACTGGGAAGAGGAGGAGGGGTATGCGGAAGGACTGGATGGATAGGCAAGACCCTGCTGGGGTGGGTAGCCGTCGTATTGGGGAGCGGGAGGATATGATGCTGGCTGGGGAGGGTATGGTGAGGAATATGAGGAGTGTGGTGGTGGTGGACCATGGGGAATTGATGGGGCACCTACGAATCCTATGGATGGCGGGTTGCCAGGGTTTCCTGGGGTGTTCTGGATGTGGTAGACCTGGGTGGATTGCGGCTGGGGAGGAGTGTAGTGGGGTGGTTGTTGAGGGTATCCATGTTGTGGCTGTACGGGTGGGGGTTGATATGGGGGATGTCCTTGTGGGTATCCATGCGAGGGTTGTCCTTGTGGGTACCCATGTGAAGGTTGTCCTTGCGGGTATCCGTGTGAGGGTTGTCCTTGTGGGTATCCATGCGAGGGTTGTCCCTGAGGGTATCCATATGGTGGATGTGCTTGTGGATATCCGCGATGATGTTTGGATGATGATGACGGGTTGTTCACGTAGACAACATGTGTTTGCTGTGGAACCTGATGAGTTGTAGCACAACAGGAAGATGTAAGCATGCATGTCAGCGGAGTTTGGTTTCCGTTCTTGAGAGGGCTAACCCCGAGTCTGGGCCTTCTTAGGGGGGGGCTAACCCCGAAAAAGGATACCATTTTCATGGTAAAAAAGTTGAATCTGGACCTTCTTGGGGGGCTTAGCTCCACCTAGCCCCTGATAAACTCCGCCCATGCATGTCAGTTTGCCTCCTCTGTGTGTGTGTGTGTGTGTGTGTGTGTGTGTGTGTATGTGTGTGTGTGTGTGTGTGTGTGTGTGTGTGAGAGAGAGAGAGAGAGAGAGAGAGAGAGAGAGAGAGAGAGAGAGAGAGAGAGAGAGTGGGTGTGTGTGTGTGGGTGTGTGGGGGTGTGTGTGTTTGCGTGCATGCGTGCGTGTGAGCGAGTGAAGAGAGTGGGCTGCGTGCGCGTGTGTGCATGTGCATTACTGGTACCACGAGAGCAGCTCTTGCTGTGTGAAAACTATCTTTCTTTCCCTGGGTCTTTCTCACTGGGAGTGCCTCTGATCGGTGCGCATGCGCACTGTGTGAGGCGCTTTGTAAATTTATGGACACGCGCGCACACACACACGCACACATACACACACGCACGCACCATCATTGCCATCACCACCCTCACAACCACCACCCACCATCATCACTATTGTTATTATTCAAACTGGCCATTGCAATTATCGCATTAGAGTCGTTGAGACTTGGGGAGATTCAAAGGCAGTTACTATATAGTGTATTAGAGGTTTTTTTATCAGCGTAGTCAGTGCTTAGACTGTAGAAGAAGAAGTGCTTGGACAATGGACAACCGTCACTTCTCCATGCTCTTCCGTCCATGTAAGTCGCAAGACGGCGTTAAGATTTGAAAATAAGTGTCCGGACGCCGTCCATGACCGCCCAGCCACACTTTAAGCTCTGAGCACATTAGTGTCTAATGTTCTAATGTCTATAATTATGATTATGTATGGGATGCGGGATAACAATTATTGTCGTCAGAAGATGCTGACCTGATGTGGAGGTTGATGAACGACGACTGTGCGACTCGTCTGATGATGCTGATGATAATGTTGCTGGTTCTTGTCTGTAAACAGAAAACATGGAACAGTTCATCCACAGAGAGAGGGGGCAGAGAACATGGAACAGTTCATCCTTAATGAGGGGTCAGAGGTCAGCAGCTGTCTGTCTGTCTGTCTGTCCGTCCGTCCGTCCGTCCGTCCGTCCGTCCGTCCGTCCGTCCGTCCGACCGTATGTCTGTCTGTCTGTCCGTCCGTCCGACCGTATGTCTGTCTGTCTGTCTGTCTGTCTTTTCCGTCCGTCCGTCCGTCCGACCGTATGTCCGTCCGTCCGTCCGTCCGTCCGTCCGACCGTATGTCCGTCCGTCCGTCCGTCCGTCCGTCCGTCCGACCGTATGTCCGTCCGTCCGTCCGTCCGTCCGTCCGACCGTATGTCCGTCCGTCCGTCCGTCCGTCCGTCCGTCCGTCCGTCCGTCCGTCCGTCCGTCCGTCCGTCCGTCCGTCCGTCCGTCCGTCCGTCCGTCCGTCCGTCCGTCCGTCCGTCCGTCCGTCCGTCCGTCCGTCCGTCCGTCCGTCCGTCCGTCCGTCCGTCCGTCCGTCTGTTCTTCACAACACTTCGATTGTTTTACTTTGTTAAGTCCTAATCGTTTTGTTGGTTATTTGCAGGATTCATGGCTCGTTCCCTGTTCATGTGGCGGTCATGCACTATTATATGAATAAAATATCAAATTTATAGGTGTGAATAAAGCAATTTTAAGGTGTGTAAGGTGAGCATAAATACATGCATAGCATTAGTGCTTTTTTACATATTTCAGCATCTGTGACGTTAATGTAAATCTTGCATTGAAATCTTTAAATTACTCTGGTAATAGTAATTATATTTTAATTATTTAAAGCCACAGACATTAACCATTGGTAATAGGTTTCTATTTTGTTATCGACCATTCTAATAATGTCAGACTTCATCAAGGTCGGCCTTTTATGTTACCTAAAAAAATAAGATTGCACGCTGCTATCATTGTTCTCAAAAGAACTCATGCATGATTGCTTTCTTCAAGCTCCCTACTCAGAGGCGCTCCCGACTACTGTACCAGCACGGACAGTGCATATGAGTTTCACGCCAAAGCGCTGAGCAATTGTGATTGATTGAATTGCTCAAGGTCCCTACACGGTGGTCTGAGGTGGTTTAGAACCTGCAACCTTCCGGCTGCAAGGCGACGAACGTACCCACTACACCACCGCGCCCCACAATAATTTATGGTTTCTATCGTATTTTGTGTCAAAAAAAACAAGAAAAACCCAAATTCTGACAAAAAAAATCATTTCCCAAGTTCAAATAGAAAAACAGGATTTTTTGGTCGAAAAAAACAACAAGAAAAACTCAAATTCTTTATTTTAAAAAACCATTTCCCAAGTTCGGATCGAAAAACCCAAGATCTTGGAGAAAAAACCAAGGAGTGGTAATGCTGGTTCAAAGTGTATTGTTCAGGTTATAGATTTAATACATATTTGAATAAAATAATGAATTTACTGGTGTGAGGAAAAGAATTTTAAGGTGTCTAAGTTGAGCATGAAAACATTCATAGCCTTGGTGTGTGTGTTTTTTAAACATAGCCTAATATTTCCGCATCTGTGACGTTAATGTAAAACTCGCATTGAAATCTTTAAATTACTCTAATAATAGTAATTAAATTTTAATTATTTTCAGCTACAGACATTAACTATTGGTAATAGATTTAAGTTTTGGTATTGACCATTCTAATAATGTCAGACTTCATCAAGGTAGGCCCTTCATGTTAACTAAAAAATAAGATTTCATGCTGATAATTTTATCATTGTTCTCAAAAGGAACGCTTACATAATTGCTTTCTTCTGTTTGAAAATCTTGCTATATAGGCTACTTATTATTTTAAATTTATTTCTCCATTTCTATAGCGCCCCTTTAAGCTCCTACTCAGAGGCGCTCCCGACTGCAGCGCGGACAGTGCATCGGAGTTTCACGCCGAAGCGTTCGAGCAATTGTTTGTGAGGAACTGGAGGTCCTTACACGGTGGTCTGAGCTGGATTCGAACGTGTAACCAACTGCAAGGCGACGAACGTACCCAATACACCACCGCCCCACAATATGGTTTCTATTATCTTTGGTGTCGGTTACTATGAAGAAAAATTGTTTGTTTTATCTATAAGACAGTGGTACGTCAATACAGCGTCTGAGCAAATTATTGTTTAAAAGATCATAAATCATAATTTAAAGGTGTCTAAGCTGGACCTAATATAAATAGTTTAAATTGAGTGGCATTCGACAAATTCTGTTTCGTTCAAGAAATGGATGGAAAGTTTAACGACATCTTATCAACAAAAAAGCCATATACACGTACATGGTCAGAAATTATTTTGGTTTAAGATAGCTAATTTAAATGAAACTCGTACTTGAGCGTTGTTCTTTTGCTTAGTCATTTTAAGTCTTTTGACTCCTTAACGGTTTAACTGTACAACATGGTACTGTAGCGCTGTGGAAATGTTACGACGTATTTACATGTAATATACATATAGCATAATGTAAAATGGGAAAATTTTCACAAATGACGAGAAATTTTCGACAAGCAAAGCCGCACTAAAAAATAATAATCCTGGTTGTGAAGTTCTACAAATTTCTATAAAAAAGCCCGGACCGTTTAGGAAATAGGTATACCGTCTGTGTTAGCTTAATTTCTTCAAATTAAACCAATTGGTTGATTTATTTATGTATATGGAGCACGTCACACCCGTCGTGATGTTTTGTCCCTCACTGTTGACTTCAAGTTGACTCCGCGTCGTTTTCCGAACTGATGTGATTTTCAGTTCTTAAGGAAATTTCCAATCATAATTGAGTAACTCTTGGTGACGCTGCATAAACGTTCAATTATAATTATGCTCGCCTTAGACACCTTAAAATCTATTATTTCAAATCCTATAAAGACTTTTTACTTTGCTTTGAATTGGTTGAATTAGGCTGAACTCCTTATCATTAAATTCAGGATCCCCCTCCTAAGACGAAATTAAACCTTGAAGTAAAATTTTGAATTATCCGGATTTCTTGAAATTGTAGCTGGCGGTTTTTAATCTTATTTAATACTTGTAATCACCCGTTCACACTATGAATTGCAATTGCACTGTGATCATGATTGTGTTAGTGTCAAAATAACCGAAGTTTGTTTTTGTTGCCGTTATGATTATCATTATTATTACGATTATAATTATTATTATTATTATCATTATTATTATTATTATTATTATTATTATTATTATTATTATTATTATTATTATTATTATTATTATTACCAACATCATTATTTCTGGCGTTGAGATATATGATCTCTCAGAAACTTCACTGTCGACTAGTATAAAATTAAAACTCTGTACTCTCTACTGGCAATTGTCATAATCATCATCATCATCATCATCATCATCATCATCATCATCATCATCATCATCATCATCATCATCATCATCATCATCATCATCATCATCATCATCATCATCATCATCATCATCATCATCATCATCATCATCATCAATCTTTATCTAGCTGATAAAAATCAAGTTTTTAGCGACGTCACATACTGTTATAGGGTTCAACATGAAAATAATTACATGTTCCAGAATGGACTCACGTTTTTGGTGATTCTTCGCAACCACCGCTCCAATGGCAGCACCAGCGATGAACGCACCCACTCCACTCATTCTGTACACTCAGATGCACAGCAGCACTTTCTGAACGAAGCACTGCACTGTATACGGTATTTAAGTCTGCCACTTCTTGCGACTGTTTATAACCTTTTCGCTGCTTAGGACTGAGAACAGGAAGCCCAACAAACAGTGTGCCTAACGAACAGAGGCCTAAAGAAGAGTTGGACTAAATGCATGTTGCTAAGGCATGACGATGGTCCAAGGTTTGCAATTGATAACGAGAGCATTGATTGCGTAGGCCTTCGATATCATAGGCCTTATCTTGGTTCGTAGGCCTCAGCTCGTACTTGACCTAAACTTGTGTTGTATGCATGTATAATTATGATTGTATGTATATGTGTGTACAGTTTATGTATGCTTCGCATTTTATGCATGTTTACAAAATTTACATTATGTATGTATCATGTATGTGGATGTGGACTGTCTGTATACGAACTTGATGCTGAGCACGTATGCTTCAATGTTATTGTAAATTATGGACTACATACAGTTACTTATACAATATTATGCATGTAATATGTCTTTCCAATTCCATGACTATAATGTTTCACTTTCATCATAATAATGATATATATATATATATATCATATTTATATACGTGTGTGTGCGTGCGTGTGTGTGTGCGTGCGTGCGTGCGTGTGTGTGTGTGTGTGTGTGTGTGTGTGTGTGTGTGTGCGCGCGCAATTATAATTTATGCAGCACGTATTCGTGCGTGTAAGATTGTGCGTACTGCGTAGCTCTTATAATAGGCGACACTTTTGCTACTGGTAATCATTGGCTGCAAGTGATTTTATATACGGTGAAGATTGCAAGAAAAGCAGGTGTGCTAAGCAAAGTTCAACTGATCACGAACGAGCACACGATTCTGACTTATAATTGAATCGTGATAAGATGAAACAGATAAGGTGAATCAGATAGAACCACGTAATATCTTATATTATTGCGTCAATGTTGAAGCGATAGAGTTGTTGTAGCGTAGGCCTTAATCGCATGAACGTCACGAGTATTAATAGTAAGCCTATGCGTGCAGGCATTTGAGCCCAAGTATGTATCTCTGAGCGTATGTACGTATACAAGTGTATGTATTTCCGTATGCATGTATTATGTTCTTCCGACTTATGTGATCGACAAAGCGCTTGTGAATAAGCTGGTTCCCTGTGCTTAACTCGAGGGCAGCACTTCTGCCCCTCCCACCAACCCCCGAACCCCTTTGATGACAGAACCACATAATATTATATTACATTACAAACAGAACCTTTGACCGGCTTTTGCGAAGGGACTGAACCCGGCATTCGCACAGCTGATAAATAAGCAACTGCCAGTGCATATTTTCCTCATCGTGTTGTTCTCTGCTAGTTAGTAAGTCGATGTTTCAGATCCTTACTAAGTGCACATTTTGCACAACTTAAATCCAATGAAATAAATCTACTACGTGTGAACTTAGCCTTTGCTTATTGGCCGAAATGATTATGGGGAGAACATCTTTATGAAGAATGCTGTTTTTCTGTTGATTTTGTACTTGTAATCCCACTATGACAATATTATACCTCGGATCGCGTCTCTTAATAATAAGGCTAATTTTTCTTCAATGAAACGCCTGTAAACGCACTGCTCTGTACATGCACAAGTCATGCAACCATCTTTATCAACATCATCAATTTTACACCACTAACAGAACAAACAGCATGCAATACACGGCGTTAATAGCAGCCTGTATATATATATATATACACTGTGTCCGGAAAAAACCCCAGTTTTGTAAATATGAAAATAAATAGTAAATATTCATCGATTTTCACAATTCAAACACCATTTTAATCCTGACATATTTCTCTAACAATTGTGAAAATATAAAAGTTCCAGTCCAAATAATGACGTCATAATGACGTCAGTTGCATCAAAATGCATATAGCCGGCCATTCATGCATGGTTCGGTTGGTATTATTGGCTTTTGGTAAAACGGAAATCCATTTAATAGAACCAGAAGTGAAAATAAATGCAGCTTATTAGAGGGATTGTCTGCTCTATAAAAAAGTGGTGCCTGATATCCGAGAATATTCGGAACAATAGCCTACACATTTCAACAAAATAGCGCTTCAGCTCACTGAGTTCGTGAATCTGTTGATCTGTTGACTAAAAAGACTCGGAATTCATTCATCTTAATCTTTGGCCGCAAAACGGCCGCCCGCTTAAATCCCACTGATAATAAGAGTTGGAGATTGATGGAGGAGAAGGTGCAGGCTACAAGACAAGGATAAGAGACATTGAAGAACTCCGTAAGCGAATTGTTAACGCCTCGGAGGTTTTGATAAGCTGGTTATCGATGCTGCTGTTGGGTATTAGCGCGACCCTTTTGACGCTTATGTTGAAGCCAAAGGTGTACTCTTTGACCACAAATTGCAGTCTGACATAATTCAGATATAAAAATGAAATTAAACTTACATTTATTATTGATAAATTACATGATAAAATATTGAAATTGTGGATGATTTTGCGCATTTATCTCTTAAATTTGACTTTTTGTACAAATGACGTCATTATGACGTCATTATTTGGACTGGAACTTTTATATTTTCACAATTGTTAGAGAAATATGTCAGGATTAAAATGGTGTTTGAATTGTGAAAATCGATGAATATTTACTATTTATTTTCATATTTACAAAACTGGTTGTTTTTTTTCCGGACACAGTGTATATATATATATATATATATATATATATATATATATAAAGCACGTCGGGTCTTCGGGACTCCAATGCGCTTACCGCCCTCCCCCCTTCACCATCCGAGTTGATAAAGACTATGCTTTCTTACCTAACTACTCACTCAATTAATTAACTCTGTAATTAACTCAGTTTGGAATAAAAACGGGGTTATTTATCTCGATGTAATGCTTACATACATGTACATCAGCAACAGTTACTGCAGTACGAAATTGCGGACATTTATTTCGCTAAAATTTTTCGTTTTTAAGGTGTTTAAGATGGTGCGTTGCAAATCATCTACAAAAGACTTTTCCAATCAGTCTGCAGTGGCGATCGATGGTAGCTGCAGTTACAATTATTAGGAATCTATGTAAAGCTATACATCAGAGAAAAGCGAGTAGTGAAAAATGTCCCAAGGAACAGAAGTGTAAGAGAATAAAGGAAAGTGGTAATTGTCGCTTGATGACCCTGTCACCTGTAGAGGCTACTCTGCCACCTCTGATCCTCTGGTAACCGAATTACTACTTCATCCGTACTACTTTTTAGACAACCCCTCTGACTAGACACAGCGCTCGTGAATAAACTAGAGCCCTGTGCTTTGCTTGGAGTGGCGCTCTAAAAATCTGGAAAAGAATGTAGTGATCAGCATTGTAAAATTCAGAGCTCATGTCAAATTAAACAGTGCAGTGCAGTGAGAGTTCTTGGATCTATCGATAACACCGTATCTGTGTAAGAGAAAAGGCGGATAAGTAATGTTTATGTGGAATGTCGCTTGCGAAAACATGCCTGGAAATTGGGGAAGGTTATTTTTCGAGATAATGCATATGCTATGCAGTATGCAGCAACAATCCTCTCAAAAATTGTGACCGAGGTTTAGGATGATATACTGTAGGTCATATGTAAAAAGGTTGGTGGTGGACTACTATCCGTGGCTTCACGGACTGTATAGTTAAATGCTGTCAAGAGGTCCATGGGCACATCGAGTGCTGAATAATATTGAACTCCCAGTAGCTTCTCTACTTTTCATTATACTGACAATGCATTTATCGGACTTATCCACGATGATTGCTCGGCAGCTGATTTTGGCTTGTCTGTAGCGCCTCTCCAGGTGTTGGAATGTCCACTATATCCTCGTGGGTCCTTTTGCATAATCGACACCGCCGATCCGGGTTCCCTGCTGACAGCTATGGCTGTCCATATCCAATCTTATGCTGTTGACCTGCATGCCTAGGTCCAAGGTGGAATCCAGACACGCAGCCATCGCAGCTATTGCGTGCAACCCAGAACACTAGGCTACAGTATCTAACAAGCTTTGGAGAGACGGACACGCTGTTAGAGCAAGATGCAGCATAGTAGAGAAGTGCTTGGTACGTATCTGAGCAGAGCCAAGGTCAATTACAACATGTGAGATTTTCGACCATATGAGATTAGACAACTATAATTACATACACGTTCGGAATTGATGCACTCCCTCCTACAAGCAGTGGATCAGAGGGCCTCCGAGGTCACATAGTTACAGCGATGGGCCCACCTGGTGGACCATGCCAACCACTTGCAACACACAATGAACATGACCTCATAACCTTCAGATGACCCCTGATGACAAAAACAATGTCAAAAATGAATTCTACATATCCGAATCAGTAATATTAGAGGTATTACACATGTGTATATGTTGTAATAAATGAAAAATATGAAACTCAGTGACCTTGACATGACCTCTATGACCTTAAGATGACCTCTGATGACAAAAACAATATCAGAAATGAATTCTACATACCTAAATTAGTACCATTAGAGGTATTACACGTGCATAAGCTGAAGGAAATGAAAAAGATGAAAAAATGACATTGACCATGACCTTATGACCTCAAGATGACCTCTGATGACAAAAACAATATCAGAAATGAATTCTACATATCTTAATCAGTACCATTAGAGGTATTACACGTGCATATACTGCAAGAAATAAAGAAGATGAATTTTCCAATATGGCCGGCGGCGGCCATATTGGATTTGTGGATTACGTCATTCGTGACGTCATGGCAGACAAGCACCTCGGTGATTTTTTATGTCCAGGGACCCACTGACTGATTGGAAGTGAGAAACTCCCCAACACCATTTTGCAAACGGGACCTCATGGCACATAATGGACTACCTCAATTGTTGGTAAAAAATGGGGTGTGAAAGTACTACAGGCAGCGCATAGAGTCTCCCTTCCTCGAAAATCAACATTAGGCTGTTCATTCATTCATTCATTCATTCATTCATTCATTCATTCATTCATTCATTCATTCATTCAAGAATTTCTGTAGCCCCTCTTCCCAGGGACTACTCAGAGGCACCCCAATCTGTATCATGGAAAAACAGCACAATTTTGAGCTGAATTTTTTTTAACATGCTACAGTAAAAATCCCAGGGAGCAGACGTAGCTCCTGAGGGAGCCCATTCCAGACAACTGGGCCCACCACAGGAAAAGTCTCGATTCTGCATAGTTGCAGTTCATGCGAATGGAACCAAGAGCACCTATCTTTCTGTGCAGAACTGAGAGGCGGTGGCCTTTGATACCCGTGGAACAACAGAACTCTCGCAGGTATAACCTACGTCTGTGTTTTACTATGTTATAGGCTGGAAGCAATCATTGCAAGATATTCATGCCTTATTATTATCTGTGTCGTCGGTAGATGCGGATTAGCAGCGTCAACTTAATTCTTTGCACTGTACAATGTCGGTTCAATAGCTGCACTACAGCTTCCGTCTGTAGCCTATAATTATAGTCGCCACTTCTACCATGTCTACAGGGCCGTGTTTAACATAGGTCCATTCGGTGCGTTGCACCGAATGCCTCTGAGCCGAGAGTTTTGTTGCCATTGACCAAATGTCTTTTGCGAGACTCAGTGTTACTTAAACTTTTCGTAAAATCAGTAAGTGTAAGAGATTTCACTTGATTTCCCTAAGTCCACCGACGTTGCGTGCTTGCTAGCAGCCGACAACCACGTAGGCTATCCTATTGAACAGCGGATTTTTGTAAAATGACTAATCTTGTAAGACTGCCGAACGGCACTTTTGCCCTACTGTAACACTGCACCGACACTCAAATAACCTTAAACACGGCCCTGCATGTCTAGAGTGATCGTGGAATGGCCTTCAACAGTTCGCAGCTTCGCATGGCATCAAATGCTGTTGATAATGACATGAACGTATTTTTTATAATTACTCAGAGTAAAATTGTTTCAGCTTTCTATTATCATTATAATAGTCCTACCTATGTTGCGCCACTATCGCTGAACTACATGATCCACCGGTTAAATAAATTGTGATCATACGCTTATGTAGATCTCGATGAAACCTTTATAAAAGTGTTCAATGTGGAACAATTTTAATCTGTAGAGTAGTTCCAAAACTAAGACCAATTTTATAGTCAATGACTGTCTTGCCTTATTTGAACAGCACGTTAATTTATAATAATTATGGTGACTATTTCCGATTACGTGAAAGACCTTTGACGATGACAGCAAAAAATTTGTGCGATTTTCGTATCTCCCATTAGGTCTAGGCTATCTATGTCAGAGCAGATTGGCCTACAGTAGAGCCTACCAGCACGGCTCACGTGACGAATAATAATTATAATCGCAATTATTGTTGCTGTTAAGGACGCCCAGGGTGAGAAATGCTGGAGGGGTTGGGGGTTTCAACCCCCCAGTTTTTCTTAGAGCCCCATGTTAAAGTCTGTTTTTCACAACCCGATTCCATGTGGATAATGGTCCAACCACCCCCCCCCCCCAGTTATTTTTCCACAATTGTTACACTGAGGACGCCCCCGAAGCACAAACGCTGGACTGTGCTGAATATCTAGGATCCATGATATTCTTAGCTTAATGCTACCGTGGCCATTTAGGCCTTAGTGCAAATGTTCATTTCAAGGATCATGCCAGTTTCTCTTACAAAAGTAGGCCTATGTTTTGGGATTACAGTATATAGCCTACTGTCTGTAATCGATGGTTATGATATTTCAGTAATCAGTAATGTACCAAGGCTGTTTACACTAATTTTTGATGGTTGTATTAATCTTTAAGTCTAGTTTGTAGGGTCGTTTGTATAAGTAGGCCTAAATATAATACACATTCCTTATAATTAACTTCTACGCTAGACCTACCCCAAGCACATCTTTCCGCTGTACCGGTTTCAAACCACTTATTTTTCTCTGTGTCTTTCGCACTGGGAGCGCCTCTGATTGATGTGCACTGTGAGGGACGCTTTATACATTAATTTTATAGATACGACACGACATACATACGATAATTTAAAAATAGAAATAATTATAATGATCGATATGCAACTTATATCGCCGACCTTCCACTTTCCAATACCCCATTATACCCTACCTAAGCCGCTAAGCGTCATTAACCTTAACTATGCCGCCTCTGATCCTCTGCATGGTAACCGGACTACGACCTCTTTCGGACTACTCTTTTTGACAGTCCTGCTGTTCTCTGACTTGACACAGCGCTCGTGAATAAGCTGGTGCCCTGTGCTTTACTTTCTAGTGGCGCTTTATAAATGTGGAGATTACGATTATAATGACTATCGTGACCCGATCCATCGGCAAGTTACATTGTAGGACATCAACGGTTGTAGACTTCACAGGAAACACCGTGTATCATTCGTGGGCACGGTAGCCGGATTGTTTCATTGCTTTGTTCTGTTTTAACCCTTTAATGCCGAGATGGTAGTAAATGGTATGGGAAATTCTATACCCTTCGGCATTAAAGGGTTAAGATCATTGAACTCGCATCTATACGTCTATTCAGGTTTATTTATCAACAATAATTATAAGATTTGAACAGTTTGGCATGTGGAATGGAAAAACTCGATCTATCATGGTACATCGGCACATGAAATGCAATTTAATTGAAGATATTTATTTTGGTTTTATTTATAATTTGAAGGTGTTCAAATCAAATAATTATCAGCTCTCGTATTAAGACAAACTTCTGAATGGACTGCATTGGGCTTGTTTGACAAGTGCTTCAAATTATGTAGCGTGTATATAATCTGCATAATACGGTACTGAACTTTGATATCGATATTTTAAAACATTTCGAACAGTTTTTACCGTCAAATGCGCTTTTGAATGTGCTCATGGTCGAATCAGCCTGCACATATAAATATTGCAATTCTGCAATTCTATAAATATTCTAGCACCTTTTCAACAGTTCGGTCAATTAATTTTAAACATGTCTTCAAAGGATCTTCCGATTTATGTGATCGACACAGCGCTCGTGAATAAACTGGTCACTGTGCTTAACTCCAGGCCAGCACTTCTGCTCCCCACCAATCCCGTTGATGACAGAACCACATCATTATAGCCTAGGCCTATTGCATTACAGACAGAACCTGTATCCGGCTTTTTCGAAGGGCCTGATTTCGGAAGTTTGCACATGAAAAGCAATTTAATAGAAGATGTTTATTTTGTTTTGATTTCCAATTTTAAGGTGTTCAAGTTGTGCATTTCAAACATCAGCTCCCGTATTAAGACAAACTTCCGAATGGACTGCATTGGGTTTATTTGACAAATGCTTCAAATTATGTAGCGTGTATGTATTGGTCTAATGCGGTACTTAACTTTGAAGGCCGTGGATGTCGATATCTGAAACATTTCGCGCAGTTTTCACGATTAAATGCTCTGCTGAATGTCCTGATGATTGCGAATCAGCCTACATATGAGTAGGCCTATTGCAATTCTGCAATTTTGCAATATGTTACTAGAATATTCTAGCGCCTTTTCAAAAGTTCGGTCAAAAATTTTAGACGCGTCTTCAAAGGAGTTTCCGACTTACTTGATTGACACAGCGCTCGTGAATCAGCTGGTGCCCCGTGCTTAACTCGAGAGAGCGTTAACCGATGCTCTTACCGTCCCCCCCCCCCCCCTCATTCACCAGCCGATTTGATAAACACTATGCTTTTTTACCTAACTACTCACTCAATTAATTAACTATGTAATTAACTCAGTTGATTTATTAGAGATTTCGTGTTTAACGATTGCAATGGCGATAATGAAACAGTTAATCGTATAGACGCTGATGATATAAATCAACAACTGCGGAAAGAGATCGCGGATGTTTATTTCCCTGAATTTTCCGTTTTTAAGGTGTTTAATATGGTGCGTTGCAAATCATCTACAAAAGACAGAAATTTGCTCGGCATATTACAGCACTTATGAGCAAGGTACTGGACCAGTTTTAAGCTGTAGTTACAATTAGAAATTTATATAAAGCTATACTTCAGAGAAAAGCGAATAGTGGAAAATGTCCCAAGGAACAGAAGTGTAAGAGAATAAAGAAAAGTGGCACTTGTCGCATGATGACCTTGTCATCTATTAGAGGTTACTCTGCCAACTCTGATCATCTGGTAACCGGATTACAACCTCCTTCGAACTACTCTCTGGGCAACCCCTACGACTAGATACGGCGCTCGTGAATAAGCTGGAGCCCTGCGCTTGGATTTCTAGTGGCGTTTTAGAAATTTGGAGATTACGATTATGATTATCGTGACCGCATCCATCGGCAAGTTACATATATGACATCAAGGGTTGTAGACTTCACAGGAAACGCCGTGTACCATTTGCAGGCACGGTAGCCGGATTGTTTCATTGTTGTTGTTGTTGTTGTTTTAAGAACACTGAACTCGCATTTACGGCTATCCAAAATTCTATTTATTTATATTTTATAGCATCAGAATTTGAACAGTTTGGCGTAAAATCGGGGTTATTAATTAACCCCGATTTTATGTCATAAATTTTATGTCGCTCTAATATCCCTCTTTAAGGTGTTCAAAACGGTGCATTGGCAAATCAACTACTAAAGACCACACCATGCAGTCAGTGTGCACTGACTATCTGGCGATCGATTGTAGCTGGCGACTGATGACCTACTCACAATTAGGAATTTATATAGCGCCGTATGCAGTGGCAAGACGACCATGGACGGCGTCCATGCACTTGTTTTCAAATCTGAATGCCGTCCTCCCACTTATTTCGCTAGCACACATTAGAAAGTTAAGGAGCGTTCAGGGCTCCATGCACTTCTTTTTTGTACTTTAAACCCTGTGGGAAACCTTATGCAAATCACTTGATGAACAAATAGTCGAAAATTAATATCCTAAGTAAGAGAAGTGTAAGAAAATAAAGGAAAAGTGGTAATTGTCGCTTTTTGACATTGTCAATTATAGAGGTCACCCTGCCACATCTGATCTTCTGGTAACCGAATTAATTACCTACTTCGGACTACTCTTTGAGCAACCCCTCCGACTAGACGCAGCGCTCGGTAATAACCTTGTACCCTGCGCTTGGCTGTCGATTGAAGTCTTAGAAAATTGGAGATTAAAAAAAGATTACGATGATGATGACGATGTCGCTGACGATTACTGTGATGATGACAACGATGACGATGATGATGATGACGACAACGATGATGATGACGACTACGACGATGACGACGACGATGATGATGATGATAACGATGATGACAACGATGACGACGATGATGATGATGACGACGATGATGACGACGACGATGACGGTGGTGAACTTAAGCTGCTGCTGACGACGATAACGACGACGACAACTTTGATGTCTCGAACATTCATCGCCCCACACACACCCACTTCCCCCAACTCCCCCAATTACCATTCCCAGCTGTGTCTATTTCGGAGATGACCCGATTCCCATACGTGAAGGACCGTACCATTATAACAAGTGCACATACAAACATAATCTACACTAATCATATTCGCTAGATGGCAGGAGAATCTATTGTGCAATGTGCGCAGTGCGTATGATCTTAATCTGATACAAAAGCATTCGACAGATGGCGACGGCGATAATGGCACAGTGATATTAAATTAATAATTATTATTTATTAGCAATTACTGGTCTAGTACCTTGCTCATAAGTGCTGTAATATGCCGAGCAAATTTCTGCCTAGGGTAACGGCCTCTGTTGTCACAGCGCTGCAGCCATAGCAGTAGGCCTAAGTTTAGCTAACTCAGTCACTACATTTTCGACTATTTTTCACGCTTGGGCTGCTTTAGGCCTTGTGATCTTAGGCCTACCATCTTTGATTGAGGGCAACGTAGATCAAATTTACTGTATTTAATCGATGAATGCGTTTTAAATTTAGTAAATTAATATATTAAAATAATTATAATCAGTGTCATGATGTCATCTCTAATTATATTGGATATATGGGCCTAGACAATAGGCCTGACTCAAGAGTCAATATTATTGTTCTTGAGTGTTCCGGCACTTCGGGTCTCTGCTTAGTCTGCTAAACTTACGCCGTGTACTTAAGCTGTATTACATTTACATGCACCTTGTAAAGCTCTCTGATTGGCTCGTGTGCTGCGCCATAAGACCGTGAAAACTTCTTCACAATGTTTACGCAATTGTACTTGAAATTTTACGCTTAGATTTTCCGTTTTTTATTGGCAGATGAGTGTACACACTGTACAGGCTAGCTATTATTCTTTCACGTATAAACCAGTCGATGAAGTGAATGTCCAGCTGCAACCTGAATGTTCTTCCCACATCTTTTGTTTGCGCCGACTCTCGACTCAGTCTCGAGTCGGATTTATCGATCTATAACAGCCTGTTTATCAACTTTCTAGTGCAAATAATCTCATGCGTTATTTTTACCGGATTATCTCAGCATTGCACTGCGTAGTTTGAGCCTACCTGCGTGACCGCTGGTAACTTTCAGAACTGATAAAAATTCCACGTAGTGCTGTAATAAGTGCTGTAAAATATCTCAATCGATTGACAGCGTGCAATCTAACCCCCCATGGGCGGAGACTTGGGGAGGGGGGAAGAACGAGTGGCCGAAGGAAAGACGCGAGATTTTTGAACGGACGAATGGCTGAGTGTCGTAAAAAAGTTTCCATCTTTTGCCGGACAAAATTTCTGACGACCTATTTTAGTCATCTGGCCGAACAGTCAAGAAAATTGACTTTGGAACCGACCATAAAATAATGACGTCACTCTCTAGGGAAGGAGGGTCACACATGTGTGACGATGTGTGACGGTCCCATACTTGATTATCATCATGTGACTTTTTGTTGACGCGTGACGAGGGGAAGCGGGGTTAGAGATCGTCCTAAATTGAGTGACGTCATTTATGGACGACCCCTTACCGTTTAGAGATAGATCAAACAAACTGGTTGGTATCATTTTTTCTCAGCGTTTTCAACGAACATAGGTAGGCCTAGGTCTATTATAGCCAGGCAGCTTAGGCAAGCAGACGAAGTATAGCCTAAGTCACGTGAATACGCCGCGCGGGATCAATGCACTTTGCTGTGCTCGTTTGTGGACCTGCTGTAGGCTATTAAAAGGCCTACTCATATTATAGTCCGTCCGGCCGTATACGATGTACCGATCATTGCCAAAACATATTTTTGTTTTTTGTCAACCTTTGCAGTCAATAATAATGCGCAAGCGCATGACTGTTATAAGCAAAATCTCACTTCAATTATTTTCATCGAACGAGTATCCGGTACTTGAATAGGAAAACTACTCAAAAAATAGCTTCGAGTAACAACGGAGTATAGCCTATCAATGTCTTCAGTTGCTTGCTAAAATTTAATAAATAATATTTTTACTGATGGAAAATGTTTTTAATAGGACGTCTCACCTAGACTTAGGCCTATAAAAATATTTATATATATACAATTATACATTATATGGGCCTTAAGTCTAGGTGTATTATATATATACATATATAATATATACATATACATATATAATATATACATATACATATATAATATATATTATATACATCGGCCTAGTTCATACGAGTGACTCATCTAGCCAAGTCCATTGATATACAGGTACTGATGTTGTTGTTGTTGTCATAAAATTATTATGTGACCTATTTCACATTCTACTGAACCCGATGTTTATGTTGTTTAGCCTACGTACGTATTGCACTATTCTAAGTAGAGCTATTATGATAGCCTATTACTGACATGTGCTAAGT
>OX243825.1:6618604-6763321 GCA_945859605.1 Lumbricus rubellus
CTCTCTTTCCCTTGATCGCTGTCCCCGTATTTCAGTTTGGAATTTTGGAACAATGGCTGCGTTTAGCAGGGCAAGCCAGCGCAAATGCCCTAGGCTAAAGTAACAAAGGCATGGTCATTGCCTTGCGGCCCATGACACAATGCTATTAGAATAATTATGTCCTGCTGAGAATTTATTTTGGGGCTTAAATTAATTGGTCTTTTGACTGAATAATAATATTTATGATTGCTCTTGCTATATAGGCTAAGCCTTAGCCTATAGTCGTCTAGGCTGGCTAAAAATGTTTGGCGTCTTCTCTGAATTTCTGAACGTCATGAGTCGCCATCATGTCCATGCATCCACCGCAGACTCAGATCATCTCACCTCTTTGGGTGTCGCCTTGGAACTGACCTTGACTCGTCTCTGCCTACCGATTTTGTTTCGACTAAGCACTTTGAATAGGCATAAACAGCTTGGTCTCCGATTTCTTTCGGCGTTGTAGGATTAGAAATCTCGATAATAGCGCTGACTCTTCGTCTACAATAGGCCTAATTAGTGGGAGACTTTCATGTTTTCAGCGAAATGGATCTTTTAGGCCTAAGGGTCATTAAACATGGGCCCTAGCTATAGTAGCCTAACTGTTGTTTTCAAAACAAATGAAAGTCTATGACAAAAAAGCACTCGATATTCTATTAGGTCTATTAGCCTATTTGCGTCAGCGTAGATAATAAGCCTAGCATACGTTGATGCAAAATTTATAAGATTGCTGGAATGATCGTTAAGCGCAGATCACGTGATCATGTAGGCCTAACTCCGAGTCTCCGAAACAAGTCTTGAAAGTCTCTCAAAATTTTACTTGACAGTATTAATAATAATTCTTGCAACAACAAAAATTTGGCATTATTTTCTTCTGCAGAGTGATACGCACTACGGCGCTGTAACGCACAAAGCCATAGCAAAATAATATTTTGTTATCAACTTATCACTAAGGGAAAATTCTGCTGTAGGCCTAAGCCTGCGGCTTTTACTCTAACCAATCAGAGTCAATGTTATTTTTTGCGTTCTAGCTTTCTACTTTTTACATCTACGGTGGACATTTTTTTTGCGACTTGCGAGCTAGATAGAAGGCAGCTGTTACTTCTGGAAATTTTTAATCTAAGAACATTCTAGAATATAGAGTTTGCCTATAAAGCAGTCCTTTCAAACGAATGGAGGCTATATGTAGTTAGCTAAACGAGTTGCATATTTCGGCTTGTTTCGTTTGGCAATTAGTTATTCGCCGTTTCGTTTACTTTCGTTCTACGGGCGCCTTGCACTCACACACCCACAGCGCAAACTTTCGTCCCAAATTTTGAACAGAGTGAAAGTCTATTAATCGATGAGTGATTAAGACTTGATTTCGCATTGTCACGAGAACGTTCATCGTTACGCAACGTATATTGGTGATTGCATTGAAATTTTTACCGGCAATAATTATAAGGCAAATTGCGAATGTACAATTGAGCATTAACTATAAGACCTTGGCGCAAAGGATGTTTCCAGTAATTCGTTCATTGCACGGAAGAGTAAAGTTGTGTCGACCTTTGACTTCTTAAATTCGGGTAAGTTTCTGGTAGTTACTCATCGGTACGTGTTAAATGTTAATTGACCCCCTTTAATCGCCCCCTCCCACCCGGGTCGAAGGCCAATGTTATGTATAACACGTTGTGTACTAGTAGACCGCTGTTGCAGCTGTACAAACATCCGATATATTCTGCGACGGAAGGTGTATGGGAATTTCTCATTTCCTGCTGGCGTATATAGCCATTTGGGATCTGACGTGTCGATTGCCATGGACATTGTTGGGATTTTGATGTTGGCATGCAATTAGTTTGATGCCATTGTTCGATTGTTGTGATGAAATAGGTTAATGACATAAAAGGTGAGTAGCAGAATATTCGTTTGACATGTAGTTTGCTCATAATTCGGTTATTTTTCATGGTGGATAATTTATAGAAGTTCAGTCTTATTCGTTGTGCTTTGATTAAATTTCTGCATGTGCTTTAATGTCTTGATGGTCGTATCTAAGATGCATCTATAGAGCACCTCTAGCGTCATAGACTATTCAGAGGTGCCTTAAATGCAAAAGCCCCAGGTTGGATGAAATGCATTGAGAGGGTTGAGTGCATGTGAGAAAGAGGAGGAAGGCCATTTTAAGGGGATGACGTTTTGCAGCAAATTCACAGCATTGAGCCAAGGCAGATGAGGGACATGAGGTACAAAGTGGTCCAAACGGTCGGTGGAGCATATAGGACAAACAGATGTTGCAGAGAAAAAAGCTCTTAATCTTTTACCCGTTTGCCCCAAGAATATCCGCTGAAAACGGGCCTAAATTTTAAAAATTAATTGCTAAATGGTTAAGCCTGAAGTTGGATAGATATTGGAAACTTGCAGTGCTTAAAGTGTGGAAAAATAAAAGCCTGGACACCCCTTACCTTTCCAAGAGAAGTTCCTGGACCCCCCCCCCCTTACCTTTCCAAGAGAAGTTCCTGGACCCCCTTACCTTTCCAAGCAGTGCTGGCCAATAAGTGGCAGGACGGTGTCCAGATTTTATAATAAGTGCATGGACGCCATCCATGACTGTCCAGCCACACTTTAAGCCCTGGAAACTTGTAAGACTATGTCGAGATTCGGGGACCAAGAGTATGACCATCTGATATTGGATGCATGAGGTGATCAGGAGCGAGTGTAAGACTTCAGCCATATGAATAGAAACATGAGCAAACCGAGAAAGAGATGCGTCTGAGGATCACTGCAAATGTGCAGAATTGACTTCAAAGTGATAATGCTCCAGCGAGTCCAGCGACTGAAAAGCTACCATATAATAAAAATGTGAGCTCTTGTCTTTGTTGACCCTGTGCTATAGAACCTGTTCACTGCTTCCGCCTTATTAACTGGTGGTCCAAGTGCCTCTTTTGACTATCTCAAGACAACTTTTTTCTCTTGGTCTCTCCAACAAGACATGGCTAACTAACATTTTCTTTGCCTCTATGCTGTGAGTGGCACTATATTTTTAGATATGATGCGATGCAACACTGGTAGTGCCTATGATTTGTGCTTACTGCAAGAGGCACTATATGAATGTTTAGATGCATGTTCGTTTTGGAATTTGTATATAGCACTCCTTATAACAACTATTCGGGTGTGCTGTCTATATCTGTGTATTAGCCTCTGTCTCTGTCTGTCTGTCTGTCTGTCTCTCTCTCTCTCTCTCTCTCTCTCTCTCACACACACACACACACACACACACACACACTCACACACACACATGTAGCAGGTAGCCAAGATTTGTTTACATGTGGAATTTGCCCACTGGGAGATGACAAGAGCAGAGTGGGAATTGTTTACTTACTGACTGCATATAGCTACGTGACGTAGGTCATAATTAAGTCTTTAATTATTCATTGTGCTGAGCTCATTTGCATGGATTGTCTAGTGGATGAAATCAGACAAAAGCCATTTAATTGGTTAAGTTCCAATATTAGATTGTTCTACTGGTCAGTTTTCATCATTTGGGATTGGACTTTTAACAATTGTCATTTGACGAAGATATAATTAGGTAACTTTGATTTCTATGTTTTTGAAATTATTATTTTAATAAATATTATATTTATTTATTTATTTCGGCTACTAAGGTCAGTTATAGAGTGCAGATATAATAATCCGTTGTGCTTTAATATATTTTTGCACTTTTTTAAATATGTTAATTGTCATTAAATGCAGAAATATCATCAGTCAACAGTGCGCTAAAAAGTAGAAGATGGTTACAGGTCATTATTATTGCTTCGAAGTTTTCTACTAGTGTAGTATTTATTACTGAATTTATTTATTACTATTTGTATAAATATTATTATCTCGTCTTAAGAAACATTTTCATAGTGGTGGTGTTAGGCTGATGGGTTTTTGGTTGCCGGTAGAATTGTTAACATCATTTTTTCCAAACCAAATATCTTTTGTAGAAATCCGGTTATAAACTGGTTTTTACTAGCCTCCATATAAATTAGGATAAGTTTGGTTTTGTTATGCACAACTTCACAAGGCACACCAAAACAAAGTCATATTTTTAAGTTAATAAATATTCGAAGATCACACTGCCATAAAGGATACAGAGCCTATGGTGGATGAGCAATTTGTAAATATGAAGTAATAATTATAATTATTAATGATAAATTGATGCAATAGAATAAATTTGAAATACCTTAGTAATAATGATGATAGTAATTAAGTACTTTTGTCAGTTCTCAGCATAGCAGTCTGTAGTAGTAGCTTCCTGTTTGGTTAATGGAGGGAGGGTGATGCTGGCAATGCCCTCCTTTGTTCAAGCTTGGGTCTGGCACTTCCAAAGCAGAGGCATGGGACAAATTCTCATTTGCAGATTTACATTATTAATTCTTAATTTTTGTAATGTCTTTTTGACCAGCTATAACCTAGAATCAGTCCAGGTCCTATAATTGGCTCACAGCATTGAGCTCGCAAATTAGCCTTAAATTAACCTTTCGGAATGACTTGCAGAACGTGTGTGCATGTATGATATAGAGCACGCCTTATCATATAATTAGATGTCTATAGGCTTGGTGCTGTCGACCTATAGAGCTCTGGCAAGTGGGAGGACCTAGTCACGCCAGTTAAATAATTTCGGCAGAACTATAGCGATGAATGTGTGTCGATTCTGTTGAGCTTAAAAGAGCCTGCTTGGATGACTGAGACTCAACAGTGTTCTGACTACTCTTTAAGTCCTACGGATTTACCGAAACGGTATATAGGGTATAAAGTAACAAGTGTTCGATACTGAAGAGGTGCTTTGACTGGATACGTTTTTGAAACTTTTGGTTGCCTTCAAACATAGATGTATTGGTTGCCAGCAGTTCTTTCAACGAATGGTAATATTTTTGTTCTTTCTTTGTCTAAATACACTTTACTGGCCTTCTTTTCTCGTCAATGTTGTTACTAATACTGTTACTATTACCACTGAGGACTTTATAGTGCAGACTCGTTGATATGGTACAAGTAAAGGCAAGAGCATGGTGCTATGGTGGTAGTCGGTGGTGATGGTGGTCGTGGGGTGGAACTTGATTAGAATCAGGGTGGATTAGAATTGGGGTGGATTAGAATCGGGGTGGATTAGAATCGGGGTGGATTAGAATCTGGGTGGATTAGAATCGGGGTGGATTAGAATCGGGGTGGATTAGAATCGGGGTGGATTAGAATCGGGGTGGATTAGAATCGGGGTGGATTAGAATCGGGGTGGAATCCTTTGAAGAGTTCAGAGAGTATAATTGATTGAAGAGTTTGGCTGTGCTCACGGACCTGGCCATTCAGTTGCGCTCCCAGGGCAAGAACTATGAGAAGAAAAAATGGTCTTCAGAAGAAGAGAGTGATGTAGGTAGCAATCCATAGACTTGGAGAGCTCGGCCAGTTCTGCTAAATCTATTTAGCAAATATTTTGCTTTAATTCTTTCAGCAACTACTGTCAAGAAAAAACCTGCTCGTATAACATGGAAGCTAAAGTTTCGACCGTGAACGGTGGTTCCGCGCCACGTGGTACACGCTCCCCGTCGTCGTTTCCGGAAGTGGAAACGACGGAACTTCGACAGAAGATTCTGGAAATGACTGCACTCTGCAAACAACTCCAGGATCATGTGGAATATCTTGAAAATAAGGTACAGTCAACAAAGCTTACCTTTGTCTTTGCCTAAACTAACCTAATTTTGCTGCATCTTGCTGTCATTGTCATCAGTTCTTTATTCATTCATTCATTCATTCATTCATTCATTGCAAGAATTTATATAGCACTTCTTCAGGAGATCTACTCAGTGGCGCTCCCAGCCTGGCCACAGATAAACAAGTAGGATTAAGAAATTTTGTAAATGCACTTTCAAGATTTCTACTTGGAGGCGCTCCCAACCGTGGCACGAGCGAAAAAGGAGAGACTTCAGGTTGTTATAACTTAAAGTAAATTGTGTTATTAAGGATCCTTTGGTAGGAGTCACAAAGTTCTCCAAGGGAAGCGACATTATGTAACCTAGCAAGCATTTTACATTTCACTTGTTGTGTGATGTTTATTCATCTGATTTTAGATATTCTACACTTCATTTGTATCTTACCTTCATTTCTGTTTTTTTTATCATGTCATCATCCTACTTATCTTACCATCCTTGTCTTGCCATACTTGACTTTATCTTATACATAGGCCAGATGCTTGGATTCTATCCTACCTATTATGTATTCTTCTTGAACCTACAGTGTTAAATTGAGGTTGCCACGTAGAGCCCACTCACTGCCAAGGACAACAATCCTGTAGTTTGTGGGACTCACAGCCTGCATCAGATTATAGCGGCCTTATGTATGAAATCTGTTCTATAGCCTCATTGTCTGGTCTATTGAACTCCACCTGAATTATCACACACGCACACATGACACACACACACACACACGCACACATACACACACACACACACACACACGCACACCACTGAAGATGCCTACCAGTCCCTTTTGTTAGTTAACCGGTCAAAAGAGGCATGGCATTACTCCTCCACTTTTCGCACTTTGGCAGTGCCAGTCCCAAGCCTGGATAAAAGAGGAGGAGGATGCTAGATCTTTGTTAGCGCACCATGAGCGCTTCTGAGTAGTCGCCTTGAATGTGCGCTATATTAATCCTCTTAACCCTTTAATGCCGGAGGGTATAGGATTTCCCATGTATACCATTTACTACCATCTCGGCATTAAAGGGTTAATAGATAAATGAACAAATCCCAAAGTGTGCTAGAACGAGATTAAGGATGTTTGATTTACAAGCTGTCCGATTGTTGCGAGATATCACCATTATCGTATAAATGATTCACTCAAATGGTGATGTATCGGCCTCTACTAAACTTATGTCAGATTTATCAGCGATGGGATTTTACAAACTTAATTTGCATCCGCTTTATCTCGCGAAGGGAAATTTTTGACTTTTAAATTTGAAGTGGTGCATAAATTTAAAAGCGCTGTTCATGGTCATCATCAGCTTTTAGTCATGATGAGGGTTGTGATGAAGGTTATTATTGTCGTGTACGCCATGTATTTCGTTAATCATGGGTGAGGAAATATGGGTCACAAAATCACTTGACTTTGGTTTGCTCCACATATATTATGGTAGTCAACAAGCAATATAAGTTCTCGTTGCACTAACCTGTCTCTGTGTGTGTCTGTCTGTGTATGTGTCTTTATATCTGTCTGTGTGTATGTCTATGTGTATGTCTATGTGTATGTGTCTGTGTGTATGTCTGTGTGTAACTGTGTATGTCTAAGTGTCTGTGTGTATGTCTAAATGTCTATGTGTATGTCTCTGTGTCTGTGTGTATGTATGTCTGTCTGTCTGTCTAAGCAGAACTGTTACCCAGTAATGAGTAAGGGTTGATGTTGGTTGTCATTTAATTATACACAGATGAAGTCACAGATCGGTCAAGTGATGTTTAACAACAAATGTTGTGTCATGGCAAATATTATTAGCATCACGTCCCTCGTACTACCCTCGTGACTTGATGCAGCGCTTGTGAATAAGCTGGTGCCCTCTGCTTGCCTTTTGAGTGGTGCTTTAGAAGTTTGTAGATTGCGATTACCCTCCTCCTTTATCCAGGTTTAGCACTGGCACTACCATAGTGCAGACAATGGTGTAGTTAAGAATTTATCAGCCAGCACTGCATCATGGCATGATGATGCCCTTCTCCTTGTTCAGGCATGGGACTGGCATTTCCAAAGTATGTACCATGTTGGCATAGATTCTTTATGACTCTTGCATCATAAACCAAGTCAGCTCTGAGTACACTGTCAGTGGGTAGAACAGACTGTGAGGGAGAGGACTAGACATCCACCCTCATATGCTGAGGCTAAGAAAATGAATTCGCTAACACTTCATACAGTCCATGACTCTCTCTATATAACTTGTCGTCAAAGACTGCTGTGATTCTGATAGTAAACCATTTTGCCAAAAATCACTGAACTTTAGATTTTAGCATGGATTGAAAATGATGTGATCATGTTAAATAGCTGCAGAATATTGTCTGGCAGATAGTGATTCGGAATATGTTTTGACCTCTGAGCTCTAGACAAAAATGCTGTTTTCTCTGTTACTGGACAAGCGTAATAGTGTCTGCTCTATTAGCAACCATGCGTGCACAATAGTATCTGCAGTATATATATTATGAGGACGCTGTGAACAATGGTGTGTGCTGTTGTTGATATAGGTTACCTTCTAGCAGTGTGGGTTTTGAGTATTTATGTGCCTGTTGTTGTTGTTGTTGTTGATGTTGATGTGAGTGGGTGGGGAGGTGTGCCTTGTCTTTTTTGTGTTCATGTTCATGATGGGCTGGAGTGTTTTTCATCCTGTGTCCTGTCTCTTTGTTATGTCCCTCACAATGGTAGACAATTGTCTTCAGAATTCAGAGGGGGAGAGTGGCATGAGAATCCCCCTCCTTTGTTCACCCACAAGCAAGATCTATTGAAAGAACCTTGCATACAAAGAAAGCTCCAATCTGACCAGGCTAGCCGGTATGGCTACTTGGGTAGGCGGCACACTTAGCAGAATATAGTAGACCTATAGGGATGTCCTGGTACTGGGAAACTCCTTCATGAGTTGCTTTTATTGTTTTATTCCGAAATGTGTCCTACACTGTGGAATGAATAGGCTACTGAAAGGAAAGTCTCATTCTTAACTGTCTCCGGCCTTGTGTCTCTGCGTCTCGGAGCCTACTGAGACGGAACCTATTGTCTCAGTCACGTAGCCTATTGTCTCGGTCTCGAGGCCTATTGTAGACTGCTCAAAGGCGGCCTAAGTGCAGGAAGCCTGAGGACTAAAAAATACATTTGGGCAGTGAAAAGATGCGAGCGAGAGTAACAAACTGTGAGAGACAAGAGACAGGCAGACTGAGTGAGTGAGTGAGTTAAGTGTGTGAGTGAGTGAGTGAGTGAGTGAGTGAGTGAGTGAGTGAGTGAATGAGCGAGTGACTCATCAGAAGTTTAGCCCACAGTGGGTCAGACCTTTTGCTGCCATTACTATCAATATCCTTCTTCTTAGGAATTCAAATGTTCCGGCTCCATGAGCGACATTTATGTATAACAGTGAATTCACAATGGAAATCTGTGCTAATCAGAACGGAAACTGCATCACGATTTGGGAGAATGACATCATTTGCCCTGCAGGGAACCCCACGCCCATCACACCCCCCTCTGGTGCCACACCTTATCCGTTGAGGTTTACCTGGTATTTCAACCCTTAGACTTAGTGGTGGTCTTAGACAAGGAAGTATAAAATGGAATTGAATGGAGTTGACATTGCATGACAGCATCTATAGGTTTCAAACATTCAATGGGTTTAATGTTGCATATAGCTGGGAGTTGCCAGAATTGTCAGCGAGTTTTTTAAAACCACGTCACACGATAGCTTTATAAATTTGAATTTTTAAAATGTAAACGAGAGAGCAGCAGGCAATATTCTTGTTTTGAATTTCTGAAAACTGGAAACTTCGTGTGTCTAAAGTTGAAAGTTCTGATAGAAATCTTTTGTATGAATATGAATATGACAAGTGGTTGATCACGTGATGAGCAATCGTCTGCAGAGACTGAGAGAGAGATACAGACAGAGACAACGAAAAGTAGGCAGACTGAGAGAAAGAGACAGGCAGACAGACAGAGAGAGTCAGAGAAAGAGACAGACAGACAGAGACAAAGAGAGAGAGACAGACGGATGGACAGAGAAAAAGAGACAGAGAGAGAGGCAGACAGATGGAGAGAGACAGTCGGCGAAAGAGATAGACAGACAGAGAAAGAGAGAGAGAAAGAGAGGCAGACATAGACAGACACAGTTAGAGAGTCTACAGAATCATTGCCAACATTGGAAAATTAAAATAAAGAATGGTCCTGTCACTATTATGTATTCTTTCATTGAATCTGGGCCAACAAACATGGTTCACCTGTATGACCATTTACAGGTAATATTGTCTACATGGCTAGATCAGTTAGAAAGCCCTATAGTTAGGCATCAGTGAGTGCTTTTGACAAATATATATAATTATACACATACCAGGTGTCATACCTACATAAATAGATGGATAGTTGGATACATACATATTCATGCAGACAGACAGACGAACATACATGCACACTTGCAGACACATTTTTATACACACATACAGACATGCATGAGCGCCAAGTTATTTTAAGTGGCAGCTTAAAGATAGGTATTCATTTATCATGTCACTCTATAAATATCCATTATCCGTTGGTATCAATTTGATAGGAGTGTTTAATTGCATTGGTGTGGGTGCTTAGTGTCCATAGCAACCAGTTGCTTAGCAACCAGTTGCTTAGCAACCCTAATGGATTGCATATGCTAGAACTTTGTTAGATACCCACGCTGTTGAAATATTTTTAGTCGCTGTGGTGTTGTATGTAATGGTGATTAAGTCAACTGAGGCGTTTGAGAATTGAGATCTGAACATCACATGTGGGATGAGCAAGAATGCTATCACTTTGTTTATTTCTATGGGTCACCAGAGGTGGAACTGAGTCATGTGTTACAGTGTGGTGCATCCCAGCCGGGAAATAAGTGGCCAGGGTGGGGTCAGTGACTCTGGGTGTGACAGGGCTGAGAAGGAATGGTTAAGGGAAGTCTGATGTTGAGCATGTCGTCGGCACTTCAAAGGTTGTACTGTGAGGGGGATTTCATCTATAATAGCTTCCTAGTTTGGTTAATTATGGCTACTGCTGCAGATATGACTAACTATGGGATGGAATCCAACATTATTATTTGACTAACTATGAGCAGCCGTGTCTTTGTGAGGTTAATTGCTTGCTGCTAAAGTTGATTAGTGTCGCCCTCCTCATTTCTCCAGGCTTGGGACTGGCACTGCGAGGTTCAGAATAGGTGCTCTATAAATAGTCAGACTTTTCTGTGTTGTCACCTTTTCAGCCTGACTCAGAAGGCCCTCCACAGGACAATCCTTCTGAATTGACACAACGCTCGTGAATAACCTTGTGCCCTTCTTGCCTAGCATGTGAGCAGCTGGTGAAATTTGAAGTATGAGTTGTGAAACACAGAATGTAATGATGTTGGTTCTACTAAATATTATTAGCCGTGATGTCGTGTTTGAGTCTGTGTTAGAATGTTGAGTCTTAAGACTTTGTCAAATTTGAGTCATTTTCAGTTTCATGTGTTCAAAGTATCCTGTTACATCATTCTTCTTTTCTTGCATAGATTCTCTTACGCTTTCCCGATAAGAGTTATTAGTAAATACAAATCACATTTTAAGTTGATACAGGTACAGGTATTGGTCATAATTACCCACTTTCTGAGCAAGATACTACACAGCCAGATCTTGGCGGAATTTAGATCAGATGTGGTAACTGGGAAAACCTGAAACATGTAGAACCAGATGTGTCCGGACCATAATGTTGTATGAGATCATTGTATATACATGTGGTACTGACAATGGGCTATAATATTATACTGGTGTCATTGTGCATAGACCAGCTGGATCAAGTGTATTTAAAGAACCTTGAGCTGGATGGTTATATCAGATTAGCCCAGGGGTTAGTTCGTATTCCCAGGCATGACCAACAATAGTATAACTATAGACAGGCCCACATTAAGATGGGTGAAGTTTGACAGCCTGCTGCCTGCAGTTATAAAATTAATATGTGCATGGTGGATGACGGGGTGGTTGTCAGAGGGGGCATTTGAGGATAATAAGCACAGCATCCGGACCCCCCACTAGGCTTAACGCAGCCCTGAATACAGGCGTGGTTATATTAAGCAATAGCCTGGAGTGATGCATGAAAAGGTTAAATTTGATACTGGCTGAAGTCATGAATTACAAACTGCCTCTGGATATATGCTGGAATATTCTTAAACGAGGAAGGACTTTTGACACTGACCGACTTATTAAGGGCATGCAAAGTGACTTTTTGGTGACCCTGTTTGAAGTAAATTGACACGAACCTGAAGTAAATTGACACGAACCTGTGTCAGTGGGGTGAAGTTGGGGTGCTTTCCCCTTTTCACAATGTCATATGTTTCTTATCGGGTGTTGGAAACTATGGCAATGGTGGACATGGTTATTAATTTGTGGCTTGACAGTTTGTGTTTATGAGGCTGTTAGAGTCACCTCTGTTATAATTTATAAAACGGCTTTTGTTTTCGTTTGGTATACCACGGATAATTATGGTTACTAAAAGCTGATTTATATCTGACTACACGTGTGGTTGTGAAAATGAGAAAGGCTGATTGCCTGCGGGATAATATAGGCATGCCTTTCATCTGTAATTGTGACCTGGTGATGGTTAAAGGAAGTAATGTGTGGCTGAAAGAGCATAAAGACCAATGACCATTTGGAAACATTCCCTCATGTTCCACACGAGGAACTATTTAATTGTTGGCTTTTTCAGCACGATCATTGTAAACCTTGGACTGAAATAAATCACTCATTGAATTAGTCACTGGTCTAAATATTCTAAGAGGCCCGGCACGACGGAAGTTGTTTCACGCGCTTCTATAATAAGGTGGTTCATGTATTTCTGCTTAAGTTACTCACGAACTTTGGCTCTGAATGCAGAGTCTCAGGTTTGCAGTATTTTTAGTTAGACTGTATGTAGCAGGGATTAGTGGATTTTTTATGCAGCCAAGGTTACGGCTGGGGCAGGATTGTTGAGCGGATAGACAGAGCGCTTCGCCTGTGACGAACACGATAGGGTGGATTCAAACCTTTGTTTGGGTTGTCATTGTGTAAGAACCTTGAGCAAGTCCTTGATGCACAGTTTTTGCTTTAAAGTCCCATTGATGTTCCATTTCATGGGTAGAACGCTGAAATTGCAATGAAGGGAATTTCAGATGCAATTGAATTGATTTTGTATCATATTGTGCAGTTTTGATGTATTGTATCAAATGCATTTTAATTGTATCGTATCGAATGCAGTCGCATTGTATCATATGCAGTTGTACTGTGTCGTATCAAATGCGGTTATTCATTCATTCATTCGGACATTTATATAGCGCCTCTTCAAGTAAAAGAACCTATTCAGAGGCACTCAAAAATTGTATATTGTATTGTATCGTAGGGCAGGACAGGGAGAAACTTTTGAGCAGTGAAATTTTCCAATATATCTGAACTTTTATCACTTGGATCGGATTGCATGCATGTATATTCAGAAATTGAGGGATTTGTTTATTTAATAATTATGTTAATTTTATTCGTTTCTTTTGCGTTATTTCTGTGCTACTGTCAGGCTTTCCCATTAACCCTTAGAACGCGACAGGCCGGTTTTCTGGCCCATTATCCATAGCGTTACGGGAGCTCCGGGTTCAAAGGGTTAATCATATAATCTTCTTTATTTGAAATTAGCTAAACTATTGTCATTTCATATGATGTTAATTTCATTTTTTGTTTGTTTGTTAGATGACGTTTTCGGGACCTGAGGGGATGTCGTCGTCCGGGTCACAAGCAGAAGCGAAAAGCAACGATTCATCGAATTCTTCAGAGCTCACTATGCTTAAAGAAAAACTAAAAGAGGTTAGGAGTTAAAACTTCGTCCAGGTAGAACGCCGCAGGGTGTGGTGGTGTAGTGGGTATGTTCGTTACCTTGCAGCGGGAGGTTGTAGGTTCGAATTCACCTTAAGCCACTTCGTAGGGACCTTGAGCAAGTTCTTGTTCGGGCACTTTGGCTTGAAACTCCGATGCAGTGTCCACGCTGTATTCAGGAGCGCCTCTGAGTAGAGAGCTTGAAGGGTGCTATAGAAATGGAGAAATAAAAAGAGATAGTTGCATGCAGCATTGGATTTATTATAGGCTGGTTTCTTACATCATAATCGTAAACATCTGTTACGTTACACAATTAAGGGCACCTATATAAGCCATGATACAGCGTAATTACGAAACAGAAATTTTTACTGTGCAGCTGATTCTGCTGAAATAGGCGCTTGGTACCAATGCTTAAATCAAACTGTTGGGAACATTGTCCAGATGTCTTGGGGAAGTACTGTTATGGTGACTTATGGCAATCTATGGTGGGTGTAGATTGGTTCAGGCACCTGTTGTCTTGGATTCTAGGCATCATTATTTAAACAGATTCTCATCATTAGGATGCACTTAATTTCTGTTGAAGTCAGGGGAGAGCCAAAACTTCTGTTAATTGCATGACTTATTTATTCATCTTAAAGGAAGCAGTCTTATCATTTAATGTTGCTTGTTGAGATGCTTGAAATGTTGGGATAACTTGGGCTGGATTTTCCATGGGATGACTTGGCGATGTCCTAGCTTATTTTTCCATGGCGTAACTTGGCTTATTTTTATGTGAGATTACTTTGCTTATTTTTTTCCTTGTGATAACTTGAACTTGTTTTTCCATGTGATAGCTTGGGCTTATTTTTCTGTGGAATAACTTGGGCTTCTTTTCCCGTTGGTTAACTTGGGCTTGCTTCTTCCGTGTTCAGCTGGTTGCCATGAACATGAACTGGCAGAGGCACAACACACAGCAGGAGAAGAAGATACGAGAGCAGAACGAAAAGATAGAGCGACTAGAGAAGGAGCTGGCGATGGTGAGGTCATCCGGAGGAGGTCAACTGCCGGAAAGTCAACAAATTGAATTCGATCAGATTCTTCTCGCGAAGAAACATCTGTGCAACTCACTGGAGGAGGAAAAGACGAGGGTAAGGAAATGGATACTTTACAGCACTTCTGCATACTTTCCAGCACTTCTGTTTACTTTCCAGCACTTCTGCATACTTTACAGCACTTCTGCATACTTTACAGCACTTATCCATACTTTCCTGCACTTGTGCATACTTTACAACACTTATCCATACAATGCTTTTCAGCACTTCTGCCTAATTTACAGCACTTCTGCATACTTTCCAGCACTTCTGTTTACTTTCCAGCACATAATATTATGCCTACTTTCGTGCACTGTGCATACTTTCCAGCGCATGATATTATAGACCAGTGACGTTCTAATTAATATTCTGACAATATAACTGATTATTGGCAAGCTCTGGTAATGTTAGCTGTGCTCATAAAAATTCACTGCTGAGTAATATGTAAACCAAGCATTGCTTATCAGACATGGCACCAGTGACTTGCAATATTTTATATCCTGGTTTGTTAAAGTGCTTTGATGCGTGCTGTAAACACTCTGAATGTCAGGTTCGATGGAATTTTGCTATGAAGAGCATCATTGTACAATGTACATATGGAGATTCCGTTATAAATCACTGGGCACACTGCGTGAAATTCATTGACGCCACTAACCATGCAGTAGTAAAAAAATATATATCAATATGTTGATCTACATTGTTGATGCTAGCAGGGCTGGTTTTGGGGCTTGTCTTAAGATGTCTGGCAGTTAATGGCTTAATATTAGAAGTGTTATTGATTGCTATTTGGTGTTCATTAAAGAGGTTTTGTTTGAATAACATTTGAAGTGTGGCATAATGTCTGATACACTGAGGTACACAGGTTTAATAGTTTTGTATTGCAACATCATTAAGGCATGGCCATGTCATAGTACTTGATTTGTATGGTAATCACATTGAAACTGCCCAAATACATTAGCATCTAACTCCCAAACTGTTCTCAGTTTCACCAACTGTTGAAAACTGAGTACTTTTTCACTTGTGTCAGGAGCGCTTCTGAGTATAAATATTGTAAGGGGCCTAAGGGCGTTTAATGTAAAAATTCTGTATGATTGATTGATTGATTGACTGATTGATTGATTGATTGATTGAATGATTGATTGAATGATTGATTGATTGATACCTTGAATGTTGTTAAGGGCTAGAGATTTATCAGATAAGAATATTCTTTAACAATTGAGCAATTGTGACCCGCATTTTGGTGTAAAGATATGTTAATAAACTTTTTAGACTCTATCAGGTTTATCAAGACAGTCAAATATTCTAAAAACACACACACAACTATCCTATATTTATTTTTATTTTGGAGTGATAACACCCAAGATGCAATTTTTACAGTTCGATTGCATACATGTGAGGCTTTTTTCCTTTACAGATTGAGGAAGAAAATCAACATCTAAAGCAGAAAGTTCAGAGCCTTCAGACGCAACAGGAAGGACTGGCGAGTACGTTGAGCGACATCCAGGAGCGATGTCAGTTGCTCGAGACTCAGCTGCTCATGTATCAGGAGGACTTCAAGACTGAGCGATCCGACCGAGAGAGAGCACAGTCGAAGAACGCCGACCTTGAGTTGCTAGTGGCCGACCTTCAGAAACAACTGGTGGGTGTTTGTTGTGTGGAGTTCTTTCCATTGTTGTTTTAATTATTTTTGTGGAGAGAAGAATTTAGAGCCTTCAATCATCACTCTAACTCTTTTTGATCTAGGTAGCAAGGTAGATGATGTCTTAATTCCTCTGTCAGTGTGGAATTGTTGGTGCACTGTAGGTGTTGGGCACCATTTTGATTAGGATGAAGGGGTGATGTGACAACATGCTATGCAAAACCTGGTGCAGTGTAATGCTTGATATTGGCGCTTCTGAAATATTTTTGTTGAGAGAAGTGCTTTATAAATGGTCATAATATACATTATAATAAAAACGCAATACATTGCCTAGTGTGTAGTTTTTCTCTAGCGGAAAGTTCTAGCATTTTCTTTTCAAGTTGTGATGGCCATTCATGTGTTAGATGCGATATCTCTCGTATCATATTTAACCACGTTTTCTTCTCTTTCTTTTCGCAGATACCACTTTCGGAAGCATCGTCGCGAGCATCTTCTCGATTCAACCCACACGACACGTTCACCACTCGACTCCCCCACCAGCAGCCTACACATTATCAACCCCACGAGGAATTGCGAGGACGTGGCATAAACGTCTACCAGACTGACAGCCCTGGTGATGCGAGAAGCATGCTTTCCCTGCACGAACTCCCGTCTGCAAGCCAATACGACCGAGGATACGGGGTGTTTCAGACGGACGGGAAAGACGAGAGCGATGCGTATCAGGTCGTTATCGCGGAAGATTTGCCGAACTATCGGAACACAATGGCGGCGGTCGACGAGCTTAACTGTCCGAACTGTCGTCGGGGTTTCCTGCGAAATCAGCATCTGGAACTGTTGGAGCATATGGAGGTGTGCAATTAGCGACGGTGTTGAGGCGCTGACGTTTTGGGGGGTTTGTGTGCTGATGTGAGCTGCTTGCCAAGAAAAAAAACGGGAGAATAATCTTGAGAAGGTCTGCAACTGTTGGGTGTGTAATATGAGTGGCTGAAGATGCGAGAAATTTTGGGTTTCCATCATGGGGTGAATTGCGGAACAGTTGAAGGATTTCCGTGCGGGAAAACGTACGGCAACTAGCTCTTGATTACTTTCTTCTCGTTGGAAAATGTACAACACCTATGTACAACACCTTGCTCCTGATTGCCTTCTTCACGTTGGAAAATGTATGACACCTTGCTCTTGATTACTTTCTCCACGTTACCATCTTAGCGTATGTGTGACTGGCTTTCGGAGAACATGTGGAGATCTTTCGCAGGGCAAGCACAAGAAACTGGTGTCTTTTTTTTATTAAGCCTTACCTGCAAGTCCTGAATATTTCAGGGTACTATTGGCTCACGTTGAGTTGGTATCAGGCGGTTTAGTGTTGATTGATCCTGTGAAGAAATTTCACTTCTCAATGTTGTCTATTATGAACAGTTTTACAAGCATAGAGGCATGAAATTTCTATATGATAGCCTTCGTGAACTTTGTACAGTTTTCTTCACCATTGATGCTTTGCGGGTCGAACTGTACATACATGCAGGAAAATGTGTTGTGTTCTTTCGACACCATTACGCGGAGAAAGATGCTGATGTGGTCTATTCATTTATTCGTTTGCATATTCAATACCTATTACCTTATTTACTGCGTATTTTGGTAAAATGTTTTTGCGATATTTATATTGTGGAAATTAAGACGATCAAACAATGCTCAAAAAAGCACCATTATTATATGTTTGCAGTCTATATTATGTTTGTATATAAGTTGTCTTTTTTTGTTTAAATGTTACGTGCACTTTAGTTTAGTTTATTGCTCTTATTTCAGTTGAATTGATTTTTGATTTCAATTAATGATTAGTAATGCACTTTGAAAATTGAAATGAATAAATCAAAAAATATATAATTAGACATTCATTTGAGCCTTCTGTTTTGTATGTTTGTAACTTGTTAGTGGTTGCGGCTTTACTTGTTTTACATTAGGCAGGCAGACTCTAAGCTTAATTTGTGCAATTCGTAACAAAATAAATTGGGCAATTTAGACATACGTAGCGCTGTGTCGTGGCGAAAGTAAGAGGTGGTGTGCACAAGTTCAGAAACTAACTACAGTCATGTGATGTATATAATTATGGATAGGATGAATGTAGTGTTGGGAGTTCAGAAACTAACTACAGTAGTGTGATTATATAATTATGGATAGGATGAATGCAATGCTTGGGAGTTCAAAAACTAGCTACAGCCATACCCGGTATAAAATTATGGAAAGCCTAAATGCAATGTGCGACTAAGGCAAAATTATATCGATGTGACCAGTGCAAATGTGTTGCATCATGTGCATAAGAGTTTTAGTCAATATTGGTGAGTATTGCTGTTGGTGACGACAGCTGCAAGTGGGAGTAGCGGATCAATATTAGATTCAGGTGATATCTTGCGATGATGATGATGATGGTTCTCTACCAGAAGACAGGTTTATTCCCTTTACGCCCCTGGGGATGAGATGAGCGAGGTGTTTTCCCGTTGCCTTCCCCACAGACAATGATGGGTAAGCAACTTGCCTAAGGTCGCTCCGCAGGAGCTTGCCCCACCGCGTCCCACACGTGCTAGCCCGAGATATCTAAATCTCTGAATGTCAACTCCCAGCCTGGGGCTTGAACCGCAGTCTGCTGCAACCGTATGCCGCTCTTGTTTACCGGTGTAGCTAACTAGGCCAGTCTTGCGATAGCACGGCCTAATTTCCTGCCACGTATTTGGCCAGCACACCTGAAAATGTAAGGGGCGTCCTGGCACTTCTTTTCTTATTTTTTACACTTTTAGCACTGCCTATTTCGAATTGCACCTTCACTTTCACAGCCTGGAATAGTGTTTCAGGATATTCAGGTGTTTCAGATGATTGTTACGGAAGTTCTCAAATTGCCAGGTTTCCTACTTCAAGGCCGCTAACGACATTCCGAATTGCGAAAGTGCAATCGAAAATGTATGAAATACGCAATTGTGGTTATTTTTCTTATTAGCCTATGTAAGACACTCCAAGGCTGACGATTGCAAACAATTTGAAGCTTTATACACGCAAAAATTATTAATGTGGGCCTCGAGATAATATCAGAAAAATGGCGTAAGCCTGTCTTAGGTAGGCCTGCGGGTCAAGTACACACAATGATAATGAAGCTCGGTCAGAAACCTTTGTCGAGAAATTTTCAACGCGTGCAAAAGTTCTAAGATAATTTCGCCGCAGTAGGCTACAACGTGGAAAAACCCAGCGCTTTCCCAACCGTTAGCCTTGTCAAGCCTGCTTAGAGTGCGGCGGTGCGAGTCCTTGATCTATGAGGGCCTAAGGGGCCTATATCTCATTATCTTTGTAATAGGCTATACATACAACGGCCTATACAATATATATATATATATGTATATATACAATTTATATATATAGGTCTATATATATATATATATTACGGATAGCCTACAGACAGTTATATCAATGGTGTTGTATAATGGGTATTCCCGGCCGTTAGCACACGTAACAAAAATTCTGGTAAAAGAATTTTCTACTCGTCGAAATTTTACGCACCCTATGGGTAAATCCCCAGTAATTATAATGACAGATTAAAGCCATCTGGACCATGATCTGGGCACGTATCGTACATGCATAGACCTAGTTTTAGACACGTGAACAACAGCACGGTGGCAGATCAATTATTTTGAGGATGTTGCCCCCGATGTGTCCTTGCATTGTGACCGTCAGTGCTGCAGTTCAGTTTAGGTTTCAAAATTGATCAACACCTATTGTCAGGTCGCTATAATAGTGTAGGACTGCACCGAATTAATGCGTAATAATGATAATTATAATTATCTCTCATCGGGCTGTTTCGTACAGTAAGCTGTATTTTTAACTTGCCTTCCTTCCCAACTACAGAAAGTGCACGTATGACGTACAGGACAATGAGGACATTGATGCATTTGAGTTATTGAGTAACCTATTTTACTTGATGAAGAGCTTGGGGTAGACTCGAACCTGTGTTCTTCGTGTTATTAAGTCACGGGACACTTAATTAGGCCTAATTGTAAAACCAGGGTTTTAAGAATTCCATAGGACAACAAGGACATAATTATATGCATTAATTTTCTAACTCTAACCCGAATTAAGCATTTCCTTACCCTAACCATGACTCCAACCGTAACCTAACCCTAGACCATAAACTATACATAAGACTAGGTCTACTCAGAGGTGCTCCCAACCCAGCTCGACGAAAAAACTGTCGTGATGATGATAAACAAAATGCTCCGCTCCCTTTCTATAACTAAGAGTTCTAGAAAGGGAGCGGAGCGTCAAGAGGAGGCCAGATCATGGGTGGAGTTTATCAGGGGCTAGGGGGGATAAGCCCCCCCCCAGAACGCCCAGATTCCGCTTTTTTACCATAAAAATTGTATCTTTTCCGGGCTCCCCCCCCCAGAAAAATCAAACTCCGCCCATGGGCCAGATCGATGGTCCTACGACCGAGACATAGGTCCTAGCCTATAGTGGAAGTAGGCTTACGAGCAAAAGGTAGGCCCTACTAGTTGACAGCAAACTTTTCAGCCGATCGACGACGCGAACGGAAAATGGCGAGCACAGCTAGAGAGCAGAGCAGAGCTATTAGTGAGGACGCTAAGCTCGTGCATTGTGCAAACTGTGGATAAAAGCAACAAACTTTTTTGTGTTGAAGAAAAACATATTTTAAGACTTTTCAGCGAGAGGCATCAATTAATTCGATCCGGAACATAACTAAAAAAATTAGTGAAATGTGTCGAAAATTCGGTTACTTTTGCTGTTAGATCGACCATTTGGGCGAATTTATTGGGCTATTTTCGCGCTACAGGGCCAACCTTGTGCGATAGCTTGGCTTGAACACTTAGTTTCGTGAGCGATGATTGGGCTGACCACTTATAAACATTTATGGATTAAAGTTGTTTTTCGCTCGTATTGTGCGCAAAAACCTTAATATTTTTGAACATGGATTATGTAAATTTGCATGCATTTGAATAGTTGTGTTTGGAAGGTTAGAATATGAATAACGTAGCGATGTTTAACCAGTGTTTTTAATCGACTCGGTAGTCTCAGTACTTGCCAGTTAATTGAACGTGCAGTGTGGGTAATGTATAGGGCAGTCCCTAAATCACGAATTCACGGAAATCACGGAAACCGTGAATTTCGCCGTTTGCCGTGAATTTCGCCCTTTGCCGTGAATTTTGCCATTTGCCGTGATTTTCCGTGATTTTTCACATTTTCAGCACTTTTTTTTGGTAAAAACACGTTAAAATGGTTGCGAAACACGTCAAAAATGGCGGTCCGGACCAAAAACAGCGCGGAATAATTCAATTAATTTAAGAATTTCTGTTTTGGGGAGCGAAAGACGCCGCTGACAAGCGAAGACCTATTCATAAATACTCATTTGTGCAACCATTTTAAACGTGTTTTTACAAAAAAAGTGCTGAAAATGGGAAAAATCACGGAAAATCACGGTGCCGTGAATTTTTGGATTTTTGCAAAAGTATGCCGTGATTTTTTCACTTTTTGACCGTGATTTAGGGACTGCCCTAGTAATGTATCGCTTAAATAGCGTTCTAAATTATTCGCCTCTAGCAGCATAAGTATTTTCCATCAATCCTACTTCTGCTTTGGCATGAATACTTTTAATTTTAATTTAGCAGACTATGGCCTGTCCATGTAAACGGTATGGCCGCCCAAGAAATCGCTAAAATAGAGCGCTGCGACTTATCAGCATCATTGCCATAATGCAATGCTCTCATTAAGTACTCAACATGAGATCCCAAGTAAAAGGGTTAAGTTAATAGGTAAAAAGTTAATAATTATAATTTAAAATATTAAGTAATAATACCATTAAATAGGAAGTTCGAAGGTGAAGAAACCTGCTCTCCTAAAACTGATTATTCGCTTTTAAGCATCTCTTGATGTCTTGGGTCAGGTTACGCATTGTGATTTTCGGTTAGGGTCTGGTTAGGCGTCTTGTATAGTATAGTATAGGAATAGTGTTAACATCAGATACTGTGCAAAGATACTGCATAAATTATGCCAGTGAACAGTATCCAATAAGAACACAACCTAACTCTAACCTACACTTATGATGCCTTAAGCTATTTCGTGTGCTTCCATTATTTTTCGCAACATTTTTCTTATTAACGTGAACACTTATTTTTTCATCAATTTGGTAGACCTGTTTTAATTATCCCTATTTCGTCATAATATGAAAGCTTATTTTTCATTAATTTGGTCTACATTTCTTGATTTCTTCTATTGCTGTACTAAAATAGAATGTCCTATTTACTTACTTAGAAATTGTATTAATTTGTTGTGTTGGTTACTTACTCAATGCATTGCATCATGGGAAAGGGCTGATAGGTCACAACACTCTATTTTAGCAAATTTTTGGGTGGCTATACTTCTTGCACTAACAGGGCCGTTGTCTGCATGATTACTCTTTTCATCGATCGAGCTTCCATAAGTTTCATTAAGGCAAGAATTTATTTTAAAATCAGTATTGCTTCTATTTGGTCTACAGCAACTATTTCTTATCAATCTACACCGTGATTCAATAAAAACTAAGCCAAATTGTTTTGCATATATCTCTAATACCTGATGACTTATCAAGCTAATATTTTCCAAATATCTAGAGAAGTGGACCAAGAATTTGATCCCAAAATTTCATGAGAAAAAGTTTAACGGGTAAAAAGATATGAATATTTAAACTTCATATACCGAAATTGCAGTTTACAAGCAATTTTCTGTCAGATTCAATAAAATGTTTCCTTATTATCTCTAATGCCTGACAATTAATCGTTCTAAAAATTTCCAGACATGTAGAGAATTGAAGCAACAATATGACCTCAACAGCATGGTTTCATTATTTAATTAAAAAACATGCTCAAAATGTCCTCCTCCTGCTTGCACGCAAACCTGCAGGCGCTGGCGCCATGCATTGGGAAACGGCATCGTCGATTATCCTCGGGTCCAGGGCCCCAGGCCATCTCACACTTCCAACAAGCGTTGCTTCATATCGTTTATATCATGGATTGTTGCCTGCTAGACTTGGTCTTACGTCATGCACGCTCCACACTTTTAGTCGACAGGATTCAAATCTGGGCTGTTCGGAGGCCATAATGAGGGAGAAATGAAGTCTGGCGTCTCTCTTGTCAGCATTTCGATGGTTTTCTTGGCTCTGTGGGCTGGCGCTATTCTGTTGAAAAAGAAAACAGCCTTCTGGGGCTATATATTTCTGATAACAGGTGGAAGATGTTGTGACAGCAGAACATTACCATGATAATTATACTCCGTTAATTTTACCCAGGATCCCTGAAGACCAAAATTGGGAACTATCAAGCATCGAAACCGCAATGAACACCATAACAGACTTGCTGACAACTGAAATTTCTGGAGATGACGTTTAAATATTCATATCTTTCTATTCGTTCAAATATACGACATGATATTTTGGAATCCTATTCTTGGTTCAATTCTCTAAATATCTGGAAACTTTTAGCATAATTAATTATTAGGCATTGAAGATATAAGAAAAACAGTTTAGCTTGCTTTTTATTGAATCTGACAGAAAATTGCTTGTAAACTGCAATTTCTGCATATGAGCTTTAAATATTCATATCTTTTTACCCGTTCAACTTTATCTCATGAAATTTTGGAATCATATTCTTGGTCCACTTATCTAAATATTTGGAAAATTTTAGCATGATATGTTATCAGGCATTAAAGATATATGAAAAACAATTTGGCTTAGTTTTTATTGAATCACGGTGTATATTTAAATAAAATATATTGTTCATCAATCCAGCTTTGATTTCAGCAAGAATCTTTACATTGATTCCACTTCTATTTAAGTAAACATTTTTCATCAATCCAACTTCTGTTTAGCGAGAAATCTTTTCGTCAATCCTACTTATCTGCATCCAACGCTACAATTCACTAAATGATGAATAATTTTTAGAATGCTTAAGCGATAGATTATCCTGTGTGTTTGTGTTGGCCAGAATAAAGTTGCTGTGGAGCGAATTGATTGTGGAATTCCATTCCGTAGAGAGGTATCTATGCAGGCAAAGCAACTGGATTGAGCCAGTGCAGACATGAGGAACATAATTTATGTCAGGCTGATCAGTGTATATGAGAGGATCCAATGGTGAGGCAGAGAGGAGACGAAGCATGAGGTCACAAAGATGCTTCTGAGACAGACACAATTGAGACATAAAAACCAAAGAAAATAGTGTATCGCAAATTCTTGGTGACAATAGGGGCATGGTCTCAGCTTCAATACATTGCTGCTCATGAGGTTGCATGAATTTTGAGCCCAGAACTAGCCTTTGCATGATGACCCATCAGTCAAACTGCATTGTTGCAGAGAGAGTGAAAGGAACCAGTAAGTCACCATGTTCATTGCATTCATTATCTGTGACACAGTTTCAGCCTTTGTTGGCCGGAGCTAAAGACTTGTCGGGAAATTTTGCATGAAAAGGTAGAACAATTGAGAACATTCCACCAAGGCAAAATGCATCATGTGACATCTCAAACATTCTGGGCATCAGGCTGGATATGTTTGGAGTCAAGCTTTAGGGGCACTGCCTGTCTTACCAATTCCTGCAGGCTGTTCTGCAAAAATTACACTGCTTTTAAAGATTACTTACTTAGAGTTTGGTGTCAATAAAAAGATTTTTCTTCAATTTCTCCAATGACATGTATTTAACTAGTTTATCAGGTGTCCCACATGCCCATTTTGTCAGTTGGAAGTGACTGCTATCACGGAGATGAAAGGTTTTTGGTCATGCAATTCTATGCAATGCTCAGAACTCAAAACTGGAAAGCAAATGTGTTTAGTTGCTCTAGATCAAAAGTTATTGAAGAAGTCTAAAAATGTCATAAATTACACAATGCAAATTCACATACTTTTTGTTCTACCCAGCCAACTTCAGCAGCAAACAAATCTTGGTCAGTTTTTTTCACTTTAGACGCTTCAAACTGTCCGGTTCTTCATACCAAATGACCAGGAATTATTGTCACAAGTACTGGTTATCAGGGTAATCTTAATGAGACAACCGATGGGCAGATCGTGAATAACTGGACAATTTTGTAGAGAAAACACTTTGACATTATGTTAAAATAGTGACAGAAATAAATGACAGCATATTTAAACTGACATTTGGCCTCGGCTGAGCTCTGGTGCTATATAAATCGTCTTATTAATATTTAATTACTAGTTAGTGATACAAACTGTAAATCAAATATTTTCTAAAAAATTGTGGTGCCAGCATGCATTTTTATAGGAAAATTCCCAAATGTAAAAGACCTGTTTTACAACTGGAATTTTGACATTGTGTCTATTTATGGCATTATTTGATGTTCAAATCAAATCATTTAGTTGGCAACCAAAAACAGGAAGAACAAATCAAATCAAGCATCAAAGAAAACAAGGTTAACAAATATAATAAGCAGTACTTAACTAATGATGCCAATAGTTACCATTTGGTTGCACAGGGGACCCGGAAGGGGTCTTGCAACCCCGCTGGGTGAGTCCCCTGGTGGGTTGTAACATGATGATGTTATGTCTTCCATGACGGAAGCACACTGATATTAGTATTTGGTATCTGTTGAAAGTACTCTTCAAGTTCTAAAGTTGTATTGATGTGCAGAACATTGTGCTACCCCACACGACTATATGGCAACCGGATATTGTAATGTGTCATGTTGTCAAAAGACCACATATTCTGCATCTAAGTGCAATATGGTGTTGCATATCAGTTCTGAAAAAGTGAAGTTTTAGCAAGTATGCATATGTATATTGTTTTAATTAAGTTAGTAATGTTTCATGTTGTCAAAAGACCACATATTCTGCATATATGTGCATAAAAAGTTGCGTATTGGCTCTGGAAATGTGAATTTTTTGCATACTTTCATAGTATATTTTTGTTCTATCAATTGTTCCGCACAAGTATGCATATGTGTAATGTTTCAATTAGGTTAGTAATGTTTCATGTTGTCAAAAAACCACATGTTCAGCATATATGTGCATAAAGAGTTGCGTATCAGCTCTTGAAATGTGAATTTTTTGCATACTTGCATTGTATACTTGTGCTCTATCAATTGTTCCACACAAGTATGCATATGTGTAATGTTTTAATTAGGTTAGTAATGTTTCATGTTGTCAAAAGACCACATATTCTTCATCTATGTCCATGAAGTGTTGCGTATCGGCTCTGGAATTGTGAATTTTTTGCATACTTTCATAGTGTACTTGTTTTGTATCAATTGTCTGACACTGAGCAATGTTTAAATTAGATTAATAACGTTTAATATTGTCAAAAAACCACATATTCTGCATATTAAAGCTATAAATAGTTGCATATCGGCTCTGGAATGTAATTTTTAGCATACTTTCATAGTATACTTGTTCTGTATCGATTGTTCCACAATGTGTAATGTTTAAATCCGATTAGTAATGTTTCATGTTGTCAAAACACCACATATTCTGCATCTAAGTGCAGTTTAGAGCTGCATATCAACTCTGGAGCATGTGCATTTTTAGCATACTTTAAACCATCTGTTTAAGTATGTTCCCATTTGAATTTTTTGATGCCTCTCGCTGAAAAGTTTTAAAATATGTTTGTCTTGAAGCTGTAAAAATTTGTTGCTTTTATCCACAAGATGCACAATGCACTGCGTTTTTGGACCTTAACCTCCTCACTATATAGTATAGCCTACAGAGCTGTTCCCAAATTAAAGTAACCAGTATATCGACTCGCATCAAGCGAGGCCTATATTTCAGCATATTATCCCAATGCTAGGTCATGCATGCATGGCTGACAATTATTAGGCCCTACGTTGGCCTATGCTAACAAACACGTCACATTTAAACTCCCTCGCTGCATATTGTTTGTTCCCTGCCATGGCCAGTCCCAAGCCTGGATAAAGGAGAATGGCGACACTAATCTAATCATCCTTGATAATAATTATGGCAGTGTCGTTAAACATGTAACAGGCCCGTCACATTGAAATCGGAACTGTCCGCGAGTGGCCGTTTAACGGGGGGGGGGGGGGGCGAAGTCATTCCTGCATGAGGCATTTTCGGAGAAGTTTAGGCCTAGGCCTACTACTCAATTATTCTACTGAATAGGTCTACAATTTGCGGGCATTGTGTAGGCCTGGGTCTGCATACAGGTAAAAGACCAGTACGTGTTCCGAGGCATGGGAAGGGCGGCATACAACCAGATGACTAGCTGTTATCGAAAACTCCAACTTCCCTACATTCCAGCTACACAAAACGCTGTTCAAAGTCACGCGTTGGGCATCAGCTTATTCACGAGCGCTGCGTCGTGTCCTGAGAGTTTGGATAAAGATCCGAGTCGTATGTTGCCAGAGACACAGATAGACACAGCGGAGAAAAATAATACTTAGGCCTATATACTTGTTACACTATAAGTCTTGTATCATTTAGGTCAGCGCTTAAAGTGTAGAAACCCTCAGAATAGAACTATGGAATAGACAGTGCTAAAGGTGTAAACAAGAATTGCCTGCCATGGACGCCCATCACCTTTTCAGGTGTGCTGACCAAATTTAAGTGGACGACAAAGAGATTTGAAAATAAGTGCCTGGACGCCGTCCATGATCGTCCTGCCACACTTTAAAGAAATGAATTAGTCTATTATAGCAATTTATCGAATACGGTGATAATTATTCAAGTAGTAGAATGCCCATAAAACTATGACAAAGATAATGCGTATGTATGTTGGATATCAGTGTTTAGGCTAATCTAGACGTCCCCCCAGCAACAAGATTTCCCTCACCAAAATATTGATAGACGTTGTTCACATGTAGGCCCTATTTGAGTACCATTAAACACTGCACAAAAGTGGCCAAACAGCTAGCGACTTCCGCAAATATATTCGCGCTATTCTTGAATCGATATGAAATCAAAGCGGATGTAGCAAAGCAGTTCGATCCAGATGATTTATTACACGCCAGAGGGTCGCAGAAGGCCTATAGGCCTATACGTTAAATAATTATTATCTCTCTGCTTAGTTAAACTTTGCCACTAGCGGTGTCAGTCTATAGCTGGTGCCTCATTAATGGAGGGGAGCGACGTAGGCCTACGCTAATAGCCTACTGTAGGCCTACCTATGCGTTGCGACACACAAAAATACGTAATACCTGGTAATTATAGTTTAAATCTAATCTCTAGTGGCACTTTGTTCAATCGGTGGTCCAGTAAAATCAGCTTAGGCCCACAGCGTGTACAAGTCACATCTATGTATCGTAATTGTGATCTCCAAACTTCTAAAGCGCCACCCGGGGTGGGCGACGAGCCCTCTCCTTCGCCGTTCAATCTTCTCACTGACAGTGTAGACTACTTGCGGTCAGCGTACTCGTTAAAGCTGAGTTGGCTATGGAGCGTATGCGTTCATATTGTCTAGACCCCTGCCCACCTCCCCTTCCCCTCCCTTCGTAAGCACTCGTACGCAAATCACCTAAATCCGCCCTCATCAATCCATTATGTTCGTAATAATGGACAGCACCAAACGCGCACTGTCTAATTCAGTAGTGTAGTCCTAAAAAATGAAGTGGGGGAACACTCTTTATAATATTATTAGTAGTAGTATTAGTATTAGGCTAATATTCCATTATCCCTGGAAAAAAGTGGGGGAACGGCGTTCCCCCGCGTTCCCCCTCCACTACACCATTGGTCTAATTCACAAGCCAAATCGTGGGAACCAACTCATACGTTGGCGTTAGATCTAACACAACGAGAGTCACGAGAGCAAAATATAATTTTTAGCCATGATTGAGCAAGCATTATAATTATTATAAGTCTGCCTATGTAGCCTATTAGGCTATAATAGTTCGGGGTTTAAGTGCAAAATAACAAGCCTTAAACGAGGACCATTATGAAAATTTGTTTGATCTGAATAGGCTCCCATGCGACCCAACAGAAACTATTCAGAACAGTATGAGAATTTTGAAAAAATTACGGGGGGGGGGGTTCGGGGGTCGGACTATATGATCTGCGCGGATTTTGGTGTGAAAAGCAGACTTTACTATGGAGTTGAGCCTACCCCCTTAACTTCTCGGTAATTTTCACCCTCATTCAGAATGATAGTTTTAAAGCGCCTAATTAGACCTACACGCCTATTATCAGTGTAGGCTTAGCCCAAATTTAACAATTGCCATCCGTATTGACGAGCAATGTTGTGCATGTGGCGCACGTAAACTGTAGGATTGGCCATGATAATCATAGACAAAATATCCCAACGCCTGAAATACTCAGAAATGTCAGTCAGGCCTACATACACGCTTCCGCAATCAGGTGTAGACCTACAACTGTGGGCCTATAGGCCTAGAGACCGTGTGGACAATTAAAATTTCAGGTAGTAGGCCTATAAGGCCTACAATGAAATCGCGACTTCAGTTGCTTTGAAAAAGTTTGAATCAACCTCGAAAATTTATGCTAGACCTAGGCCTACATTCTATCATTTCTATAATTTCTATGGACTTATATAACGCCTCTTTAGAAACTAGTCAGAAGCGCTCTCAGCCCAGCCACGGATAACGAAAGACTTGAGAGATTTGTGAAGCAAAGTTTGATTGGTCAGGATGTAATGAACGCAGCTTTGAAAGGATGTCATTCCAGATGGACGTCCCTTTAGCTAACGACCGATAACAATTTTATTAGTGCCTATAGCCTACACCCTAAGGTTTCAGGTGTTTACCGACAATAATTATAATTATAATAAGCAATGTCACAATTAGCAATTGTTTCGCGCGATAATAGATCTACGTCAACGTAAACATTTGACAAAGGAATGTATAATAATAATGGTCTGCGTAATTGTAAAGAAATCAATTATAGGCAATACTTATTAAGGACTGCTGTGTAGGTCTATTGTATTACGTCAACTGATGATTAAGATGACGTCAACAAAATTGACGACAAACTACGACAGGGGAGTTTAAGTGCTATTAATTAGGATTAATCGGCAAGTTATCTTAAATAGGGCTATTATTTTCGTCGATGGCCACTGCGAATTACAGTTTATCCAATGGTTGCACTCTTCCAGTGCCAGTCCCACTTCTGGATAAATTAAGGAGGAGGGCGACGCTAATGATCTTTGTTATCAGGTAGTAGGCCTATAAGGGCCTTTCTTGTAGTATCTGCGCGTCCTCTGTCGTCCTGTCTCTGACATTGAAGCGCGTCGGACCCTTCGCTCCGCTGCGAAGGGACAACTGCTTGTTCCACGGGCTCGCTTAGCTACCAGACAGCGCCGAGCCTTTTCGGTTGTGGGACCGTCAATCTGGAATGACCTCCCCTCAAACCTCCATCTCCTCCATCTGACCAGTCAATCTCTATTTCTCAAGTCTCTTAAATCTTTTTTCTTTGGTCGTGGCTGGGCTGGGAGCGCCTCTGAGTAGTTTCTTGAAGAGGCGCTATATAAATTCTAATAATGAATGAATGAATGAATGAATCGCACAGTGTCATAGATCGTTAAACTGAAACTACTATGGATTGGACTAAGACGGATTCAAAGTATAGGCCTATCAGCCTATAAGCTTACATGTATGTCCTCAACGACTGTTTGCGAGCCCCCCCCCCCCAATCGACATTTGATCACCGCGCCTAACCTGAACCTAACCGACCCTCACGCATTTAAGCGCGTGTGACTTTCATTGGACATTTCAAAAACTTGGAATCGAAGCTGAACCAATCATACGCGACCTCACGTGGACCTTTTGTAACCAAATGCAGCGGAACGTTAGGCTACAATGCCGTTACGTATAGGCTACGCTCGCATTTTGAATTTCTAAACGGATCTCACAGAGGAAAGTCTAAATTCGGATGGAGCAGTGTCGCTATAGCCACGACTGGGTGCATGATAGTGGTAAGGAGGATTGAGTGGGGGGTACAGTGTAGCTAGGTCTTCAACAAAGCAAAAAATTATTGCTGGCTCCATATTAGACGTCGACTTTGCATGACGCAAAGTAATAAATCCAACGGTAGCGGCAGGCCATTAGGCCTATAGCCGAGATGCATGCTAACAATTAGCATGTAGCCTATCTCGGCTATTATGGCCTATAATAAATTATTTCTTGTATTATCTCATGGATGGATGCATGGTTTAGCCTAACGCCAGATTGTGACAACATAAGCCTAAGTGCTTGCCGTCGACATAAATTATTTTTTAGCATGTTAAGGTTTACAGCTCGAGTCTCTCAGGCCTATTATAAATCATTACTACAGTTTATGGTCATGATTATCATGCAAACTTTTTATGCGACCATTTTGAACTGTTTGCTTGTAGCCTACTATGCAATGTGTAATTGTGTAAAGGCCCTATAAGCTGATCAATAAAGTATGCCTATATTGACTGATTTTAATTACAAAGGCCGTGGGATTTCAGCCCAACAACGTAGACCTGTAGCATGCTTGTTGACGTTACGTAGCAGTAGACCTAGGCCTACTTCTTATTTAATACAACTCTGCCGTCAGCTTGAAATTCTGAAACAGCTAGTTCCGTCTCATACAAACGGTCACACCTCTATTGCCATATGGACCAAATTTCTGAATAACAACTAATAAATTACAGTGCTCTGCTATGCAGAACTTGCAGGCTGCTAACGGTTGGGGATTTTTATTTTCAGCACTTCTCATTCAAACAGCTTTTATTTACTGCTTCCCGTAAGAATTCTGTCAATGGTTTCTTTCCGCTGACGAATGGTTTGTCATCCGTGATCCGCCCTAAAACACACCTTATCAGACTGGAGTTATTGACAAAACAACATTTGGGTTGACCCAACCACTTTAAGTTGTGCTAAATTCATTTGTTGTAATGACATTTTACAGCATATTATAGATAAGCTGCCATCATAACAAAATTGCTCATTTTGAACAAACAGTGGATAAAAACTGTAGAAATTTATGATGATAATTATGAAATATTTCTGAAATATTGAGGGAATTTAAGCATCTTTGTTTCCACCACACATTTTGGGGGACTGTTCCCCTGGTCTCCTATGCCTATGCCCATGCCTCAGACTCAAACTTACAGTACTAGAACTTGGTAATAAAGTTAGACTCAACACAGCAGGCTAATAAAAAATCATAATTATTCTTGTCATCTTATGCATCTTTGTTTCCACCACACATTTTGGGGGACTGTCCCCCTGGTCTCCACATCATAAGTCAACAGTCATGGATATAAGTGCTATGTTGGCCAAGAAGAAACGGCTGACTTATACCCATCTCCTATAAAGTTCTCCTATATAATTAATTAACTAACACTACATAATTGTCATCATTAACTAGATAGCAAATGCAATTCCTACATAAAGTACCGGTAGTCTCTAATGAGTAAGACTGGTTTCCTACCAAAAAATGTTAATTACATGTGTCAGTCAGCAAACAGTTTCGTCTTTCTGAAGTGTCCCAAAAATAAGCACAAGAGCCTATAATTAATTCATTATGCAAGGCAAACAATTAGCACAATAAAAATGCACAAAAGAAAAACGTGCGAAAAGTCTGCATGTTATCAATACCTACACACATCGGCAAAGACACACATACAAAAGCTTATCATAAAAATATCATTACAGTATCTTCACAAAACTCTCAAAAGGCGCTATACAAATTGTCCAGAACACACACAGGCATACCAGTTTAATATAGCGACCATGCAGAGTTAGATCAGCACTTAAAAACTCAAACCACCACTCATGTAAGAAGTACACTTCCTGGAAACAAACGCATGCAGTACTTTAGTAACACCACACACAGTGCACTCTATTTCTATGCAGCATGTTCAAACATTAAAAATAAACATCCTCGTACCAATAATGCAAACACGTGAGCACTGATCCCACATCAGCCCCTTACCACAGTCGTACTATCGATCGCAAATAATCGAACCAGCTGAATTGTAAACTTCCTGATAGACTAAATGTCACTGATTGCTTTTGTGCTCTGTGGTACTCTGAACTTCACCACTTGAGATGTTTTCCTACCAACAAAGCTCACGAAGGTTCAGTTCAGTAAAAACAGTTTAAAAACCTGTATCAAACTTTTAAACAAGATCATATGGTTCTCAATCAATCACCCATAGTTTACCTTAAATAATATTATGCCTCTTATAAATATAAACTTTGCAGCAATTTTAGAATTTCAACTACTATCATACACGACAGAAACAAAGACAACAGATTCACAATTGGTCAATAAGTTAGATCAATGTTTGAACCACAAATGCTAAATAATTCCCAGTTCAGGGCCCGTCCATATATTATGTACCCAGATAATCGTATTTTCACCCCTCCCTCTTGCAACTCGTAAATGTTGTGCAACCCCCCGCATACATAGTTACATACATACATACATATAAGCTTATCTACTATATATTTTTGTTAAATCATATTTGCTAGCTAAAATGTTTAAATTTTATTGTTTAGAATCTAATTATAATGTAATCAAATGCTGTCGGACGACTATAGCATAATACAAAGTTATAAATAGGCTAACATGGACATCATAATTAGAAATTTATTTTGCATACATACATTTTTGTCCGCGTTTGTTATATATATGGACAGCCACTTGCCTAGGATTGTCTTAGAACTGCACAAATAAACTGTTCAATATGAGATTCACATCGGCTAAAAACGATCAATTATACAATATTTTCAGAGTCAGACAACATACGTATAATACATGCTCACACAAACGATCAAAGACTGATCATTTGTCAGTTCCTCTGGTAAAAAAACCAATCAGTATATAATTACAGCATCACCGTTCTTTCCCGTGAATGATTTTGGTCTTCATACAAACGTGATGCCACTCTCCGTAGTTGCAGAAGAATGTGCTGATGACATCTGCAGTGTCTCGCTTTTATCTGATGGTTGAATGTCGATGTTAAGTCGCGTGAGAATTCGTGTCATTGGCGAATCTGCATCGCAAGACAAACAAAACCTAGGCTGATTAAGGGTATTCTGATAAGAACAATATCACTAAGAATCTGAATAAGAATCTGAATAAGAAGAAGATCATTAATAAATAAATCTGATTAAGAACAAGATCATTAAATAAATAAATCTGATTAAGAACAAAATCATTAAATAAATAAAAAGACCATTAAGAATAAAAAAGGAATTAGATAATTAACTTAAGAACAAGATATCATGATTAAGAATCTGAAAAAGAACGAGATGATTGACTTAAGAACAAGATCGGCAAGTATCTGAATAAGAATCTGACAAACTATGGCAGTATCTCCTGCACAGAACCAATCAAAGATGGACCAAAACCTTGCTTCAGAATTCTATCGTGTAACATTTGAAAGCGTGCAACAATGACCGAACAGTTAATTGACTATTGCTTTCTTTAGAGTATCACAAAAAATAGGCAAAGTTACACTCTGAAATTTCGCATAACGAGCCACAGAATCCCAGTTTTTATATCAGACCATATTCCGTGGGGCTTAGCAGTTTCAGCCTGCTGCTGTTAAGTCAACATTAATGGCTGAGGGCAACATCTAGGAGTGGAGGGTTGCAGTCAATTCTAATTGTCAACAGAAGTCAACCAAGTAATGTAATAAATTTTGTTAAATACACCAGAGGACAGCCGTGGAAAGGTCGTCGTTACATGGGGATTGATCTACTGCAAAAATAGAAAGACTGGACAGACATCTCTCACCAGCATTTGCTAACGACTCGTTCCTTTTCACGGAGAAGCTGCGACCGAGAGTCTTAAACTTGAACTGAGTTGATGGAACGTCGGTGATCGACTTGCAGGCGTTCTTCCATTCACCTACAAAAAAGAATGCATTCCTTGCCAATTATAAATACCACTTCAGAACAATCCAAAGGAAATGGTGCTTAGGATAATGGTAATACTCCACAATAATGATCAGTATGGACATGGCATTGCTTCCTGCTACCCTTCCAAAAGGTCCAGTGTCCACTCAACCTTCCATTCGGCAGATGGCATTGATAAAATGAGCAGTAGAGCGGGATGGTGCCTTGCATGGCTGCTGACAGTTATATTCGACTCCTGTAATAACTTGTAATCATTTGCTCATACCATGACTTGCAATCATTGCTGCGTTTATGTCAATTGTAAATAATAAACGGTTTATAATGTATCCCAAAACTTCGACAAATGAGGGCAGCAGCAGAAAAATGCAGTAAAACATGAATAATTATGAGATAAGGAATATTCTCAAAGTCCCCAATACTCTCTGCACTGCAAGTAAATGTTCAGTCTAACCATTCGACTACCGTGTTTCAATATCACATTTCAATACACAATACACATACAATGTGTGTAAGAACTGCAGTTGTAATTATAACCCCAAAAAAGCTTACGCAGATCGCAGATACGTTGAAGCATGGCTCTGTACCATCCATCAAGATCCTCCAAATCATCAGACGTTATCTCGTATTGCAGGATTCGATCTGCTGCCAACCTTGTCGTTACGATGAATCGGTCATTGTTCTCGCCCTCTTGTGACGATGAAAGTTTCTGGACGTCCGTTTCCTATATATCAACAAATACAAAGAACAGTGTCACCGATAATGACAATGACTTGTTTTGAACTTGCTACGATTAAACAATCAACACAATAGAATAGCTCTAAGAGCAATCCTTAAACTAGCCTTGAGACACCAATGGGTGATAAATTTTTAGCAACTTCACTTAGCCTCAGCATACTCATTCATTCAAGCATTTGTATAGCACCTTTTCAATGAAACTACTCTGAGGTGCTCCCCACTACAGCATTGCCAAAATGAAGCTTTAAATTCTTTATAGAATGCATCAGGCAGTGACTCAGGGAACAGGCACAGCTCAAGAGGGAGGCCATTCCATACCGCTGGGTCCACCACACATGAGGGCAGATGGTCGGTCCTCTCCCTCGAAGTCTCATCTTCCCCCCCAACAGTTTCCCCATAATATCTCAACACAAATTTCTGCCCTGGTTAAGAATTGAACCCCGATCTTCTGACTGACAGTCCAGCATCTTAACCACTGCACTATTGAGCAGTACATAGAAATCGAAGTTAAGAGCAGGATTTCATCGAAATGTACCTCAATATGAAAATACAAAGTTAATTTTCATACATAAACACATCAGAGCCACTTACATAAACACGTTACAAACTATATCAGCTTTAGAAACATTTACACAAAGTATCAGACAATCACACTAACAATCCCAGACTGAGCTTGTAGCACTGAAATCTGAGTGGATACACTAAAAGGAGTGCTATATAAATGCAGTGAATGAACGAATGAATGATTCTGTCACACCATGGGTTGAAAAATATGCATAGAAAGGACCAAGCACTCCTGACAAAGATTGCATTGAAATCATTTTATCCAAACCTGATCTAACGACACTCGGAATGTCGGATCACCACTGGTGTTAACTGCATGCATCTGCGACCATCCCAACAGATCATTGCATTCCAAACGACACCAAAGTTCCTTCCAATCCGACTCACTTTGATTCTAAAGTTCACAAATGGAAAACAATGAATCACTCTAACTCATAACATAACATAACATTTTATTCGGTAAACCAACATCGAACAGGTCGTAGTTACATCGTGATTTCAAAGTTATATCATTTTACACAGGAGACCCAAAAGGGGCCGAAGGTCCCGCTAGCCAGGGCCACCTAATTGCATTAGGTTTAAAGATGTAACACGGCCAACTTTAAGAAAACAATTGAACAGAAAATTCTTAACAATGACAACTAGTTTAGATATTATTGACTAAAAAAATGATTAAACAGGGCACACACCCCAAGGAACAAAAACAAAGACAAAAGGGTACACACTCTCAGATTTACTAAAGATGAATTCAAGGTAATTCCCCAAATTAAAGTCATTTATATTTTTATCGGGGTGTTTGACACTCCTTGTATATATGTGGAGATCTCTCGTTTAAATAGCCGAAGTCACTTTGACTCTAGGCACAAATAAAACACAAATGAGTCAACAGAACTTTAAACTGAACACTAGAATAGAGCTTTAGTTGGTGCTCATGTTTTTTCACAACATATTGGGCCGTCAAACAAATAGTTGGACAATTTTCAGCAGAGAGAAAGTTCTGACATTCTACATGCATGCCTCTGTATGTAGGTAAGTAAGTATGTATAAGTGTATAACAGCATTTACATTGTCTACTAAGAAATTCTAAATAATATTGTTTCTGTGAGACGTGCAGGAATTCTTACCTGAACGGAGAGCCATCCTGACCTAGGTCTGTCCACGAGACAAGACGGCTGAACGGTGATACGACAGCAGAAATTACCAAACAACATCAGACCAAACGCTGCATTACCACCATCTATAATATAACATTGACATGCTGCTAACTACAATACAAAGCCAACATTAACACATTATCATCTGCAATACAACATTAAGAAATTGCCATCTACAATAAGTTAACATTGACACATTGCCATCCACAACACAATGTTAACACGTTGACATTTATAAACAAAATGCTAACACACTGCCATAGTTATCCAGGCTCTCATTAACATAACATAAAAATTTACAATATAAGACACAGATAAAAAAACTCAAGTCTATCAAGAAAAGTACAGTTCAAGAACAATGGGAATAAGACACAGATTAAAAAAATGATGCCTATCAAGAAAAGTACAGAAAGAACTTCTGGAAGGCAAAAACAAGTAAACCGAATATTAGCCTCACATATCTATACAAATAAAAATGAAACTTTCCAATAGTTTGTTGCCAGTGTTCTCGAAAAGTACCGCACAGATTGTTTTGAAAATTTCACAAAACCTTCCATTCCTATAAGAGAGTTTCCAACTTTTTCTTTCTCCGAATAAACGCAATATTTTCCACAAAAAGTTAACTTTGCATTCCGCTCGACCGCCATTTGCAAATTCAAAACCGCACGTTGCCAGATTCACAAACGCCTTGACAGTGACTGCGACCATGCAGACGAAACATGAATGAGGTCGCGTGCCGTGACGTCATAAGCGATTCGCATAATTATTTTGCGGCCTTTCAACATTCTTGGTTGAGGGAGGAAAGGAGCGGAGGGAGCGGGACGGAGGGGGAGGAGCGGAGGGAGGGGGAGGAAAGGGGGAGGGAAGGGGGAAGGGAAGGGGGAGGGGGAGTCTTTTCTGCCACAGCAACGCGTGGCCGGGTACAGCTAGTATATATATAAAAACGAAACAAACAGCAGTAAATGTAGGCCAAAAAAAAACAAATTACGACTAAAAAATAAAGACTCAAAGACGGTTAGCAATGAAGACATCCAACCTTGAATGAGTGGATCAAGAATGAGATCAAAGCAATCTATGGATCCGTCCGCATCTTTTATCGACAACGTGGATCTTGCGATGCAGTCAAATCTTGGACCTCTGTCAAAGAAGACAGATTGAAAGAGTCATACAGGAATAATAATAAATTTTATCTTTGTTAATTAAATTGACACTGACACACTGCACAGTATTATTATAAATCACAGTAAGAACGGATGATCGCAAGTTATTACAGAATTCGAATTCAACTGTCTGGCAGCCATGCAAGGCGTCCATCCCACTGCTCATTTTACCAACGCCACCTGCCATTGAATGGAAGGCTGAATGGACCTTTGGAAGGGTAGTGGGAAGTGATCGCACATCCGTGCGCTCTTCGTGCCAGTGTTACCATTACCCTTCATACTCCCTCCCCAAGAACTCTACTCTGTTCCTTAAGAATCTCAGAACCACCTTATTAAGCCGTGGTTGGGTGGTCGGAAGCGCTTCTGAATGGCCGACGTTGAAGAGGCACTGCATAGAATTTCTTAAAAAATTAAATATATCAATCAAAAACTAGCCAACCCAATCATAAATTCAGTCACTGCTGGTAGTCTGCTAGTGCCAATCCAAATCCTAAAAAGAAGAGGGCAAAGTCACCCACAAAATGTAATTAAAAATGGAGGCCAGGCAAGAAAATAAGATTGTCTCTCAGGAGCTCTTCCTAAGTAGCACTATTTGTGGGGCATGGTGGTGTAGTGGCGAGTTCGGTGTCTTGGAGCCAGAGAGTTCCAGGTTCAAATTGAAGAGGTGTATGATGGCAAATGCGAGAAACAATAAAATAAAAAATTGACAGTACGAAGCAAGGAGCAACAATAGCAATAATAAATCAACGATACTTACAAGAGCACATCCTTTTGGTCGGCAGGATCCTCAGCCTACAAAAGAACAGATCCATTAAGAACAGCAAATAGAAACGCTCAAGAACCACTGCAAAAAAAGAACCAAAGCCAGATTTTAAAAAACTACTCTGACATTTCACCTTTGATTCGCCATGTTTGATATCAAAATTTACATTGATCTTTTATTACGTTTTCGATAGTTATTTAATTCTTTATCGAGATCACACTTATCACAAGCGCACATTACACTTTTTACAACACACATTACACTTGTTACAACACACATTACACTTTTTACAAGTGCACAGCCAGTTTAGTATAAAACAAGGAATTCAGATGAGTGTGTAACAAAAACTCTTGTAGTAGCAAAAAATATGATTATTAATGTTAATAATAACAAAAAAATAACAACAGCCAAACATGACATAACATCTCGGACATTTATATAGCACCCTTCAAAGGATCACACAGCATCTTACAATTCCCGAAAGACGTTTTCCCACGGAATTCGAGATGTCGCTAAGTCGCTTTCGATTCTTCAGAGGCGTGAAGGCAAGTCTCATATCCTGGCAGGAGATCCGGTGTAAGTAGATTTCAAGCTGCACTTCAAACTTGTTATTAGTTGCCTCACTAAAAAATAACCAGCTTTGTACAATCGTAGAAATCAATACGGAAAAGGCCCAATGCCCATGCATGTATTATGTTAGAAAAGATTATATTTTCTAACAGCCCCCTTATGTCTTGTTGCAACTTGTACATTTGGCGGACCAATTGGCCCCATATGCGTGCGTACAAATCGGCTTCCCTACACCTTACAAAAGTTAATTAGCTAAAGTCATCCGTAAAACATTTATTTTTAGTAGGCTACTGTTTGTTAAGCATCATATTTGATAGCTAAAATATATTAACTGTTACGGTTTATTGTTTAGATCCAAACAGAATTCAATTATAATGTAATTAAATGCCATCGGCCAACTAGAACATAATACAGAGGTACTGAGGGAGCACGCAGAACAGAAATTCTTTAAAAAATGTGCCCATGAACCCAGACCTCTCAATTGACAGTCTGTCAATCTAACCACTACACAATCAGTTACAGCAAATTGCTCAAAAACATTGAATGACTTACAAGGTGATGACGTCGTCAAATGAGAGTTCGGTGGTTTTGCGGTCGATGTCAAACAGGAGACTTGTGTCGCAAACGGTCGAACCAAGACGGAGGAGACAGAAAGCGGCATAGTGACGATCTAAAAGGAATTGTAAATCAACGCAAGATTCAAATTCTAGCAAATCAAGTTGAAATAATAATAATAGCAATAATCTTTCAAACTGACACAACACAGTGATGACTACAATAATTCATAGTATGAAAGGCTGATAACAAGTTATTGCAGGAGTTGAATTTAACTGTAGGCAGCCCTGCAAGGCGCCCATCATGTCCTACTGCTCAATTTACCAACACCATCTGCTGAATGGAAGGCTGAGTGGGCTTTTGTACCATTCCAATACCACAACATTATAAACTTTTCAAATCTTCCAATGACAAAAAAATTTAATCACAAATTTTCAAATATTTCTCAGTTTCCGCAGCATGTTCAAACACGACTTAACAAACATGATACCTACCACTCTTATTCAGAAAATGATCCACCTCCTGCCAAACGAGAGGAATTCTCAAATCTACAAAAACAATATCGAGCATTTACCAACACACCCCCCGTTAATTCAAGAAATTATAAAAAACTCAATCTGCTTTTAAAAAACAGTTAAAGACGCACCTGCTTTCGAGCTATTTGCATTTATGCTGAAATTTGACAATAGTAGCCTATTATGTGTGTAAAGCATCCTAGAAGTAGCTTGCTACCGACGATGATATATAAATCGTCTTGATTACAATTACAATTAAACAGTACTTAAATAACACAATGGTGTAAAGCTTGTAAAATCTGCACTCACTTCTGAGCAAATGTCAAGTATTTTTCGCTCACTCGTATTTATTCAGCTCACTTTCCGGCTTGTAACTTGCACCAAACAAAATTGTAAGAGATACAGGCAACAAAATAAATTACTTTATAATCGAACACTATTAAAAACCATTAATCAATATAATTTTTAAACATTAAGCTATTAAAGCCCATACATGTGCTGTCAATTCTTACCAGAAATGGTGACGGTGGCTTGACATGGCTTCAACTCCACATTGCTACAACATGTAACAGATGGATGCAGCTTATGAAGAAAGTCATCAAAATCTAATCAAATCAAATCTTCATTCATTCATTCATTTCAGACATTTATATAGCGCCTCTTCAAGAATATCTACTCAGAAGCGCTCCCGACCCAACCACGGCTAAAGAGAACAGTCTTAAGGGCAAATCTAATCAAATCACAACGGCTTCTATTGCAATGTTTATCATAGTGTTCAAAATATTGATCAGTCAATGTCACTTTATGACATAAAGTTTTAAAATTTAAAAAAAATTTAAAATACAACACAACATAAATTTTTTTTATTGTATATAGTTCTTTTTTTGCAATGAAAAACCAAAAGCTACGGTGATTTCCGATAGACAAGAAGAGAAACTATAATTGTACTGTAACCTAGGATACAATTTATGTGCAGATTGAAATAGCTCAGTTCTAAGTTTACACCCGAATAGTATTTAAAAAATCAGAGCAAAAACAGAATTGGGTGCAAACAGCAAGCAACTGAAAATACCTGAAAGCATAACACTGATCATGCTCAATGAAAACAGACCGGTGGTATTATTATATAGTTCTGTAACCTAATGGCAGAACTTTTTAGCTTGCATAAAAATAAACTTTTTAAAGATACTTAATACTTTAATGGCTCCCTGACAAACAAAATAAATTAAAATAAAATAATTAACCTGTAAACCACCAGGACGACCAAGAAAGATGATGATGGACTGACTGATGGATAGAGAAAAGGGACAAGGATATAAACTCCATCACACAATGAACTAGGAGCGCCTCTGAGTAGGTTTCTTGAAGAGGCGCTATATAAATTCTCGAAATGAATGAATGAACGAGTGAATAAAGAAATCAAAGACAAGAATGGTGCTGTTGGAATCTTGGACCTGCCTAAGGGCAGAACACTAAAGAATAATTAACCTGTGTGAGGTTTCTTCTGTATTGCTGAACGCCTTCTGCGAGTCCACCTCGCTCATGTACGCGTTCAGACGCGCTGTTGACGTTAGCAAACTCTTTCCCACCTCCAAAGCGATTCCTGGATTTCGATTGGCTGCGAGAAGTTTGGCCGTGCCCTCCGTCATCCGCATTTCATGTTCGATCTTCTGCCGAAGTGGATCATCCTTCAATCACACAATACAATACAATACAGCTTAGTCAGTAAATAATAATATTGTATGTACGATATGTATGAGCACCCCATCAAGATTTCTACACAGAGGCGCTCCCAGCTACAGCGCAAATACTGAATCTAAGTTTCACATCGAAGCGCAATGAGCAATTGCGAGAGAACGACTTGCTCTTGGTATCTACCCGGCAGCTTGAGGTGGATTCGAACTCACAACCTTCTGGCTCCAAGGTATTGAACATACCCCTACACGACACATATATCGCTACACCACCGCATATTTATTAGACTACCAGCAAATAGCCAATTACAATACAATCACAATTACAATACAATGAAAAACACTTAACCCTTTATGATCATTGATCACTCAGTATGAACTCAAAGCTCGGTTAATTCTGATTAATCTGATATCAACGCAATCTAAAGAACATTTCTTACACTATACTTATAAAATATCACTACATTCCACAACCTGTCTTTCATTTCCTTCTTGTCCCGCCATCTGACGTAAAGTACGCTGCAGGTACTGAGTCCTCCGTGGAGTCGAGCGCAGAGTCGCCGAGTAATCGAGTACGCTGCTCCTCGCGCTCAGCCGCAGTGATTTCTTAAACTTGAGTTTCAAACTGCCGTGGAGATTGCTCAGTGTTCTCTTCGGATCAATCTGAATTCCACTCTGTCTGCGCATCGCTGGGCTCGATTTACCGAAAGACGGTCGCTGTAGGGACAATCGTCTCGCAGTGAGTCCTCGTCGCAGCCTGGACAGTGTACTCGTGATGGATAATTCGTCCAAAGACTTTCTCTGTTTAAAAGTTAAAAACAAGCAAATTTAGAAAAGATCTCGTTAAGGGTTTACATCTTCTGTTGTCGTATCAAGAAAGTGATGCATTTATGAAGTCGTGCCAACACCAAATTTCTACTTCAGTGTTAAAAGTGTGTAGCCACTACCATACAATGTGGCAGGAAGTGCTACTGAGTAGCCTATCTTGAATAGGTGCCATAAATTTCCGAAATAAATTGCAAATTACTGAAACAGAATTTTCACAACAGGCCCCAAATCTATTTCCCATGCTAGAACAAAAGCATTTATACAAATAAAACTTTCAAAGATATATTCGAATATTCCATTAATCTGCGCCCACTCCATCTCCATTTACTTCACTAAATTGAACTACAAATCTGGTTTTATCTGAAGCCTGAACCAAGACCGCAACGGCATAACTACAGCATCGGGAACCTAACTGTTGTTTAGGGTCAGTAAAGCGTCGTGAGGGTGGGCTAGGGTCAGTGTCGTCATTAGATACTGTCTAACCAAATCGGGTCAGCAATAATATTGATCTAGGTCGTACTCAATGGTTCGTTCAAAGAATGTGAATGACCGAAGGAATATTGCACCTTGAGGCCTACATGTCCATCAGTTTTCCGTTTCTTTGTGGCCCGAAGTGAACCGAAGCGCATAAGATAACCGAAGTCATTTTCTTGGTTGTCGTCTCTATCCCAATCGTTTTGAAATTGAAGCTCTTGCTTTTCGCAAGATTCTTCGCTGGCCGCCATTTTTTCAAATAACCGGAAGCACAATGCTTGCATTGATCGCTAAAGGTCACTGACAAGGATTCTATATTATATATTGTCCTTGGGTCACTGATTATATTTGCCACCAGTGTTTTATTTGAGTCACACCAGATATTATCGCGGGCGCAAAAACGCTGTGGAAAGGATATACAAAATTAGAAACTAAAGTCAAAATAATAAATTGCAAAACCTTTTGGGCTAATTAAAAGGTCTAATTATTATTTTATTGTTTATCCAGCGTATAGACAGTCTAGATCTCGCCATATTATCAAAGATATTAGAGTCGTAGACTATTATTACTCTCTACTTGTTGATCTTATAATAGTAAAGTAGTAAATATCGTGACTCGGTTTTGGTGCACCGTCTTTCGAAGTATTTGATCTTGGTTCCACAGTTGCTGTAGTGTTTATTATGTGGTCATACTTAGTTTTTCTTCGCAAGGTGGCGGTAGCGTATTGTATGTAATGACGTTTTTCTGCCAAGGCTCGGTGATACTACGTTACTTGTGCCCGCGAATTTCTAGGATTGTGTCAATTAATTTGCTTCACAATTTCAATTAATTTACCTCAATTGTATTCAGTTTTACTCGTGTTTTTTTTTTGTGACGTTGCCGCCGTTGGAGAATGCTGAAATGTAACATTTATCAAGATTTTTGTGCTATTTTGTAACAAACGTTTTGGATTTGTGTGTTCTTGGTTTGGCTACCTCTCATCCACGATGTAAGAATTAAGATGGTGACCTCACTTCGTATCTTTCATGGGTATTGATTTTGGCTAGGATTTTTTTCTGTCGATGGTGGCGCTAGAGTCGCTTCTCGTGTGGCGCATCACCGGTGGATGAGCTGTGTTGAAGCTAAATTTTGTGTGTGAAATATTTAAAATAATGCCTTGTTGCGCTGCCATTAACTGCTCGAATCTACATGAAAGGAACTATAAAGGAACATGGAACACAGTACATATAGGAACACAGAACAGATAACGTGGAACATGAGGAACAAGGAGCAAGGAGCAAATAGGAATTAAGGGAATATTATAGGGAATAGCAGGGAACATGGAACGTAGTAGGCCTATTTTTTTATTGAAAAAAGAACATGGAACATCAGGAACAGGTAATTGCAGGAAACATGGAACATAATATTTAAAAATTAAACACAGAACAGAGAACATTGAACAAAAGAAACAGGAACAGGGAACATCAGCGGGATTATCATGGAACGTGGAACACACTATTTTTGTTTAATTGAACACAGAACAGAGAACATGGAACATAGGGAACAGGAACACGAAATTGGGAATATTAAGGAACATAATATTTCTTGTTTAACACAGAACAGAGAACATAAGGAACATGAAACAGGGAATAGAATATTAATATAAAACTTGTTCCCTGTTTTATTAGGGAACATGGAAAATAGAACATAGGGAACAGAACATGGAACGTAGGACCCTATGCAACTTAGAACAGATAACATGGAACACAAGGCACAGGAACATGAATCACATGGGACTGAGGAACATCATAGGGAATATCATGAAACACATTGAACACAGAACAGAGAAGATAAGAAATGTGGATAAGGGAACATGGAACATATAGAACAAGGAAACATCAGGAACATAGAACATCACAGGAGACATTAAGGAACAATTATGGGACATGATCACAAGAGATCCAAGGGAAACATAGAACATAAGAAACAAGAACAAGGAACACATGGAACAAAGGAACATGGACGAAGGAACACAAGGTAACAGATAATATAGAAACTAGAAACACAGGGAACAAGGAACATATGAAACAATAAAAAGGAACAATGAACAGGGAACACAAGGGAGCACAGAATGGCACAAAGAACATATGGAACATAAGGAACCAGGAACACGTAGCACCACACGGAACATAAAGAACAAGAAGCACTGAAAACCATTAGACAGGGGTATAGAACAAATTGGAACAAGGAACAAGAACACAAGGATCCAGAAGAGCTAGAGAACAAGGAACACAAAGCAGCTCAGAAACATAAGTAACATATGTAGAACATAGAGAACAAGGAACTCGGATCATCAGATGGAACACAAGGAAAAGAGGGACACGAAGCACAGGGAGCAAAGAAAATAAGAACAATTAAGGAACAGGAACACAAGGGACCAGAAGAGATGGGGAACAAGGAACACAGAAACAGCTCAGAGAACATAGATAACTTATGAAACATAGAGAACAAGGAACACGGAACATTAGGCCTACATGGAACACAGGGACAGAGGGGCACAGGAACACAAGAGACCAGAAGAGAAAGGGAACAAGGAACACAGCAGCTCAGTTCCTGTTTTACTTATGTAACATATGGAACATAGGGAATAATGAACACGGAGCATCACAGAGCCGTCATATGGAGCATAATGGAACAGAGACATGAGGAACATAGAACAAGAAACACAGGGAACAAGGGAACATTACAGAGCACAGAGAAGTTCTATTGAGTGCGTAATATCACTTCCAAATACTTCAAAAACGTCGGAGCAATATGCATTAAATGTACATTGTATTGGATAAAGCAGGTCTTGGTGCGCCACCGCTGCCATCTGGCGAATGCAATTAAATTAGCCAATTTCGAGACGTGAGTGAGGTCACCATCTTAATTCTTACATCGTGCTCTCATCTCATTACTCGGTTGTAGACCGTTTGATGGACGACGCAGATGTCAGATTCTAGTTTGTAGGTCTTATGCTCTGCGCTCCAGACTGCATGACTTTGAACTGCCCATGAAAGATGACTTTAATCTCATCGTTCGAGTACTCTGTCGGACAGTTGACACTGTTAGATCTTGGAATCAGCAGAATTGATTCACAGCCTAGAATTTTTGCAGAATTAATAGTTTAATCCACTCTCATTTTCTTATTCATGTAATAAGTTGAAGGTCAATTACTGAAATTTTTTGGTTTAATAGAATTTGTGTTGATGACAATTCGTACTTCAACAGAATTTTGTTTGATGAAATGTTTTGCCTTTTAATGGAAGGTGATTAAAACAGTTATCTTGGACATTAGTAAACTGCTTACTTACCAGCGTCAAGGACAGCATTGAAGACATTGAAATAATTTAATGACATTAACTGTGGGATAATCCATTATTGTACATGGTTTATTCAGATGTTTGCAATGTCAACCAGAAACAGCCACTTGCTTTTGTTCCGGGTTGCAAGACTAGTTACAAAAAGAGTTGACATGTAAGTGTTTTTGATATTTAATGATACTTGGCATTGTAGAATGCAGAAATGTAACATTTATAAGAGTTGTGCTAGTTTGTGTCGAGCGATAAAAATTAAATGGTTAGTCTCCTTCTGCATCAACAGTGACACAGATAATATAAAAACATGTAAATGTACTCAAATTTTATATAGTGACCATACTGCCTGTACCCTGCTAATTTTTCATTGAATTGTTCCGGTGAGATCCTTCACAGTTCGCCCGTTTGAATAGACGTCTCACTATTTACGTCCTCTTGCACGAACTGTGCTAGTCGAGACGATGTAGCCTTACGTTCTTGAACACTTGATGAAGTGTTTCAATGGAAACTATTGATGACAGCTATCACATTGGTAGACAATGCTTACTTGAAGACAAAAATAATTTAATTGCATCAACTGCGGAATTATCCAATATTTTGCATGGTTTTTATTTAGGCAGGTGTCTGCAATATTGATCACGACCAGAAACATCCACTGCTTTGTTCCGAGTTACAAGACCAGTTACAGAAGACTTGAAACGTAAGTAGATATCACATTCTGCATAGCTTTTATATTAAGCCCGTCCACATGGAATGGGCTCCCGCTTGCGCTACGCTCACTACCTCGGAATAATTTGCCTGCCTTCTACCAGTTGCTTAAGACCTATCTTTTTAGCCGTGGCTGGGCTGGGAGCGTCTCTGAGTAGACTTCTTGAAAAGGTGCTATATAAGTTTTCGGAGTGAATGAATGAATGAATAATTTGCGAGTTTGCTTGATTTAATTGATTGCTCTTCTTCACCAAATTGAAGATTTAGTTTTGCAAGTTGCTATTATTAATTTGTTTTAGTAAAACCGATGGTTGCTGAGGCCCACTTTCATACGCATCTGACAAATTAATAAAATTGTGTTTTCCAAATATTTTGTATTGCACAGGTTGAAAGATTATTATTTTTTAACTCCACGAGCACTTTATCGATTTTGATAAGTTGTAGCTTATTTTGATGGTAAGTTAACATGGAATAACGTGGGTATACATAACTCAAAATACTCAAAAGGTGCTTAATGACTCATTTTGCTATGACAGGTTACATATACATGATATAGCCTAACGTTGTTGACACTGGATGAAATGTTTTGTCTCAATTGGAAAATGCATCAACAACAACAAAAAACATGAACATTGGTAGACTGCTTACTTGCTAACGTCAAGTTCAGCATTGAAGACATTAAAATAATTTAGTTACATAAACTGTGGGATAATCCAATATTTTACATGGATGTTAATGTTTATGCAGGTATCTGCAATGAAGACCACGGCGGCCAGAAACAATCACTGCTATGTTCAGGGTTACATGACCGATCACAGTTCGAGTAAAGTCAAACACGGAGGAAGGATGCAGCATTTTTCACCATCTGCTAAGAATCTTCTACCATCGAGCAAGGCCAGAGCTCGTGCAGGCAATGAGTTGAGTATGAAAGATCACGTTTGTGAGTTGCGGTTTCATTCTCGCCATATTATTCCTCCAGATAGATTTACTGCGGGGTGGGGATGAGACCATTGTTCTATCACATCAAAGACCTAGAGCTGCTACATGTAGATGCAGTGACATGCATTTTTCCAAATCTGCCGAAGTGCTTCAGTCGTCAAGTGACCAAACCTCGAAAAACACTCTTGAAGCACGATGGGAAAAAACGGGCACTCGCTGACGTTGCAGATAAAAATAACTGCTGCAACTTGAGAACTAGGTCCACAGACAAGTTTCAGTGATCTGATGAATTGTACGGCGCCCACCTGGATGGGCTGTGAAGGCTAATTAATTAATCATTGGTGGTTCGCTTTGGAAGAATTGTTTTGGAAGAAAGCTGTTTACAGTGTAAAGTTTGCATCTGTTTCATCTGAGCAAGAAGTGAGTGATTTTCATATAAGCAAAAGTAGACTGCAAAGCCAAGAACAGCTATGTGAAGTGGAAAACAAAGTGAATTCAGTGAGTGCATGTTATGATGCAACAGCTGTGGGCAGTGAATTCAGGGACTTAGTGCTGGTGTTCAGGAAAGTGTTCTAGGTTTCTAGAATCAGGGCCCTGCGAAACTTTGAAGCATCCAGCCAGACCTAGTCATTACCATATCATGTAGGTGAGGACCATGCAAGTCATTGCATAGATTGGATGACACGCATGACAACATCTGCGCTAAGACATGACCCACAAAGCCTAATCTATTGAGTATATGACATCCAGGACCACCTTAGTGCTAACCCTTTTCAGTCTGTGTGTGATAGTGTGGTTATCAGATTGGTCACGCCCCTAGTGTTACTCGCCTTACTACCATGGTTGATGTTTATGGGTGCATTCTGACAATCACATGCATTATAATACTATACTAATGCTGTAAGTACAGTAATTTATAGATACGATACCACACAAGATATGCTCAGCCAATAGATGTATGCATAATTGCATATACATTATAATTTTATGTAAGCATATTAAAGTGAACCCAGAACAATAATAATTTTTCTGGACAAAGCATTGCCAACATCAACTCACTGGTGCCAACCAGCAAAAGTTATCTGATAAAACAGCGTATAATTGGGAGCGGGCACACTTGTCCTTTTTTACACTTTGTAGTCCGATGGTATTTTATTGTAAAAATTTTAGAATTAAATTCTGTTCATTTCTAAACAGTAAACCATAACAGTTAACAAGTTTTAACTACTAAATGTGATGTTTAAAGAAAAAAAATAGTAGCCGTGCGGTAAAATAAATGTATTATAAATGACTTTAGCTAATTAACCTTTGTAATGGGGGGGGGAGGGTGGACAAGCTTAGTTCTACACACGCATGGTGGAAGCGGTCCACAAAATGTCTGAGGTGCAACAGCTGGAGGTTCTGAAATACAATATGTAATATATGGATGGGCCCTTGGAAATGACTGACACTTCTCCAGGCACTTGGATAGGTTACCAGAACTTTAGCTTTACATTTAGTTATTGGGTCATTCCACGTCAACTCAACCAAGGGTGCCACCACACCCCTTTGGATTTTTCTGAAAATTTTTGTACACAAACTACATGCAATATAAGGAATAACAGTGAAAATTTGAGCAGAATATCTCAAAATTTGACCGAGATATTAATTTTTGAAGTTAATGACCCAAAAACGTACCGCGACAAAACAGCATGAACCACCGAGTTTAGACTGTTATATCTCGGTCAAGAAAAGAGCTAGAGGGCTGAAATCTTTTTTGTGTAATCAGTTTTTTGGGCTCTTTCCAAATATGCAAGAACCTGGATGGAGTTATTTTTTTGTTTTTAATATAAAAATTAGTAAATATAGCACAGACGCCAATTCTCACTCAAGTTTTGGACATCATGTCAGCAGGTAGGAATGAGATAATAATACTTGTACTGGTTTTATATTGAGGCACATTGGTGCTCATCAGACATATAGTCAGTACCTGATTAGTTTCATCATTAGTGTGTTTTTCAAGGACGTTTTCCTTGTCACAATCGTGAAAATGGAGTCTAAAGCTCATCAAAAAAGTGGCAATGTGTATCTTTTGAAATTGATGAAAATTTGCACATATATTGTGGACATGCAGATCCTTCATTGGTGAAAAATTCAGGATGGTGTTCAGCTCCGTTTCTGGGAAATTATTTTTTGAAGTCGACCAATATTACTGTGTCGCGAGCAAATTTCATGATCCACAATGTTTGGACAGTCGTATCTAGACCAGGAAATGAACCAGAGGACTGATATTATTGTCATATAATCCCTTTCTTGTGCTCTTTCAAGACATGTATGAATGTTGGTTGTATTTCTTGCGATTTTTTATTTATAAATTTGTAAATATTGCACAAATGCCAATTTACATTTATTCGGAAATGAAAACTGCATGATCCACAATGTTTGGACTGCCATATCTAGGCCAGGAAATGAACCAGAGGTCTGATATTGCTGTCATGTAATCAGTTTCTTATGCTCTTTCCATGTATGTAAGAATGTTGGTTGTATTTCTTGCGATTTTTTATTTATAATTTTGTAAATATTGCACAATTGCCAATATATATTTATTCGGACATGAAAATTGCATGATCCACAATGTTTGGACTGTCGTATCTAGGCCAGGAAATGAACCAGATGACTGATATTGTTGTCATGCAATCACTTTCTTATGCTCTTTCCATGTATGTAAGAATATTGGTTGCATTTCTTGTGATTTTTATCTATAAATTTGTAAGTATTGCACAATTGCTAATTTACAGTTATTTGGACACACTAAAATTGTATATTTTAGATATACTCACTTAATTATATACTTCTTTCACATGATGACTCACAATTTTCCATTTCACACAATGTTAATTATGGTAAAATATGAAAGTAAAAAAGTATTTGGAGGATATCTAGCTACCTAAGTGAGTCATCAAATGAAAGAGGATATATCCAAGATATTTAAAATTATGCATGTCCGAATAAATATATGGTAAATTTGCAGCTGTGCAATATTTACAAAAGTTCATATAAATTAAAAATCACAAGAAATGCAGCCAGCATTCTTACATATATGAAAAGAGCACAAGAAACTGATTACACGGCAACAACATGAGTGCTCTAGTTTATTTCCTGGCCTAGATATGGCAGTCCAAACATTGCAGATCATGACATTTTCATATCCGAATAAATTTAGATGTATATTGGCAGTTGTGCAATATTTACAAATTTAAAGAGAAAAAATCACAAGAAATGCAACCAATATTCTTACATACATGGAAAGAGCATAAGAAACTGATTACACGGCAACAACATGAGTCCTCTAGTTCATTTCCTGGCCTAGATACGACAGTCCAAACATTGCAGATCATGACATTTTCATATCCGAATAAATGTATATTGGCAATTGTGCAATATTTACAAAATTATAAATAAAAAATCGCAAGAAATACAACCAACATTCTTACATACATGGAAAGAGCATAAGAAACTGATTACATGACAGCAATATCAGACCTCTGGTTCATTTCCTGGCCTAGATATGGCAGTCCAAACATTGTGGATCATGCAGTTTTCATTTCCGAATAAATGTAAATTGGCATTTGTGCAATATTTACAAATTTATAAATAAAAAATCGCAAGAAATACAACCAACATTCATACATGTCTTGAAAGAGCACAAGAAAGTGATTATATGACAATAATATCAGTCCTCTGGTTCATTTCCTGGTCTAGATACGACTGTCCAAACATTGTGGATCATGAAATTTGCTCGCGACACAGTAATATTGGTCGACTTCAAAAAATAATTTCCCAGAAACGGAGCTGAACACCATCCTGAATTTTTCACCAATGAAGGATCTGCATGTCCACAATATATGTGCAAATTTTCATCAATTTCAAAAGATACACATTGTCACTTTTTTGATGAGCTTTAGACTCCATTTTCACGATCGTGACAAGGAAAACGTCCTTGAAAAACACACTAATGATGAAACTAATCAGGTAATGACTATATGTCTGATGAGCACCAATGTGCCTCAATATAAAACCAGTACAAGTATTATTATATCTCATTCCTACCTGCTGACATGATGTCCAAAACTTGAGTGAGAATTGGCGTCTGTGCTATATTTACTAATTTTTATATTAAAAACAAAAAATAACTCCAACCAGGTTCTTGCATATTTGGAAAGAGCACAAAAAACTGATTACACAAAAAATATTTCAGCCCTCTAGCTCTTTTCGTGACCGAGATATAACAGTCCAAACTCGGTGGTTCATGCTGTTTTGTCGCGGTACGTTTTTGGGTCATTAACTTCAAAAATTAATATCTCGGTCAAATTTTGAGATATTCTGCTCAAATTTTCACTGTTATTCCTTATATTGCACATAGTTTATGTACAAAAAATTTCAGAAAAATCCAAAGGGGTGTGGTGGCAAATTGTCATTTTACTGGTTGAGTTGACATGGAATGACCCTATTAACTCTTGTGCTACGTGCATTGGACTTTTGGCGGTTTTTTCTTTCTATCTTTTGGGAATGAGACGACTGTCCGTACGAAAACTAGCTGTAGGCCTATATCTTGTAAATTATATATTATGCTCCTACAATCTATGTGGACGACCGAAAGACAGACTTTTCTATAATGCATCAACTGTTCCAGTGACATAATTGTCATGTCATAACACCGTCGTTGCGGTTGGCTACATGAACGGATTGTCATTGTCCAAAGTCTCCTGTCACGAGCCGTGTTCAGCAGGTGTGTGTGCACGAGGCTAGTCCATTACGAGACGTTCAGCCACGAAATCCTGGGTCTGCCTCGTCCTCAGATTCCCTCCACGAGATACGTCATCAGACAACTCTCGATACTGTCGTGCGGTGTCTATGATGTGGCCAAAATGTCACAGTTTTCTAGCTTTGGTTTGAGCTAACAGTACCTTTCAGGCCTCTGCTGATTTGCGCACCTGTTCATTTGTTGTCATTTTTGTTCATGAGATTCTCAGTAGTTTCCGGATTCTCTTGTTCTCAAATGCCTGAATACGGTTTTCTTCCTCCTTCAGGGTCCAGGCCTCACACCCGTACGTCACCACTGGGCCTGGCCACGCCAGTCCCTTCATCAGCCATCATTTGGTGTTGTTGCTGATGGACTTATTCTTTCGTAGCTTTGTCAGTTTGGCCATATTTGTCATCCCCATTGCCAGCCTTGATTTTGGGTCACTCGCACAATTTGCATATTTAGTAACCCTACGCCCTAAGTAGACAAAGGAATTTACTTGTTCCAATCTTTCATATATACATATATATAATTACTTATTTGTATTATATATAATTACTAAAGCACATATTAATGCCATTGTAAAGTTTACATCTGGATCAATGTCTACTGTCTAGGTTTCTCAACAATGTGTGGTCTTCATCCAAATGTTCATTACTGCTGTGGGAGACTGTTAATGCATTGGTAACTTCAAGCTCCTCCTCAATGTGATCGAATGGGAACAGAGACATAATAATAATAATGATGACAATTTCTATGGCGCCGTAACGCAGCCATGCCATGTTATGCTGTTTACAATACCACTGTGCCTGAATGGTAGAATGATATACATGGCATGGCATACTTTTAAAATCAAAACAAGAATTATAATATAATCCACTTATAGAACACGCTGTACTAGTATTCCTATACACGACCAATTCTGAAGAAAGGCCACAGGACATGAAGATTTACTTCATGTCCTTGCACCGAACAGTGTTTGTTGAGATAATGGGTAAAACAGTTAAGTAGGATAGAACAGTTAAGTAGGATAGAACAGGAGAGTATAGATACCAATAATGTTTATGGTTTCTGGAGGTCTTCCAGAGTTCCAGTGCATGTTGGTTTATCACCAGGAGATGCTGATTTCCTGATGTAGACAATTATGTTCAGAAGTCCAAGTACCAGTGATTCTCTTTTCCTTTGAGTAATTTTTGAGTGTCAGCAAAGATGTGTGCATTTAGTCTGTTCAGATGTTCGTTTATGTACACTGGGGCATTGAGTTGCTTCTTGAGATGAGAATTCTGATCCTTTTTCGCATACCATAAACATCTTTGATTCACACTAATTGGCCAATAGTCTGCCATCTTGCATAGATGTCAGCGTTCAGTCTTTCTTCGAATGCATTCACAACAGGAGCAACAAGAGTTTTTCCAGCATCATCCTTATTTGCATCTCCATTAGCCTTGATTTGAGCGTGCATCAAGTAGAAGTAGATGCTTGCATCACCTCTTGGACTACTTAATGGTCGAATGTGAACCGAGAGCTCGAATGGTAGCATTTCGTCCAAACGATATATCCTTATGTTGTGTCCACATTTTTTAAATTTTGGTATCAATTTCTAAGGATTTTATACTTCATTTGTACCACATCTAGTAATGATCGCTCTTTTCCTTCTCCATAGCAGAATTCCTCGATTTTCCATGTCTGAAAAATTACAGTAGCCTCACCGTTACATGAAACACATATTGTACACTATAGCACCAAAAACAACATAAACACAAAACACTATAGCACCAAAGATGACGCAGCACCATCTTGACAGGAAGAAATCTGCTCGCCTCTTTCCTTGCGATTTTTTCTTCTGTGTCGGGTAGCGAATTCATCTAAAAAACGTAGTGCAACATAATACACATCTCTCCCACAATTTCTCTGCTGCCTCTCTTCTTTGAAGCATACAAAGGCACACGCCTTAGACTCTCGAGGTGGCAGATGTGCATTGAGGACCTCCCCAAACAGCACAAAAAGGCTCTTAGGACGTCTGGCATCATCTTGGTTGTATGAACTTCAACCCTGCATGTTCGACCTCCAATCACATGATTTGCAATGCTTAGTTCAGTGTCCTGTGCCCTGATGTTGCAAAATTTAATGAAGGCAAAGCAAGAAGGCTTCCCTGTTCTGTAATTCATCTTAATCTGAAAATAGAACAATGGTCTAAATGCAAACATTCTATCTGTTTGCTTTAAGGAATACGGAAAAGTTTGTACGCTGTAAACTCGACTTTATTTTAAAATTTCCAATGATATTTTGAAAATCACAAATGAAACCATGGGAATTCCACAACTGAAAATTCTTTGCAAACCACCAGTCACTAAACAGTGACTATTAGTTTTCCCACTCTAGGTCCTGCCAGAACCTTTCAGTAATTGGAAGTTTACGGAGTCCAGTGTAGTTTTTACAGTGGTTATCGACTTTGGCTTATGACGTCACTTTTCCTTTCTGCTGACCTGGGTTCAACTCCAGCAGAACAGTTATCTCCATGGTTACTTCAGTGGTCAGGAAGTCAACAAGAGAACCATCTGATTGATGAGATCGAAAGATAACTGGTTCAGGCAATGTGACCTTGAGGTTTTTGTTCTTGAAGGTGCATGAACTTTGCTTGTACGAAGATTCATATTCATGGAAGTGCCCGGATAGTTGATGGAGAACTTTGGAAAAGAGTTTGATAGGCTAGGACTTCTTCCAGAGACGATGAACTGATGTGATCCAAGTGCTATTCACAATTCGTCCATACGACAATCCCAAAGTTCTAGCCACATTCTTGTAGTTTAGTATCAGCATTTAAGCAAATGATGCTACCATTTGTTCCACAGCAAGTAATGCTCCTTTCCCACTAGTTGAAATCTGAATAAAGGTTTGTCCTATGTCATCCTTAAAGTTTTCCCATATGCCTTGATTTGGGCGTGTGGTCACAGAAGATTTTTGCATCACTGCCTGATAACTTAATAGTCGAATGTGATCCAAGGGCTTGAATGGTCACGTTTCGTCCATACAACTCAAGTCCAAAGTTTTGGCCTTATTGTTGAATTTTGATATCAACACCAAAGGAAATTAATTATACTTAATTACATTAACTGTACCGGTAGGTTTTTACGCCTTCATTGCCTATGCATATAACTATTATAATCAGGATAATTATTCCAAATAACAATATCAGTTTTAGGTCACAAGTCATACGGTTTATGTGTTATACGGGAAATCATAGAACCAACTGTAAAAAAAATAATTATAGAACCAACTGTAGAAAAATGTCACCATATATAGAATTTTTTAACTTGTGCTAATGCGATGTTGCTATTAGGGATAAATTTTCAGCCATTCTTGTACTCATTGGGAATAATGTGGCCACCTCTTGCAACATTACTTTCGCTCACTTTGAGATTCGGGGTGTTGTTATAGCGATAGAGAACCTCTGGAAAGTATGATCCAAGAGCGGATGGCCCGCTTTGAGTTGAACCAAAGGGTAGTTTGCTAAGGGAGATTCCTGAAGGTCACGTATCACAATATTATTCGGTCTGGAGATATTCTCCATTTCATCGACCTGGTTACGCAAGTTTTCAGTTTCAAGAGAGGTTATTCGATGATTCTCCTCCTGTATAATATTCTGCAAAAATTCTTTGGTCCACGTTTTTCGCAACTTTTTCCAGGCGTGCAGTGTATTTTGACATTTTTTTCCACAATATCCTTAATTAGTGGGGTTGAACTGGTTGTTAGTTTATCCAGTAGGACAATATGTGACCCATTGATCGTGCAGCATCAGGTCTTCGGTTCCAAATCCTTCTTTAGACATTGTAAGGAATATTTGATCATCTAACGGAGTGACGCAGTAATCCTCTCGGAGATGTTATAGAATTTTGTTGTTAGATAATGACAACTACTTTTAAAAGGTTTCTAAGTTTCAACTTTAGTGGTGGTCATAGGATCCACCCACCACTGCCCATCTATGCCTATACTGAACCTGTTAGACTATTATTGCTAAGTAAGCATCACCACGTAATAAATAACGACAAGTGAAACTAACCTTGTAGCCTCCAGTGGTCAATTTATTATCTTTATGTCTTCATTGCAATATCACATTAAAATAGAAGTGAGCATTTAGAGGTATATCTGTCCCAAATGAATTTTCAATTTAATACAATAATTAACGCAATGGAAAGTCGTCAGTAAGCCAGGATGTGGGACTTATGCACGGAACTTGATGTCTGCATCAATGCGGAGGAAGCCATCTGTTGTAGTAGACATCACCACATTCTCGTAATCCACGGATCCTGCGAGAAGAGGGTGTGGAAGAGGAATTCCTCTCTGGCAAATCTCGTTGAATTTCTCGCTGAGGAACGCAGTTGCGATGTGGTCGAATGCATTCTTCAACATTTGACGATTTACCGAGTCCAGCGTTGTTTCAACGACCGTGATAGACTTCGGAATGATGGAGGTGACAGTACCCTTGAACTGACCTGGGTTCAGTTCCACCAGATTACTGATCTCCATGGTCACCTCAGTGTTTAGACAATCAACATTTGAACTGCCTGGAAGAAGTGGACAAAGGATAGATGACCCAGGGAATGTGAGTTTGAGGTTTTCATCTGAGAACGTCGTGGCAGTCGGGACTTGGCTTCGACGAAGCTTTACTTTCATGGAAGCACCGGGATACTTAGTATAAAAGTCCGGAAAGAAGTTGGAGAATCAAGGGGTTTTCCCGAGGCGTTAATGGATGAGTTGTTTCCACTGGCTATTCTAATGAGATCAGGTTGCACCAAAGCATATTGGGAAAAACGGATCGGAATTGATGATGTTATCGCTGCAGATGAGTACAGTTATCAATACGGATGTAGTCTTGTGGCACCTAAAACACAGAAAGCCATTCATTGGTTAACTATGGGACTGATAAACCTGGAAAGCCAGGACTTCGTTTCCTAACAACATAATTGCCAGAACATGTAAGCTTACTCAATTTCGCCTGATTTGTCCTATTCGTAATTTTTTTCACGGCCGTTAAGCTAGTCTACCTACTTACTTACTTTATATGTATAATTCTTATTATTAAGCAGGCATCTGTTTTATTTGCTTACGAACGAACTATATTTGAGAGCTACAGCGCTGAATCCGTATTTGCTCATGTTTTGAATTTAAAAATACTCTCTTAACTCAGAGGCTCTGCCACGTTACTGCTGAATTTGATGTCCTCCTACTCAGTTGCGTCGTCCCGTAGTGAATGAACAAGCAGCAATAAATTTACATCCCTGTAGCTTTTACCATGCAGATCTTTCCGCTCATTTTTGCAGATTTAGACCCGGCTTTGTATTTTGTGAAATTAACGGTCATCTTAATTTTTATATGATAGCAATTCAAAAATAAAATTTTCCATCCAATCCATATCTCTGAATCGGAGTGACTTTTAAAGCTGACGATAGTTTTGCTGACCTAGAAATTTGAAGCAAAGCGTTTGTTCGAAACTTCTTGTCTTTTCACAAACAACCAAGCGACCAGTTCTTAAGTAAAAACTTCCAGAATCAAGTTGGCTACAGATCATCATGAACCTCATCATCACCAACAATTCTAATATTATAATTATCGGGTTATGGCCATGGATTTCACTAGTATAGCAAGTTTATCACACCTTGATGTACGGTAGCCTAATTTCATTGTTAGGCTATAAATAATGTGCATCTGAAGGGGAAACAATCTGATCACCTGTGCGGGTAATGCTGGCTTTCTGGTGCAGTGTGTTGCAAAATAACCATTGTCAGAATTCTATGCAATGGTCAAAATGTCTTGGTCTAGAGCATTTGGCAGATTTGAATTAAATTGATCACTGAAGGCATTGATGACGGCAGCAGCGAACGCTTGACCAAAATCATCCTTTATGTCATTTCCATTTGCCTTGATTTCAATGTGTGCTCCATAAAAGAATATATTGGCACTGCTGCCACATGACTTTATGAATTAGAACCCAGTGTTTGAATTTTCGTATTTGAACCAAATGACTTTATTCCATAGTTCTGTCCGCATTCTTTAATTATTGTGTCAGAACCGACTGAAGCGATGCTTCCATTTATACCACAGCAAGTGATTTATTGGGCCTTTCCTGGTTGCAGAAATTCTTGAGTTTTCTCCATCGGTGAATATGTTGGCATTGGATTTGCTGCAGAGGGTAGTCTGGTTGATTCTACCCAACACTACCACGACACTATCGCAGGGCTTGTTCCGCTGGTCGATATCAAAGTGTTTGAACAGTCCCAGGTTAGGCCTAAAAAAATAAATGTTGTGTTTCCGGTAACAGAGCTAAAAAATATTGGGTAGGTAGGTCGGAAAATATTTTTATTTTGTAAAATATTTTTATGCAGTGACTATCCGAAAAATTATACCCCACTAGTCTTTTTTGCACGCTGAAACAAAGTACGTGTTCTAAGCAAGTATAAACTGCCTATTTCCCGACTGTCTGCACCTAAAACTGCTCTAGAAGCAGTCCTATTAATTTAATTTTGTTGACGTCTCTTATGTTATGTCAATACTAATGTTAAAAAAATATTTTTTTGAAAAAAAAATTAAAATTTTTTTTGGGGAAAAAAATGTTTTTTGAAAAATTTTTTTTTAATAAAATTTTTTTACAAAAATATTTGGGTCGCGGTCGTAAAAATGGGTCGGTCGGGTTACCGGAAACACAACAATTTTTTTACGCCTTATGGAAGAAGCAGCACTTGTATAAACTCTATCAACATTTATTTTTTTAGGCCTAATGTCAGGACGTGAGCCCACATTCACCATATTTTCATATTTTAAAAAATACTGATCGTGAAGGAAGCCATCTGCTGTGGTAGACATCTCCACATTCTCGTAATCCACGAATCCTGCCAGAAGAGGATCTGGAATAGGAATTCCTCTTTGACATACTTCGTCCAGTTTCTTACAGCAAAAACAACTTGGCCAAAACTGTCTAAACCGAATGTTGGTAGAAGACTAGAAAAAGGACTGAAATCTAAAAATATCTTGCGATATCGCAAAAAGTAGAGCATAAAAACGTAAATCTCCACGAATAGCATTTTCAATTTAAAAGAAGAATAATTATCGCAAGGAAAGTCGTCAGTAAGCACGGAACTTGATGTTTGCGTCCATGCGTAGGAATCCATCTGCCATAGCAGACATCTCCACATTCTTATACTCCGAGAATCCTGCCAGAAGAGGACGTCGAAGAGGAATTCCAGTATGGCATATCTCGTGAAATTTCTTACTTAGAAACTCTCTTGCAATGAGGTCGAATGCGTTCTTCAGCACTTGGCTGCTTACCGAGTCCTGCATTGTTTTCACGACCGTGATAGTCTTTTGGGAATTACGGACACCCGGGCACTGGATTGAAATGTCTGGAAGAGTCTGATGGGCAGAAACTTCTAAAAGTGTGTATTGACGAACTGTTCTGCATTGATTGAGTGTTGAAGTTAGCCTGGGTCAGATTGTAGTCGAGGTCATTTAAATTGTAGTCGAAGTCATTTAAATTGTAGTCGAGATCATTTAAATTGGCTCGGATTGCGCTTGTGAAACTGTCGCTGGTAACAAGCATCGTCAGCATCCTGCAATTGGATGTCCTGAAACACAGAAAATAATTGTTGGTTGAATTTGCAGGTTGACAGAGTAATTAATTGGCTGTATTAATCATTGAATGGGTAACTAACGTAATCAATCAATCAATTTTCGTCTAATCAAAACTTCAGGCTGGCAGAACGCAGCATGTTACATACAACTAATATTACAAAGGTTTTATATATAAGTTCAGTTTATATAAGCAACATAAATAAATATTTTGCATTGAATTAATATTAATTGATCTAGGTTTGCTAGGTTAAAAAAATGTTTTTGAATAGTACTCTCGAGATAAAATTACAATTATCTGATATACTAAATAGAGTAAATTATTTAACAACCAATTGCCATTTTCATGGCATGACACAATACTTTGTCAGTGTAACTTCTTCGCTGAATCTTGCGCTTATAAACATCAAACCATGATGCTACAATGATAAATGCAAGCCTTGGTAACCTATGATGTCCAATATATAAGCTTACCTGTGTGCAAAATTGGCATACCGCTGGGGCAAGTGTCAGTCTATCTCTCCGTGCGGACCATGAAACGAAATACTGGCGCTGCTGCTTGAAGACCTGATCCACGAGTTTGAGCCTAGAGATACGATTCGAGCATTCGGACCGAAGGTTTTCAGGCTGTGGTTATTGCCGCACTCTTGGATGACAGAGTCGTTGCCCACCGCAGAAACACTTCCACCGAGCCCACAGCAAATGATTATTGCGCCTCTGCCTGTTGTGGAAATCTGAGAATTGTTTCCATCGGTGAATATTGTGACGTCGGATCCAGTGCATAACACCGTTTGGTTGGTTCCGCCTAACACAATCGTGAGACCATCGCTACTGCTACAGATTCGTTCGCCTTTTCTTAATCGAACCTGAACCCCGTGCTTGGCAGCAAAGGCAGATGATTCGCAAACAAAAGGATCAGCTGCGTAATTTGGCGCCAGTGCCTCGTTCGATCTTAATCTTGCGGTAGGGGTCGCCCCACTGCTCGAAATAAGTGAATTGGAACAGTTCCAGTTTACCGACGTCACACCAACTCCATACATCTGGCTGGCATTGGCGGAGGCTGACTGCCTTCACCATGACATCCATCGATCCGCTAATTTTTCTTTCGTAGATTCTTTCTAAACTCTCAAGTTCCTTCTTGTGACGGATGATGAGGGAAAAATCACGTAGATGAAACGTGAGTCCAGACGCTAAATCTCCACTTATGCTGACAACAGGCTTTGTTACGTCAGAAATCTATTCAAATAACAAAAATACAAATGATCATAATTTTAAATGAGTAATAACAACGCCAGTTTTTAGCCTTTTAGGTCACATATCACATGGGTTTATGTGTCCTACCATATGAGACACAATGTAAAAATTACTATACAGCCCAATGCCCGTTGTACCCGTTGGTAGGGTCGCGCCCGGGACCGCAAATCAATACCCGAAGCCTGGCCAGAGAAGCATAAAACGTGAAGATTTCGTAATATTTAATACTAAAATGATAATAAAAAATAATAATAAAATATTAGTAACGTTAACAAAAATAACAGGCCTGCAGTAAAATAATAACAATAGCAACAATACTAAGTACTGGATTAGGCTTACGGACAATGTAAATTATGTTTGAATTCCATGTTATTTTTAGTGAAGATTTCAAACAGATGCATGCAGGCTAAGTTCAGTAGGCCTAATCATTCATTCATTAAAAAATGTATAGCACCCTTCAAGAAGCCCACTCAGAGGCAGCTTTTCCCTGCTTTGGGTACTCATAATTACGAGGATCTATCAGCATTATTGTGCTGACTAGGTTCTTTATACTTTTATCATTAACAAGAACATGCCTTCGTGCAAAGTACAAATTAAAACTTTAACATGTGTGATTGTAATACTGAACGTAAACAGTGTGTATGAAATAATCGCAACAGCTGAAAATAGCATGAAAAATTGAGAAATTTTTTACTCCTCAACTCTTGAGAACTCCCGTCCCATGTAATACACATAACAATTCATGATTGTCAATGTTCGCACTAGATAAGGTTTCTACAAAATAAGTAAACACTGGAATTTTGTTGAAATTGATTTGTTGAAAATCACTTTGAAAACCAGAATTTTAGATTTTTAGGTCAACCTGTGTCCGTTCAAATACTGTAGGCTATTTATTTTTTGTTAAACATATTTGCTAGCTAAAATTTGTTTCTGTTATGGTTTACTGTTTAGATCTGAACAGAATTTAATTCTAATGTGATCAAATGCCATCTGACGACTATAGAATAATGCAGAGTTATAAATAGGTTAATATAGACGCCATTTCCCCCTCCTGCCATACTCACCCGTATGCAAATCACCTAAATCCATTGACCCTCCCCTCCCTGCATACATAACATACGGACGGCCCATTATTGAAAAACCCAGGTAACACACCACACATGCCTGGTGTTTCTGATCATAAATTTTACTTGAATCAATGTAATATTCTCTTCCTATGAAAGACACAGCTAGAGCTTAATTCTAAACAAAAGTCATTATGATCATTGCATATTATAACAGCTCATATCGGCCTGTTATGACATAACAACAAATCAGAACTATTAAATAGTTATCTTATTTTGTTAAATGTTTCTGGGGAAGTAAATTCTGGGGAACATTTCCTTCAGAGGTGCCTTAATTTACCCTATGTCAAATCTTGACATGCATGTCTGCTTGTCCAAATAATGCAACACCAATGAGAATTAAAAAGGATTTCATACAAATGATAAACTGCTCATGGAAGAAATGCTCCAAAATAAAATCCTAAAAATGCAAGCCTTTTAAGTGTAATAATGGATGAAACGGCAGATTTAAGCACAAAAATGCAAGTTGCAGTCAGTATTGGATATGCAAATGACAAGTATGGAATTCTAGAAGAGCATCTCATTGCACAGTCATCAACTGAAGAGGCACTCTGGATGTACTACACAAATTTTTTATTTGAACATTCTGATATGTCAAGGATAATAGTGGTTCGAATTTGAGAGGAGATATTCATTGTGTGAAAGGACGAATCAGGGCAAAATACCCAAAAGCACATTAAACGTGGTGTTCGTCACATAATTTGCAGCTTGTGACAAGTCTTGCAGCTGACTGCAGTTCTGCTGCAGTTGATTACTTCAACAAAATGAAAGAACTTCATAGTTGCATATCATCTTCAACGAACTGTAATAATGGAATGCTACTTGCTAAAACATGTAGATAAAGTTAAATCAAAGAAGATGAACATGAAGTTAAATTATATTCAATTGAAAGTGAATCAATGCAGTAACAACAGAGAAAGATAAGCTGGATGAAAAGGAATCTCACTACCAACGTCTACTGTCGATAAGTGTCCATCGTTTCATAGCCATACCAAGAAAGTTGTGTATTTTTCATTAAAAAAACTTCCAACAAGCCTATTAGCACTTGCAACGGTGAACCCAGATTCTATTGCTAAAAGCTTAGATGACAAGTTTCAATCAACAGTTTCAGATACTGCAGACAGCAAAGACAAATTATTTGCCATGGCCATATTAGCTTTTGCATTTGACTTTCGAGCGAAGTATATTCAACTGGGATGTGAGTAGTTTCAGTTGTATCTGTGCATCCACAAGACTGATATAATTATGGACTCTGAAGTGCTTGGCTCAGTTCTGAAATGTGAAGTGAATCTGAAATCTAACTGAATTGTGAGATAGAAATTTTCAAAGACTGAAAGAAAATTAATTTTTAATGGATTTTGACTACCAAAATATAATTAGGCACGTGATGTGAAATGAGCGTGTACTATTTATGACACACAGTTTGCCTATCAGTAGTGATTTCCTGATTTAAAGTGAACTTGTATTCTTACAGACTATGACCTGAAGTCATTTCTTTCTCATACTAGGCTAATCAACAACTGTAAGTTTGAATGACTGATTATCTGTAAGCGCCACAAATTACAGTTGGGTCTAACATGTTTACCCGTCAGTATTAAATAGTGACAAGATGAGAACTGAACACTTTTGCTGACATTTTGCATATCAGTATCTGATGCCAGATGTGAACTGGACCTGTAACCTTGCAGAAATGTTGCCTATAGACCTGTAATAGTGACAAGATGAGAACTGAACTTAGTTGCTTTTTCTGACGTTTTGTATGTCAGTAACTGTTACAAAATGCGAACTGGATCTGTGATCTCGTGTAAATGTTGCCTGTAGACCTGTAATTGTTACAAGATTTTAAAAAACTAATTACTCTTGCTGACATTTTGCTTATCTGTAATTGTTACTGGATGAGAACTGAATCTAGTTACTCACGTTGACATTTTGCATATCAGTAATAATTGTTACAGGATGTGAACTGGATCTATAATCTTGCTGAAATGTTGCCTATCTATTATTGTTGCTCAGTATGAGAATTGTAGAAAAATAACTGGTGGTCAGAAGTTTTGCTATGGTCTTTCTGGAATAAGTTATATACCTATTAGTCTTCGTAATGAACTTTTATCTTTGCCCCTTTTCCGCAAGCGTTTGAAAATCATTCTCTTTGACTGTGGTTTGGTATCAGGTCGGGAACCCTTTGGAAGGTTCGCTGTATGGGCCTAGTATATAAATGTACAATTACATTGGTACAACAAATCAATCAATTTTTCATTGGTCCGTGTGTATCAAGCACACTAAAGCAGGAATAAGGTTACACAAAGCATCACAACTCGCAAGTATCACAAATTAATCAGACAATAATCAAAGCGAAACTTAATTAGTGAACGAAATCTATAAAGTCAATGGGCCTGTAAAGACCAATGGTTATAACTTATAAAGTAAAGTGATCAGTTACCCTAGACCCGTAGAGCGAGGTCAAAGAAAATTATAATAAAAGAATTAGGACACAAAAGGAGACCCAGAAGGTATTAGGACACAAAAGGAGACCCAGAAGGTAGGAAATCCCGCTAAATCGGGCCCCAATTAAGTAACTGAAGACTTTTCATTAATCTAATTAACTTAACTAATTAATTTAACCACAAGTTGATGAAGAATAAAACAAAAAAGCAAGTAAAACTACATAGGCCTAAAAGGGCAAACCGCTCCAATATCCAGTGACCATTCGGACATTTATATAGTGCTCATTCAAGTAAAAAACTACTCCGAGGCGCTCCCGACTCCAGCGCGCCCAAAAAGAACAGTTTTGAGTTTAGTAAAGAACGATCATGGTAGAGTCCCAGGGTGTAGGTGTAGCTCAAAATATATTACAAAAAATTACACCCTACAAACTTTTCCAATAGGCCTATGGAAGTTCTGGCAGGAAACAAACCACGTGCTTGTGTAAGCTTACCCATGTAGAACACGAGTCGATTGCTAGCCTTAAACTGCCACTGTTGGCGATATTGTCCTAAAATAGGCAGCAAACGAGCATTTAACAGGAAGACCTATAAATAGAGAGAAACATCGGGTTTGTTTCCATATTGATAATATCGCTAAGACAGCCGCGCTATTATAGTTGATTAGTCCTTCACTCGCAATTGCTCAGCGCTTCAGCGTGAAACTCCGATGCAGTGTCCGCTCTGCAGTCTGCAGCGCCTCTGTGTAGTGAGCTATAACAAGTACACAATACACATACAAATCAGAATAACGTATACCTTCTATTGTCTTTCAGCGGCGTTTAAGAACTATCACGTTTTGTCAATGCATGGCAATTTAATTTGTTTCTTTTCAACTTCGCGAGTGTACTTCAGCGTTGCCACTCTAAAAAAATGAAAAAACCCAAGTTAGAGGGTCGAAAAAACCCAAGAAAACCCAAGTTGCTAAGTATCCTTATGCTGCCACGGTTGTTGACGATACCATCCTAGAATAACATGGGCGGAGACTTAGGGGGGGAGAGGGAACGGCCCCTGAATGTGTTAGGGGGGACGGCCCATGCAGTTGTCTCCCCTCCAAATGTTGAGTGTTAGGGCATGGACACTGGAAAATGGATATTTTCCTTGGAGATTTAGGGCGGATGACTAAAAAAAGGTCGTCAAAAATGTTGGTCTACAAAAGTGGAAAATTTCGTTGGCGACTCAGCCATTCGTCAGCCCGAAATCTCCTTCGGCATCACTCTTTCACCCCACCCCCCAAGTCTCCGTCCATTTAGAAAAGACAGAGCTGCAAACGAAAACGAGAAGTCAACATAAAGGTCAAGAGAGAAACATCGGGCTTGTTTCCAATATTGCCAAGACAGCCACGATGCCGTTGTTAAGCACAAGACGTGACCAGAGGAATGTTTAAAAGTTGATCGATTCTCACTAATGCCTTCCATTGTCTTTCAGCGTCATTCAAGAACTCGCATCGTGCGTTGTCAATTGCCTACGTGGCAATTATTTTGTTTTTCTCAACTTGGCTCGTGTGCACACACACACGTCGCGGTTATTATAACTTGACATTTTAATGGAGTCGGTTTATCTAGACGTCGTCAACTCTGACGTCATAGCGTGACGCAAGAAGCTGCTGCTGCCTTCCATTGAGCTAAATATATCGTATATAAACATTTATAGAGCACCTCTCGCAGTATAGACTATGCTGCTATGCAGAGGCGCTTTCAGCACAGAAACCTAGAGGAGACGCGTCTTAAGAGAGCGATAGAAGGCAGAAAAGAGGCCAGACATGCGCTAAATACGCAGAAGAGGGGGGCTATCTCCAGCAAATAACTAATAAGGTAATCAGGACGTTTTTATCAATGCCTAAATCAAATTATCCATCATCATTATCATTCGTGGCATGCTCCACCAACGTCGCACAATGAGTTGATTAAATCTCTCCAACGGGTCCGATCCTCAGCCACCACGATGGTCGTCATGTCCGGATCTATGCCCAACTCAAGTGTCAAGTATTCATGTATCATCCTGAGCCAGGTAGCTCTTCCTCTAGGGCGCTCAGCCTACTGGGTAGGACTACTGAGTAGGTAGACCTACTTAGTAGGACTACTAAGTAGGTAGATCTACTTAGTGCCAAAAGGCGTCTAGGCGCAGCTGATTCCGCCTTCCGAAGAGCCATGTTTCAGAGGAGAACCTGCATGACATATGAGTTGAACTGACAGTGTATCTTGTTACTGAGGCTGACACGGGTGGATCAGATGTTATTTTTCAGGACCCCAAATGCATGCTCCTCTTGCCATTCCCAGGCGTCTTGAGATCTCCGGGATGCTGCGACAGGACTCATGGGTGAGCACGCTCAAAATAGCTGAAGCCCTCAACGCACTCAACCGTCTCCCCCTCTACCAGGGTGTCAGAAGGTCACGGCAGAAAGCCGCTCAAGCACTGCATCATAGTTTTTTGCCAATTGTCGTGTAGACCCATGCAGCTCTGATGCCCTTTCCTCGAAGATTTGAGGGTAGATGCAAGAAAATCAAAAATTTTGACCAGTAGAAATACAAACAAAAATACAAAACATATAAACATACATACGAAATCAATGTCAGTGAATGCAACTTCGCCGATGTGAGCTCCAGAGATAGCCCTGGCAACTGTCAATCACACAACTCTGTCCATGGCCAGAACAAACATGTTCGGAGCCAGGAAACAGCCGTGCCAAACCCCGAATTAATCCTAAACCAACCGCTCGATTCTCCTTCGCGTCGATTAACCCCGAGTTCATTTTATTTCCAGTTTATTTGCCTACCGGTATAGCCTACTTACACGTGCAGTGAAAAATACATTTTAAAAGCTTTTGAGCCTATAGTGTTATTATAAAAAGAAGTTCTCACAAAGTTGAGAGACTGCGGAATAAGTTTCACGTTTCCAATCTGTCAAAAAAACTCCCTGACTATTTACATCCGAGACAAAGTCATCACTGCGAGAACGTTTGCTCAAGCGTAAATCAAACAATCCTCACTCGAGCGTAAATTGCATGTCAGATTCATCGACCATGAACCCCCCCCCCCATGAGCAACCACCATTCAGCGATATTCCCTCCATTGCAAAAGTTGAGCGATTTCACTCGACCATACAGCCTCGTGTATAAGCTGGTGCCCTACCGCTTGTCTTTCGAGTGGCGCTTTAGAAGTTAGGAGATTACGATTACGATTCCACAGCATCCACGAATGGTAACCGACACTATGGCTGATGACTCGGCTGCATTTTCAACATCCAGCGATGGACCAGAAACATCATCGCTTTTGGTTGCTGCAGCAGGTGACGAATGGTGGATGAGGGAAGCGGTCGTGACATCCATCGCATCCTTCAGCCTCATCCTCATCATCGCCGGTGCCGCAGCCAACTTCGTCGTCCTCGGACTGTTCTGCGCCTCGAAGGCCATCCGAAAACCGCAGAACATCTTCACCTTCAACCTTGCCCTGGGGGACCTTCTGGCCGGACTTTTCAGCGGGGTCGCGACGGTGTCCATATTCGGAAGCCAGGACTCCCAATCGGAGACCAATCCAGCCTTGTGTGTTACAGTGGCTGTCGTTATGGCATGCTCCTGCACGTCCACCATCTGTGCAATCATGTTTATCGCTCTCTTGCGCTATATAAGTATCGTTCGAACCAGCCTCCAGGCCCGCCTCTGTCGCTGGGGCTTCGTCATTTACATCTGCGTCGGAGGTTGGGTCTTCGACATCATCCTCTTTACCTTGCTGATCGTCAAAGACCAAATGAGACCCGTCAGGAAGCCGGTCACTCGGCAGTGCTCCTTCGACTTCACCTACAACCCGACCTTCAACGAGGTAGGTTTATTTAGACCTATAAAGATTTCAAGCCTAGTCGCTTCCCACTTTTACAGCTTCTCACCTGGCATAATTTCATTCTACTGGGTAAAAGCAGAGCTTAAAGTGTGACCGAACCAGACAGTTTTGGACGGCGTCACGCCGCGTCAGACACTTGGGCTATTTTCAAATATGCATAGACGGCGTTAATTATCTGCCACTCATAATTTAGTCCAGCATAGGAGAGTATGCAGTCACCTCTTTCTTACTATTCAAGTGCAGCTTGTTTGCTGGCATTTTATTTTGAAAAGAACAATGAAACAAACAGTAGGCTATCTCTGATGACGTCAACGGCCTCTGTAGCCATGTATGACCTAATAATTATGTAAAGCTAAATCTTGAAAAGAAAACCGCCATGATGATGATGATGATGACGACGATGCTGACGACGGCGGTGGCGGTGGTGGTCATGATGATGATGAATTGACGATGATGATGATGATGATGATGACGGCGATGATGATTACGACGACGAGGAGGATGATGATGACGACAAGGATGATGATGACGACGATGACGTAGTCGATAATTCCGTGACGACTCTGGTACCCACTTCCTAGAGAGGAGGCGCTAGCTATAGCCTAGACCGCCTATAGAAAGTCGACAACAATTATTAGTCTCATCCCTCCAATGTTTGCAGGTGGCTGCTGCTCTCATCGGTGTCCAGATCCTGACCGTAGCCAGCGCCTACGTCTCCATCTACCGCTTCGTTCAGCAGAGCAAGGCCCGGGTCAAGGGTCACACCAACAACAACAGTAAGGAGGCAGAGATGACGCGCAGTCTACGTCAGGAGATGCGACTGGTGGCTCCGATGTTGGCCATCTTTCTGTGCTACTGCGGAAGCTGGACGTCCTATGTAATTGTTGACATCTTCATCGATCCAACCGAGCTGAAGCACCCGTGGTCCCACATCCTGACGCAGTTCATCCTCGCCTTGAGCATGATCGCCGATCCAGTCATCCTGATCGTCTTCAACCAGGTCTACCGCGAGGAACTCCGGCGTATCCTTCGCTTGTCCAAGTGGTGTGGTGGCGGCGGCAACCCCCGTCATCATGAGACAATCCGGGGAGGAGCGACGTCTCATGGCGGCCGTGCCCTGGAAACGATCAGCGGGGGTGGACAGCACACCCAGTCTTCGGTGGTGTCCCCTCGGGCAGTCGAAGTGGTCACTTTGCATCAGTGAATCGCTGTGGATCGTAGGCTAGGGCTGCTCTTAAAATGCATAGTTCCAATCCTAAGTGTGCTGCATGGAATGTCTAGCAGCACCGCGTAGTTTTCTTGATGAGGTACTGTATAAATACTTGAATGAATGAATAAATGAATGAACGAGGGCGTCCTTTGCAACCGTACTCCGCTCTTATTCTGACAGTGCCAGTCCCAAGCATCGATAAATGAGGAGGGCGTCGCTGATCGTTTTTTGCAATGACAGTTGTTAAAGTTACTAAGCTGCCATCTAATGCCAACTCATCACCATGTTTTGGAATCAACGTCGTTAAAATATCCTAATGAAAACTACCGCCACAACCTTTCTTGAAGTGGTGCCAGTCTCGAGGTTCTATAAAGGAGGAAGGTGACGTTAATCATCTTTTTTTGGATGCGACGTTTTTACACAGTAATACATTATATTGACGTTTGAACTCCGTCGCTGCCCTTACACTGGTATCGCCAGTCCTAAGCCAGGAAAAAAGAGGAGGGTGGTGCACCAACGCGTTTGCAGACGACCTTTCCAACTGTAACTAAGTGTGCATCGTAATGGTTAGTGGTAAATATTTCAGTCAAAAAAGTAGTTGATACTAGAAATCGGCGTCCAATTTCCAGGGGGGGAGGCAAGTAATGGTATGGACAAAAATTGACATCCGAAACAAAGTAATTACTGCGAGAATGTTTGCTGAGAGGAAAGCCTAAGGCAAACAATCTTCATTCGAGCGTAGATTGCATGGTTTATCGACCATGCACTATATAGTCACTCAGCGAGATTCGCTACGTTGCAAAATTGCGCCAGATTCATTCAAGCATGAGAACAGAGAGAGACAAGTAGATTCAGAGATCCGGGTTTGGAAGTTTTGTTCGACTTTATTGCATGATAATTTACATTTACAATATTCACTCTCGAGCTATTCTTGCTCAACGATAGTATTATACTTAATTATAGGCCTACTAGAGTATAGGCCTACCAGTAGAGAAAGAGTTGCATTAAAATTGCATAATTATAAACGATGATAGTGACGAATTAGGTGCGATTGGTTCCACGTGGCGACTCGGGCAACTCAATAGGATAAGTTGATTGATTCAAACAAAACCACGGGGACAAGTTTTATTCTACCACGACAGTTATTCATTCATTTGACAAGGGCCTATATTACTCAACCATATTCAGTCGACCATTAAGTGCTAGTGAATAAGCTGTTGCCCTACCGCTTGGCCATCTAGTGGCGCATTAGAACTGTGGAGATTACGACTATACGATTCGATTCACTAACGAGATGGCAAACGACGCTATGGCTGATGACTTCGCCACATCCTCAGCATCCAGCGATGGACCGGAAGAATCTTCATCATTTCAGGGTGCTGCTGCATCAGGTGAGGAATGGTGGATGCGGGAAGCGGTCGGGACCTCCATCGCATCTTTCAATTTCATCCTTACCGTCGCTGGCATTGCAGCCAACTCCATAGTCCTCGGACTGTTCTGCGCCTCGAAGGCCATCCGAAAACCGCATAACATCTTCACCTTCAACCTGGCCCTGTCGGACCTTCTGGCCGGACTCTTAAGCGGCGTCGCAGCAGTTTCGATCTTTGGGAGCCGGGACCCCCAACTGGAGACCAATCCAGCCTTGTGCGTCACAGTGGCTGCCGTTACGACCTGCTCCTGCACGTCCGCCATCAGTGCCATAGCGATGATCGCACTCGTGCGCTACATAAGCATCGTTCGGACCAGTCTACAGTCACGTTTCTGCCGCTGGAGCGTGGTCATCCCGTTCTGCGTCGGTGGATGGGTCGTCAACATTATCATCTCTATCAGCATGATCGCCGCGGACCTTCTGAGGTCCGCCAGGAAACCGGTCACTAAGCAGTGCACCTTCGACTTTACGTACAACCAGACCTTCAACGTGGTACGTTTATAGAGATTTAAAGTCTAAACGCTTCACACTCTTAAGTATACTCCTCTCTTGGCATAATTTTTATTTTAAGTAGGAAAACGATGCAGGGCTTTAAGTGTGACTGGACCAGACGGTCAAGGACGATGTCACGCCGCGTCAGAGTGTTTAATCTAGTCCCCCTGCTTTGGGTGGGCCTAAGTTTCTGGGGGTAAAAAATGGGTGTTTTCGGCGGAAGACAATTGCTGAGCCCGAAGCAATGACTTCACCTTTCGGACGGAAATTTTATGACGACGTTTTTAGTTTTTCACCAGAGTCCCCCTCCCACAAATGTGGATGTTTTACATCCCCAAAACGTTGAGCATGTGCAGTGCTCTAATTCTTCGCAGTCGAATTCTTCTACTGACAAGAAAACTTCACATGTGTAGACCTCTTGAATTTGTCTGGGTGTTGGTGTTGCTGGTGGCGCTGAGAAGGAGGAGGAAGAGGAGGAGGACGACGACGACGACGACGACGAAAGGGATAAAAATATTAACGGCACTCGTTCGAAAACCATTGTGACATAAGTTTTTGTGGCAATAATTCCGTACCGACTCTGCATGCTATTTCTTTTAGAGATGAGGTGCTAGGCCTACAGAAATCGACTGTCATTATAAATCGCATCCTTAAAATGATTGCAGGTGGCTTCTGCCCTCATCTGGTCCCAGATCCTGACTGTAGCCGGCGCCTACGTCTCCATCTACCGCTTCGTCCAGCAGAGCAAGGCCCGGGTTAAGGGACACACCAACACCAGCAGCAAGGAGGCAGAGCAGACTCGCAGTCTACGTCAGGAGATGCGCCTGGTGGCTCCGATGTTGGCCATCTTCCTGTGCTACTGCAGCAGCTGGACGTCCTACATCATCATAGACATGTTTATCGATCCAACCGAGCTGAAGCACCCGTGGTCCCACATCCTGACGCAGTTCATCCTCGCCTTGAGCATGATCGCCGATCCAGTCATCCTGATCGTCTTCAACCAGGTCTACCGCGAGGAACTCCGGCGTCTCCTTCGCTTGTCCAAGTGGTGTGGCGGCAGGCACCGTCAGCAGGGGACAATCCGGGGAGGAGCGACGTCCCATGGCGGCCGGACCCTGGATACGATCAGCGGGGGTGGACAGCCCACCCAGTCTTCGGTGGTGTCCCCTCGGGCAATCGATGTCGTTACTCTTAATCAGTGAATCTCTTGAGACATCCTTTGCGATCGTCTAGGCTACGCTGCTCTTATTCTTATAGCGCCAGTCGAACATGGACAAACAATGAGGACGTCCTTTGCCACCATAGGCTACTCTGCCCATATTCTGACTGCAGTGCAAGTCCTAAGTATGGATGTAATTTTTTATTATGGCATCGATCCTTTGTCACCGTATATGTATGCGTATGCATTGTTCTTATTCTGACAGAGTCAATTCTCATTAAGAATGGATAGATCCCTACGCTCGATGCTCATGCTCACTAGTAGATCCCTATGCTGAGGACGTCCTCGTTCATTCATTCATTCATTCATTCACGTACTTATATAGCACCTCTTGAATGAACTTGAATGAATAAATGAAATAAAGAGACGTCCTTTACAACCGTACCTCGCTCATATTCTAACAGTGCCAGTCCCAAGCATAGATAAATGAGGAGGTCTTCGCCGATCGCCTCTTCACTGCGAGAGTTGTTAAACAGTTGCTAAGCAGCCACCCAATTTCACTGGTGTGTGGCGGTTCAGAGCACGGACAAACGAGGAGGGCGCCGTGTCACCGCCGATGTTTGTCTTTGCTGACAGTGTACAGGAAGCCTAATTAAACAGTAATTAGCTGATTAATACGTGTGGCAACTCTAAGTGCTTTCGTGAGTCTCAATACGGCGCTATATAAGTTTCCATTTGTACAATGTACATGTTATGGCATTTCATTACTGTCTTCAGTAAACGCTAACTTAACCCACTAATCTAATCGTTAAAGAAGTTACGATGATACATTGACAAGATGGAAGGATAGTCTACAATTATATTCATTCATACATCTGAAATTGAAGCTGGATTGACGAAAATAACGGGTGAGAAATAGAAGCTGGATGAAGGTGTTTTAGATATGAAGTGGAAGCTGCATGGATGCATGTCGAAATACATGAATAAAATCATCAATTCAGCTTCCATTTAAGCTAGAAAACCATTTTCATAAATCCAGCTTCTATTTCATCAATACTATTCGTCTGTAGACCAGTTGTCGTTAGACCAATTGTCCGGAGACGAGTTGTCGGTAGACGAGTTGTCGGTAGACCAGTTGTCGTGGAACCGTCTGCATTGGCGCCGACAGATAGGCCTATTATTTGCAGGAGGGGCAATACACAATGGTCACGATCAAATATTTTAGCAAGAACTTGAAGAGTAGCCTAAACCAGCACTTTGTGCATCATTAGCTCTTGGATAGCCTATTTGTTAGCAGTCAAAAGCAGTCGTTACTATTATAATCGATGTCAATATTCCATGGTGGGGGTAGTCTACGTAGGCCTAATGTTATTGACGAAATTTGACATCCGAAACAATGCAATCACTCCGGAAATGTTTGCTCAGCCGTAGGCCTAAAAGAAAACGATGTTCTTTCGAGCGTAGATTGCATGTGCCATGCAATGTACGCTCGAATGAGGATCGTTTGCTTTTAGTTTATCGATCATTGGTGCCGCTCGGCGAGATTTGCTGCATTGAGAAAATTGCGCCAGATTCAGCCAATTTGCCAAGCATCAGAACACAGAGACATAGCCTACGCTTAGATTCAGCGATCCGGGTTTGGAAATTTTATTTGACTTGAGTCTATATGCATGATAAGCTAAATTTACAACATTCACTCGCGAGCCATTCTTGCTCAACGACATTAATTGGGGAAACTAGGCTAAAATAATAGGCCTAATTATAGGCCACAGCAGATAAACTGTTGCAGTAAAAATGCATAATATTATAAATCAAATAGTGACGAATTAGGTGGGATTGGCTCAACGTGGCAACTCTGACAACTCGACGAGATAGGTTGTTGTTTGATTCAAACAAAACCACGAGGAAAAGTTTCATTATGCCACGACAATTATTCGTTCGTTTGCTTAGTGCCAATAACTCAACGATATTCACTCGACCATTAAGCGCTCGTGAATCAGCTGGTGCCCTACCGCTTGGCTTTCTAGTGGCGCTTTAAAACTTTAGAGATTAAGTACGACTACGATTACGACTCACTAGCGAGATGGCAAACGACGCTATGGCTGATGATTCCGTTAAATCCTCAGCATCATGCAGCGATGGACCGGAAGCATCTTCATCATTTCCGGATGCTGCAGCAGGTGACGAATGGTGGATGCGGAAAGCGGTCGTGACCTCCATCACATCCTTCAGTAACCTCCTTATCATCGCTGGCATTGCAGCCAACTTCATCGTCCTCGGACTGTTCTGCGCCTCGAGGGCCATCCGAAAACCGCAGAACATCTTCACCTTCAACCTGGCCCTGTCGGACCTTCTGGCCGGACTCTTCAGCGGGATCACGACGGTGTCCATCTTCGAAAGCTGGGGCCCCCAACCGGAGACCAATCCAGCCTTGTGCGTCACAGTGGCTGTGATCCTTTCGTGCTCCTGTTCGTCGGCCATCAGTGCCTTAGCGATGATCGCCCTCGTGCGCTACATAAGCATCGTTCGGACCAGTCTACAGTCACGCCTCTGCCGTTGGAGCGTGGTCATCCAGTTCTGCGTCGGTGGATGGGTCTTCAACGCCATCTTTCTTACCATTGTGACCGTCAAAGACCAAATGAGAGCCATCAGGAAACCGGTCACTCGGCAGTGCTCCTACGACTTTTCCTACAGCCGGATTTACAACCAGGTAGCCAAATAAATTTTAGGCCCCTAGGCTAGATCTCGGCGTCTCACATTCTAGCAGTTTCACTAACGCCATTTACCTTTGAATTAAAATTATTTGCTGAAATTTAATTCTGAATGAAAAAAGCAGTTTAATTTATTATATTATTTCATTGCAATAAGACTTTTTTGAAAACAATCAGTTTTTTGTCTGCTGGCGCATTATGTTTTTAAAGAGAATGCCTCTGCACGGGAAATTCACTTCTTCTCATGCATTGCATTTTCTAAGATCACACAACTTCTATGTTGGCAGTTCTTTCTGGAAAAAAATCTTTTTCTCTACTGACAAGATACAGAAGCAGCCTCTAAAGGAAAAGGGCGGCAGAATATTATACTAGTGACGATGAAAACAATGATGATGACGAGGAAGTATGGTCACAGATGATGCTAAATAGTAGAAATAAAAAGACGTATCATCATCGTCATCATCATCATCATCATCATCATCATCATCATCATCATCATCAGCATCATCATCATCATCATCATCATCATCATCATCATCATCATCATCATCATCATCATCATCATCATCAATATCATTGGGCTCAATGCCCGTAAGAGTCCGACGCCACTCTCTGTCTGAGTCTGTCTCGTGCCATGCTGCACAGCTTCAATCGGTCCGGTCAGCAGGTCTGCTCCATACCATTAGCATCTTGGAGCACCTAGACCACCTTGTCTGATTGAAGAGAATCGTGGGAAAGAGGCATGAAGGACAACATGGGTCAATGCCCGTATGCGTCCCACGCTCTCTCCTCCAACTCTCTCCACCGGTCTGTCCTGACCGGCAACGCCGTATTTAGGAAGGGGTGTTTTGGGTGTTTGAACACCCCCCGAAATGGAAAATGCAGAAAAAATCTATTGCATTTTTTAGTTCGTGATGCAAAAAATCATGAAAAACTGATGAAAACACCCCCCGAAATGAAGTAAAAGAAATTTGACGGCGAAAGTATTTCACAGATTTCGACCGGATGTCTAAAAAAAGGTCATCACAAATTTTTTAGATTTGGCCTCCACTGAAAATACCCCCCGAAATAAAATCCTGGCTACGGCCTTGCTGACCGGCCTGTGCATGTCTGCTCCACATCATGACACCTTGAAGCATCTGGCCCGCTCTGTCACTTGTGTCGTGGTTTGTGCGGATTTCAATCGTCTTGGTCTTTTCCTGCCAGTGTATCGCCACCCGTCTGCAAACCTTCCTCCTTTGTCCGGGCTTAGGACTGGCACAGGGACTTTGTAGGTTCCCTGTGGCAGAGGATGGATGCAGTTTAACGTCGTGCCCAGGACTGGCAGGACAGGACCAAAAAGACGTATAGCAATGGGAAAAGACGCATTCAACAAAAGAAGGGAACTCCTCAGAGGAAAGTTAAATATGAACCTGAATTAGAGAATGGTCAAAACGCTTGTGTGGAGTGTGGTCCTGTATGGGTCAGAAACATGGACAATGAGAAAGGATGAGATAAGAAGATTGGAGGCTTTCGAAATGTGGATTTGGCAAAGAATAGAGCATGTCAGCTGGAGGGAACACAAGACGAACGAAGAAATACTGCAGATGGTGGGAGAGAAAAAAATCAATGCTGGAGACAATACGGAGGCGACAGAAATTGGATTGGCCACATCATGAGGAGTGACACCATAGTAAGAGACATCATTGAAGGAAGAATGGAGGGAAAGAGACAAGAGGAAGACCAAGAACAATGCTACTGGACTGGATGATGACAAAGGACGGTTACAGAGGGCTAAAGATGGAGGCAGAGAACAAATATGCGTGGCGTCATTGGACATTATGAATCTGCCTGACGGCAGAGAACTGAAGAAGAAGATGACGATGATGATGGCAACGACAATGATGATGATGCTGACGACGACGATGATGATGATGATGATGATGATGACAATAATGATGACTACGTACGACGACGACGATGATGACGACGATGATGATGCTAACGACGATGATGACGATGATGGAGATGCCGCTGCCGCTGATGATGACTATGATAATAGCGATGACAGTGAAAAAATAATAAAAGTAGACGTTAGAAAATTTAATCATTGTACATGTATGTCGATCTAACGCATTTAACGATTGAACGCAATCATCAGGTCCGTAGGGGAGGATGGCATCCGCGTTCACGAAGCCTGGGTCAAACCGGGCGCGCCCTCCCTGTGAGTACCTTCGGGGAAACCAAGGATGCCACCAGCTGACCGAATTCACCCGAATCCCGGTCCACGCTCCGACAAGACCTGGAGCAGTAGCATACGCGAAGAAGAAGATCAGGTCCGTAAATAACGACATCATGAACTGTACATTATTACTTATAGAGATAATCGAGATGCGACATGAATTGTAAAAAATTAACCCCATTCTTACAACTATTGCAGGTGGGTGCCGTATTAATCGGTTTACAAATGCTGACCGTAGCCAGCGCCTACGTCTCCATCTACCGCTTCGTCCAGCAGAGCAAGGCCCGGGTCAAGGGCCACACCAACAGCAGCAGCAGCAAGGAGGCAGAGCAGACGCGCAGTCTACGTCAGGAGATGCGACTGGTGGCTCCCATGTTGGCCATCTTTCTGTGCTACTGCGGAAGCTGGACGTCATGCATCATCACAGACTTCTTCATCGATCCAACCGAGCTGAAGCACCCGTGGTCCCACACCCTGACGCAGTTCATCGTCCAGCTGAACATGATCGCCGATCCAGTCATCCTGATCGTCTTCAACCAGGTCTACCGCGAGGAACTCCGGCGTCTAATTCGCTTGCCCAAGTGGTGTGGCGGCGGCAGACACCGTCATCAGGGGACAATCCGGGGAGGAGCGACGTCCCATGGCGGCCGGACCCTGGAGACTATCAGCGGGGGTGGACAGCAAACCCAGTCTTCGGTGGTGTCCCCTCGGGCAGTCGAAGTGGTCACTTTGCATCAGTGAATCTCCGACGATCGTAGGCTAGGGCTGCTCTTATTTTCTGACGGTTCCAGTTCTAAGTAGACATAGGGGTTTGTCGAATAGGTGGTGATAACTATTCGGCCGATTACGAATGATTGGAACAACAAGTCGGCCGAATACGAATTGTGTACAAAGTAGGCCTAGCAGCTGGCGTTCTGAAGGAATTTTTACAGATGCACAACCAGCAAAGTTTAGTCTAGTGCTTTATGGCCGGAAAATTTCTGACGATCCTTTTTTATCTCTCAACTTACCAAACAACACAAAGTAGCCATTTAGCGCCTTTTTTACTCTACAACACCTCCCTTCCACTCCACGGTAATAACTATAGCCTACATAGACTTCTGGTAGTGTCAGTCCCAGGTGAGGGTGAAAGAGGAGGGCGGCTCCAATCATCTTTGTATGGACTCAACGTCGTTAAATATCCTTGTGTAAACTCCGCCACTACTGTTTTTACCGTGGTGCCAGTCTCGAGGCTCTATAAAAGTGAGGGCGACTCTAATCATTTTTTTATGTGACGTCGTTAAACAGACACTGAGTATCCAATAAAGTTGACCTTTGAACTCCGTCGCTGCCCTTTATCTGATATAGCGCCAGTCCTGTGTCTGGAAAAAGCAGGAGGGTTACGTGTCAAGGCCATGGAAGACGACCTTTGCCTGGCATCGTCGTCAGTGTATCATCATCGTTGTCGCTGTCATCATTGTCGTCATCACCATAACCCACACCATCATCATCATTGAGTAAAAATTGAACTATTAAAATGCCAATTTAAGGCCATTTGAATCTTTATTTACAAAACGTTTGGCAAACGCAAAACATTTACACGCAAAACGGCAACAAAATACAGATCAGCAAATTTGTAGGAAATTGAAAATAAATTGAGACACACAAACTATTACTAATAAATATATGTTTCATCTCTTAAATTTCTAGCAGTAAATTTCATGATCAATCCATTGGCCATTATAAAAACTGATTCTGAATACATACAATATACATAAAATTTTATTTTTTGTTTTAAATTTATTAATACATAATTATTATTATTATGACCTTTCATTACTGTCTTCAGTAAATGTTAACTTACTAATCTACTCCCTCAAGAAGCTGACAAGATGGATGGCTACTCTGCAAAGCTTTATTTCCACAAGAAATGATTACTATTCAAAGGTTATCCATTCTGTCACACTTTTGTCTTAATCATCATTACATGGTCACTCTTGATTCTTTGAGTCAGCATAATAATCTTAAAATAAGTCATCTCAAAAAAGTATTTCAGTGATTCATTCTGTAGTCAATTTAAAGTCGCTTTCTAAAGTCTTTACTCTTTACGTTAAGTCACACATTTTGTGAGCAGTCAAAATCAAATACAGTATAAATAATTCGGTATTTATGAAGCACCAGTATAATAAGAGACCAAACATCAATCAAAGGCGTTTGGGCAATTGTGGGTTAATGTCTTCATGGGCGCCCTCAGATATTTTTGCACTAGAGCATAGTTAAATTTTTAGCAAGAACGTGAAGAATGCATAGCAGGATATCAGGAACATGTGTATTTTTTACAGTGTCGAAATTGTAAATTTCTCATTTTTACTTTGTGCATCATCAGTGCTAAGAAATTAATTTTTTAACAGTCAAAAAGTAGTAGTTACTAAAATAGGCATTAATTCTCCAGAGAGGGGAGGGGGGCAAGTGCCCCTCCTGCTCCTATGTGCGGGCGCCCATGAATGTCTTGTTCCTGGTCCCCACACAAAATCCATCTCATGAAAAGCTGGAATCCACAACTCCACACTGCAGGGAAGTACTCTTAAACCAATCAGCTACCATACCAGAAGCATTTTAATTTTTAAGTCATAGCTTTCGATAAAGTACAGATAAGGCATCATCATTGTAATCATTAAATATAAACTTATAAACTTATATAGTGCCATTAAAAACTTAAATAGCGCCATAATAAACTTATATAGCGCCATAATAAACTTAAATAGCCTAACGCACAAGGCATCAACAGATGACAAAATCAAACAATAATCAAGGCAAACAATCAGCTACATGTATATACTGACAATATTTAACAATTAACAATAGGCAACTGATTGTGATTGAAGCGCTTGACAATTGAAGAGTTGTGCAGAGTTGAGACACAAATGATTCCGAAAAATTCAATTGTCTACCGCAAAATTTTTTGTTACAACCAGGGGCATAGCCATGGCAAAACATTTGGGTTTCCATTTGGGGGGTTTTCCAATGGGTTTGGTCGCAAATACACAGAATAAGTTTTAAACAAATTTCGGAAATTACCCACTTCGGGGTTTGAACCCATAAAACCTTCTAAATATGCCTGATACACTACAGCTGTAACCATTGACTATAATACCACCAGTGTCCGTAACAGCAACCTACCAGCTGGGCAAATGAGTTACATTTGTGATGCTTCAAAGAGAGGCCAAAATAAAGGAGCTAAGTAATTCTTCAGGTATAATGCTCGCTCACTGATATATTCAATCTTAAATACTGCTCTACATTGATATGCCCTTTACACCGGGTAACCATGGAAACCCATTCAACAACACAACTAATGATTCTTATCGACAAAATTGACTACACATGATTCTTTACAAGCGACAGCTGAAAACGGCATGAAATTATATAACCGCAACTTAAAAACCCTAATAAACGAATTCTGAACAATTTTATAGGTACATATTTTACGCTGGTTTATATTTTTAATATATTAATATACATGAATATAAAGTTATATATATATACAGAATATATATTTTATATTCACACAAATAGATATATATTATATATATATATATTCATATATGAATAATTGAATATTAGTTAATTAATTTTTCAAGAGCTGAAAAGCCCCAGAACATGTTCTGGAGCATTTGGTACGCAAAAAGCACTGGTTATAACGGAAGATAGAGTAAGGCAGAACATGAAACATTTAACAAATACGAAGAAATCACGGCAATCATAATCACTGACTTTACTAGCCTAATATTAGAACCCAGTGCATTCCTGTTACCCCCGTGTTGTCAAGACACTGGGCTCAAGAGGCCTCCATGCCCTGACCTAGAGTAATAGACACATCTATTTCGCAATTGGAAGCAGTTTATATTCAGCCATGGGGCACCACCAACCAATCTAGATCTAATTGTGAACAGTTACATCCAAATGGGCAAATCTATATACAATGCATGCAAAAAAATCGTATATTTCGACCCCTCCCTTGCAACTTGTACATTTTGTGCTTCTCTATCACTTCCCTTACAAAAGTTAATCAGCTAGTCATTTATCATAAACATTTATCCTACCGTAGGTCACTAGAAACGAATGATAAAAACACTGGTGTGGAGTGTGGTGTTGTATGGTTCCGAAACCTGGACCATGAGAAAAGAAGACATAAAGAAAATCGAAGCGTTTGAAATGTGGACGTGGAGAAGAATGGAGAAGATCAGCTGGACGGAACACAGAACAAACGAGGAAGTGCTGGAAAGGGTAGGAGAGGAAAGAACAATGATAAAAACAATCAGAGAAAGGCATAAGAATTGGATAGGGCATATGCTAAGAGGAGACAGTCTGGTGAAAACGGTGTTAGAAGGACAAATGGAGGGGAAACGAACAAGAGGAAGACCCCGACAGATGTTGCTGGACACACTGATGAAGAAGATCGGATATCAGAAACTAAAGGAGAAGGCCCAGCGGAGGGAAGAGTGGCGACATTGGACAGCCGAACCTGCCTAGGGGCAGAGAACCAGAAGAAGAAGAAGGTCACTATTTAACTTTTTGTTAAACATCATATTTGCTAGCTAACATTTTTTAATTGTTATAATTTACTGTTTAGATCTTAACAGAATGCAAAATTTTATACTGTAATCAAATGCCATTGGACGATTACATAATAAAAAATTTTATAAAAAGGCCAACGTGGACGTCGTAATTATAAATTTATTTTGCGTACGTACATTTTGTCGAGATCTCCTCCTGCTGTACGCAATCTACGCATATGCACGCAAAAATTGCCTAATTCTGGTGACCATTTCCTTCACACATAAAATAAGGACAGCTCTAAACGATGTATGCAAAATTATTTTACAACACAGCAAGACTTGGACAGATGACTGAAAGCACCAAAAAATCCCATCGCTACAAAACCAAATAGAAAAAAATAGATCTTTGCTTACAGATCAGAAATATCAGAAACATTTAAGAACATATACAGAGCAGTCTGAAACATTCAGGAACGTTTAGAAACGTTATCATAGAGCATTCTGGAAAATATTTTGAAGCATTTAGTAACATTCAGGAGCATTTAGGAACATCATGGAGCACTCTGAAACATTCAGGAGCATTTAGGAACAGTCTGGAACAAAGATTCTGGAACATTGAAGAACATCCAGGAACATGCAGGAACACTTCGGAACTTGCAGGAACAATCAGGAACTGAAATTCACCGTAGAAAACCAATTGAGATCGATTGGCAGGCAGTGAAAAATTGTAGAAGAAAAATCAGACTCGAGACAGTCTCGTGACTTCAAGTTTTGGACACATCGACAATTCAACATCCGATGGTTTTTTGTTGACTTTCGACTGCAAAAGAGAAATTTGACATCCAAATAAATAGGTGCAAAGTGAAGCATTCAAGCACACTTCTACTCAATAACTCATCAAGAATGTAACAATACTATAGATGCTAAAAATGATAAAAAAAGGGGGGGAACGTAATAAAACGTCGTTTTTTATATAAAACAGGTAGAAACCGACAAAAAAAGATGAAAATAATTTGACTTTGACCCACATCTTGTACTACACATTTGCATTGAAAACCTTGCTTACGCAATTTTATTTTAGGATGACATTAAAGTGGTGAAATTATGACGTAAATAAGTGGAATCCTTGAAAGTACAGAGACAATGTACAGGATTTCAGACAACAGTAAATTAAGGAAAATAATTGACAGCGAATAAATAAAAATAGGGATACATAAAAAACGAAGAAAAACGAGACGAAAAGTAACAAAAGAAGAAAAAAGGGATCTTTCTGACAAGTATAAAAAATTTTGGGGGCAATTGCGAAAAAACCATTCTTCATATTGTCATCATTATTATTATTGCACTTATTGTCACAATAATTATTACAAATACAATTATCGTCATCTTTCTCTCCGTCATTCTCTCTGGTGGTCTTTCCTCATCTTTCTCTCACCTCACTTCCTGCCTTTTTCTCAGGGTCAATCGCACTGGGAGGGCTGAGGGCTTTTGACAGCGACCTGCCGAGAGAAGTGCCTTATAAATTTATCAAATGCAATACAATACACTACAATGTGCAGTTCTGAACGTTGGAAGAAGAACAGTATACTATACAGCTACATTGTATTATATTTGACAATTTATGAACCGCTTATCACAGCAAGAGCCTTACAGAAGCGCTCCGGTGTGTGCTACCCGATAGGATTGAGACAAGAGAAATATGAGGAAAGACTACCAGAGGATGGCAGAGCGAACGAATGAGGGAAGTCCATTCAGGGACCTATACAGGAAAATGATCTGGAAAATATAGTCCTATTGTAGATCTCAAATGCAGTTCCACTGTGTCAAATACAGTTTTAAAGTATAAGAAATATATTTAAATGAATTTATCTATTTATTTATTTATCGCATTTGCTATAGCACCCCTTTAAGCTCTCTAATCAGAAGCGCTCCCGTCTACAGCGCGGACACTGCATCGGAGTTTCACTCCGAAGCATATGAGCAATTGCAAGTGAAGGACTTGCTCAAGGTCCTGACACGGCGGCTTGAGATGGATTCGAACCTGGAACCCTCTGGCTCCAAGGCTCCAAACCCACCACTACACTACCGTGCCCCACAAATGCAAGTCAGTGACACAGAAACATCCTGAACTGCTCACTCTATACCTACATTGACTGCTAGCGGTCAGTCACAGCAACAGCAAACGATATCCTTTATACACGAACAACAACCGCAACAGAGGATGCAAGGACAACAGCAACAGACTAGGATGGCGGCGGCAACGATGACGACAACGGCTCCCAAGACAATCAGAAGGATTACCCACCACTCAGGGCTAAAACAATAGAAAAAAATCCATTGTTATAAAGTGTCATCTTTAATTAACCAAGTCATCCGAACAAAAACTGCAAAGAAAGAACTTATTATTTACAAAACCGCTGATTTGAACCCAAACATCTCAGTTGATAATATTTACAGTAAAGTAAATTAATGGACAATCATACAACTGCAATCAAAACTGTAGATAAAATAATAATTGATTGATTGATTGGCTGAATGGTTGATTGAACAAATGAATAATCAATTGATTGACTGCCTTTACATGGTTACTATTGCCAATATTAAAAAATAGGTCAAAATAGCGTAATCTAAAAGCACTAAGTAAAATTTAAAAATTAGACATAAAATATACTCAAAATGTCAAATGTTATTAACCGTAAATAAAAGTGCATGCCAATTTAGAATCTACGTAATATTCTGATATTACACTGCGTACAATTTCATTTCTTTCAGGTACAGATAAAATAATAAATAATTATCAATATGACCAAAACTAACCATAAGTTTCCAATTTGGACCTGTCCCTCTTTGCAACAATGACCTACAATTCAAACAAATTGTGGTTTACAATCAAATCCTCTGATTGGTGTGCACTGTGAGAGGTGCCTTATAAATTTCACGATACAATACACTCTATTCTATTAGGAAGGTGGTTCAGTACGTTCTCGTCGTCTCTCCCGGGCAACATGGAACAACCCTGACTAAATCTGAACCGAGGATAGAGGAGAGACCTGATCAGTCGCCCTTCATTCCTAAATGATCATGAAACTTAACCATGGAAAGCACACTCTACTCTGGGTGTACAGATGCTCTGACACTCAGGGTGAACTACTCATTCCCCGAGCACAAACTGCTCTCAGACAGCACCATGCTTTCTCTGTTATTGGCCCTATGGTATGGAATGGGCTACTACTGTCTATACGCCTTATGCCTAGGGTTTGCTCAGATGCGTTTGATCACAGCCTTAAAACTGTCCTTTTCAGACGAGAATGAGTCGTGAGTGCTCCTGAGTAGCATCCTTGAAGGGGCACGATATATAAATCTCCTCAATGAATTAATGAATGAATATACAATGGTTCTAAAATACACAGAAAAGTCTTTTAAAATCCGTAATAAATTATTTCAAGGAGCGTTAACCAGTAACCACCACCCCCCCCCCCCCTGCTAATTGCATCCATGTTCTCATCACAATGAGCATATCAACAGACTATTGACAATCAAACAGCCAGTCATAGAGAAGTCACGGTAAAGGTTACCTCGTCATATTACTTAATAAACCACTCCCACCAGGGCTTTTCTAACGTGCAGTTGTACACAAAATGTGCAGTTCTAAATAAATTTGTGCAGTTGTAGAAGCACTTCTGAGCGGTTAAAACTACCCGGTAGTTGAAAAAGGCTATTTTCCTCCAATTGGGAGTAATTTACCATGGAGGATGGGAAAGGAAAGAAGGAGTTGTGCAGTTCTAAAAATTCTTTTAAAACAGCCCTGACTCCCAGATCAGTAATAGACTGAGTTTGATCGACATTTCAGGGTACCACAGGATAAGCAGGAAATTGGCGCCCTCTCACGGGTGCTCTGGAAAATACAGTACCTAATACTGCATGTCGGATTCGTTTTCGATTGTTGATCGGAACCGAAGTGGTAAGCAATTAGCATTCATCTGTATCGGAAAGTGCACGTGCACTATTTATACATGTCCATTCCACATAATTATTCGCCAATCAACTCCGCCAATGCTCGCACTTTGGCAGTGCCAGTCCCAAGCCTGGAGAGAGGAGGAGGGCGGCACTAATCATCTCTGATATGACACAGTATCGTTAAACAATGGTTACGCTTCGCTCTCTACTTGTGGTCCATCCGGCTGGGTTCTACAAGTCTCTCAAGTCTTTTTTCTTTGGTCGTGGTTGGGCTGGGAGCGAATCTGAGTAGTTCCTTGAAGGGGCGCTATATAAATGCTCTTAATGAATGAATGAATGAATGAACAAGCAAGCAGATTCGCATTTATGTGCAAACTTGCGCACGCCATGATGGCTTATAAGGGGCCATTAATATAATACCTATAAGCAACGAGGGGAGAGGGGTATTCTAATTTTGACGATTTTGCTAACAGGGGCTTACAACGAGGTGGGAGGGCATTTGACAAACTGTGTACGCAAAATAAAAATGTCAAATTAGGGCAAAATTTGTTCTATTATTATTATTAGTACGTCCATATTTACAACTCTGTATTAGTCGCCCAATAACATTTTAGAAAGTTCTTTACCTTTATAAAGTGGGAAGGGGGTGGTCAGAGAAACTTAGCATGAAAGGATATCCTCCTTTGCATATTGACAAGATCACATATGCGTTTGGGATAAATCATAACAGAAACGGACTTTATAGACATGCAAGCTTATATATATATATATATATACATATATATATATATATATATATTGTAAATGCAGCTAAAAAAAACTGCTCTCAACCAGTCTACATAAAAAAAATTTTTTTTATTAACAATAGGTATATCATGAAAGGATGTCCTCTGTTGCATGGAATGGAGTTCTTGTCACCTGGCAAAGTGGTGGCAAAAGCTGATGCAGGGCGAGGCCGAGGAATAACCCAGTGCTAACAGGTATAATAGGTGTTTAATACAGCCGCTGGCATTCTGCTGACGTGCCTAAGAAAAGCAGAGACCATGACGACAAGGCCAAAGAAGAAAGAGGGCGAAGAACGGTTTGAGACCGTCAGCAGAACGTCATATTATTGTATTGTATGAGAATTGAGAATTTATAAAGCGCCTGTTGTAGTACTAGCTATTCAGAGGCGCTATCGGCGTGACAGCCCCCAGGAAATAAGAAAGACATAAGCAGCGAAGAGCCGAAGATGACATCCCCAATAAGTTTTTACCAAGGTTCTTTCAATGTGTGTGGATAGATCTTGAGTTTTTACTATCGATAGATGGAGGGAGGTCATTCCACATAGAAGGGCCTACAATAGAAAGGCACAGTGTTGGGCCAAGAAGTCTATCAGCAGACCGGAGGGGGAGGGAAGAGACTGCGGAGAGGGGTCTGTGCACCAAGTCAGAAAGATGTGCTACATGTATATACCATTAGAAAGATCAATAATCCTATTGTTGAAAACACATTGTGCATGTAGGCTAATTTTGCGTGTGTATGTGTGTGTGGGCATGCGTGAGTGTTTTTGTGTCACTGGACAAATTAGTCACAAGACAGTAAGATATTTCTAAGAATAGTGGAGGGGGAGGAGAGAAGGAGGAGAAGAAGAATAACAGTCCCTTAAGCTGTAAGCACCGAGGCAGCCATGAAAATGAAGTGTTAGCAACTTCATTTTCTTGAACACGGCATACAAGGTCAAGTTTCAGTTTCACCCCAGCACAGTGTGCGCCGTTGTACGGTCAGTGCACTAGCGCCGTGAACTGCATGCCGTCTGCTCTGTTAGTAGTTAAGATTTATGTTTTCTGTAATTTGTGTTCTTGTGAATTGTTTCAATTGCATAACTGTGCACTGTAACCGGTTGCGGTCTATGAAACCGGATTGTTTCAATAAATAAAATAATGATAATAATAATAATAATAATAATAATAATAATAATTATTATTATTATTATTATTATTATTATTATTATTATTATTACTCATTACAGCCTATTTGGCTAGTTGATGCAAGCGGATCAGAATTCTCAAAACAAATTTTTGCCCCAGCTGGATTTAAACACAGAGCTGTCCACCAATCCAGAACACTATATACCCATTGAGGACCCCGAAAAAGAGTTTCTCATAAATTCGTTATAATGTAAAGTAAGATGAGATGATGTAAAAACTAAATCTAAAGGTGCTATAAAAAATATGTAAATTATATAAAATTGTCGTCTGCGTATGGAGTCCAGAATCCTCATGGGATATGTTACATCCTGGTAACATTGGACTGCATCAGCCCACAGGTTTAGATTATGTTGACAAACGCAGAAAGAGACAGATACATAGACACAGACAGACAAACAAACACAGAAAGAGACACACACAGACAATCAGACACACACAAGGACAGATTAATGTGTTTTTTCTTGCATATCGAACTTGTACACAACTTTGACCCATAGCTATAGCTATTACATAGCTATAGCGTAATAATTATAGTCAATGATATTGTACTGCAGCTTTGCCATCTGTTTCCAATACGACATGCTCATAAGACGAATATTTTGTCAGAAAAAAGCTGTTCAACTGATGACCCAGATTTCAAAAGATCGATGAAATCAGAGGCGCAAAAACTCCTACCCATGAACTGGTGGCAACCAAACCCATCCTATACCCATCCCCTTCTCCATCTAGGAGCTATTTGAAGGTCCCTCCCTGGGAGCAAAGTAACCCCATGTCGTGATAGATAGACAGACATACAGACGGCACACACACACACAAAACAGACAGATACACAGACAGACAGACACACACATAACAGTCAGACACACACACAGACAGACATACATACACACATAACAGACAGACATACAGACGACACACAACACAGACAGACATACATACACACACACATAACAAACAGACATACAGACGACACACAACACAGACAGAGAAATACACACCCACATAACAGAGACACACAGACAGACACACACACATAACAGACAAACACACAGACAGACACACACACATAACAGACAACACACAGACAGACACACACATAACAGACAGACACACAGACAGCAGTTAAAACACTCACAATTCTTGGCTTGTATACATCAAACCAATATTTAAATGTTTTACTGTATTAACATTAACTAGATGTGGTTTTATAACACGGATGCTATTCAAGTGACCTTAACTTTTATTACTGTTTATCTTTTTTCCCTTTTTTTCTTCTCCCTAATGGTTTCATAAATGTATGTTATGTTTTTTAGTTGTATAGGCTTACTGTGGTTATAGAAAATTGCATATTTCGATTTTTGTATGAATGTACACGCTATGTTCTGTTCTCATATAATGTTCCCACAGTGCGTTTGCAGGCGTTTTAATAAAGCACATACTTACTTACTTACTTAATATGCTTGCCATATGCAGTGCTGTGCATCTGCCTCTGAATAGTAATTCTTCAAGGGGAGCTATAAAAATCTGTAAATACAATACAATGCAATAGTGCCTCCCATTAAATAATCTACTCACTTATTCACCTTACTTACTTACCACGACAGCGCAAAAATAGGCTACACTGCTTGAACTTCCTTTTAGCCAAAATAACCCTTTCACGTCTCGAGAATATGTCACCTCAGTACAGGGCTGGAAATTTGTATTGAGTCACTGTCACGACAGCCTTTTGAAGTGACAGTGTCACGACTGGGGGCAACCGTCACAACACAATTGCAATGCCTCTGGATTAAACCGGTCAACAAAGGCAACTTCAATGATGCACTAAGCGACCATCATTGTTAGCAAAAGACTTGGATTTTTTTTTCAATGCGTACTAAACTAGTCCTCTTGCTAGTAGCAGTTATCTAATCCAATATAATACAGGTACTAAATTATATTAATAAACTTATCCATATAAATACAGTATACAGTACTATACACATGTATATAATATATTTTGTGGGGCGCGGTGGTGTAGTGGTGGCATCGTTGCCTTGGAGCCGGAAGGTTCGAGGTTCGAATCCACCCTCAAGCCACCGCGTAGGGACCTTGGGCAAGTCCTCCATTCGCAATTACCCAGCGCTTCGGCGTGAAACTCCAATGCAGTTTCCGCTCTGCATTTGGGAGCGCCTCTTAGTAGAGAGATAGTTTGAAGGGGCGCTATAACAAGTGCACATACATACATATACAGATGTATTACATTAGTCAACTAGTCAAACTTTTTATACTGTAAAAACTTTTATAAAAATGCACTGCATATTAGCCAAAAAATGTATGTACCAGATATTACATGTATGCCGAAAACTGTCTATTTTTCACCACCTAAACCACTTAATATAAATATCAGTGTCAATGCACTTGCACTTGAACAACTGTTTTGTTAATCCGTGTAAGATAATCTAAGGGTCATACATAGTCATGATGAAAAATTGCTCATGTCAAAGAGACGCAGATAACATTCAACATTTATCCACTTCATTTATGTCAAAGTGGGTGTACTAGCTGAACAATTCTCTAATTGGACACAGTCAAGCTCATTAATCAATATTCAATAAGCTACAACTACTGCTACTTGTGGTGGTGGTGTTAGTAGTTAAATATATTTATTGCAACATTTATATATATATAAAACAATATATATTATACAATATATATATTATATATATATTTCACAATAGTACCACCACCACTACAACCACTATTACCACCATCACTACACCACTTTCACAACTAAAGTATTACTCTTTGAAAGCCGCAATGACATTTTACTGTACATAGAGTTTGGGTTCACCTTCTTGTGTAGCATGGAGAGTGTGGGAAAAAAAACTGTGTCAGTATCAGCGTACATTTTGCTGTACATAGGGTTTGGGTTCACCTTCTTTTATAACATGGAAAGTGTGGGAAGAAAACTGTGTCAGTGTCAGCATTACTCACCAGATTGGTCAGTAGTTGTTCCACAACATTGCATCATAACAACGAGTGTTGCTGCCCTCCTACTTTCTCCAAGCTTGGGACTGGCACTGCCATAGTACAACCAGTGACTGGGTTGTTTATGGTTAAATAGTGACACACTTACTGAAGGCATAATACTGACACTCAGATATTTTCTTGGCAATACCTGTAAATTAGTGTCATGTTTAATTTAAAAAATCGACAAAGTTCAGGAGTGACCTAAGACCAAACTGTCTTTGGTGATTTAATACGGAGCAATATTCTCCTTGCTTTACCATGGATATTTTTAAAAACACAAACTACATACCCAGCTTACAAAACAGAAACTTAGTTATAATGTATCAGTCACGACCTTCTAATTATCTCAATTATTTGTACATCAGTTTACGATTAATGATAAGCCTATCATAAATGCTGACAGGCATAATCTGACAGAAAGAAAGACCGACAGAAACAGAGAGGCAGACAGACACAAACAAACAGACAGATTGACACAGAGACAGATACACAGACACAGAGAGACAGACAGACAGACAGTTCTTGCATCTATAACACTGACCAGTATGTAGTATAAAAGCTGAGAGCAGGAGAGTTCCATAGACGAGCCTTCGTAGTAGCACCGAACTTTGCATGGTGACGAGATGTTGATTCGCGGCAAAAATGGACGAATTGAACCAACACAACCAGCTGAAAAGAATTAGAAAACCATTAATCCAGGCGATAACAGTAGTCTAAAAAAATCTGCAATTCTCACACAAACAAGAAATTAAGAGAAAAATTTATAATTTTTAATGCATTCATTCATTCCAAATCTCTTGTTTAATGACACTGTGTCTTATCAATGATTATTGTCGCCCTCCTTCTTTTGCCATGCTTGGGACTGGCACTGCCAAAGCACGAGCAGTGGCATTCACTCAAGGTGTGTCTGTTTTATACGCTTAGTCCGGATCCTTTACATCAATTGGCCCCTCTCTTTGGAATACTCCGTCTCCATCTACTTGGTCTCAACTTTTAACTGGTAATCCCTCCTCCTCATTTTCTTTCCTCGAAACTTATTTCTTCTCTCGCGGACTTGCGCAGTGGGAGCGCCTCTGAACGGTTCACCCTAGTAGAGGCGCTTTATAAATGTTTTAATACAATACAATACGATACAATACAATACGATACAATACGATACAATACAATAGCGGCAGCTGGACAGGAGAAAGGGGGAAAGAAAAAAGCTCTGTCCATCAAATAAAGTCTGAGTAGGAGCCTTTAGCATGAAGTGTTAGCAATCTCATTTCCTTAACCTCAGCATATATGATGGTGGGTGGCTATGTCCTCTCCCTCGCCGTTTCATCTTCCCAATGACACTGACATAGCCGATTTGGAAGGCGGCACATAAGGCACAGAAATCTCGAACCAAGTTTCCGCCCTGGCGCGAATTTGAACCGATGACCTCTTGATTAAAAGTCCAGTGCACTAACCACTAGACTACTGTGCACCAGCTTAAGACTTACAAACTGCTTACCCACCAAAAGTCTTAGTATCTTCTGTATATTGTCCTGCTAGGTTTTGCAGCACTATGAGTTGATGGCATGTAATGTAAAAATTTACTAATATTTACAAATACCTGACGCAGCACATTTTTAATACCTCACAAAACCAGCCAAGGCTAACCACCAGATCGAAATAAGTCAGCTGGCAAGTTACTGCACAGAGTTGAATGCAATAGTGTGACTACCGGTATATATCTAGTAGAGAAGTACTGGATAGCATTTTTACTATTCAGCTGAATACGAATAATTGGCCACACTATTCGGCCGAATAAGAATATGAATAGTAGGTGACAATAAAGAGAGGAGCGTATAATGTAAAAACTAGGCACATCTCCGCCACTGTTCACACTCTTACAGTGCCAGTCCCAAGCCTGGATAAAGGAGGAGGGAGACACTAATCTTCTTGGGAATGGCAGTGTCATTAAACAGCAATCCACATGTATGTGCATTTTGAAAATGTGTAATATGGCACTTTTCATATCGAAGATGGCAAATTTGCTAAACTCAAAAAGTTAAGTTTCAGATTTATTTACCTGATCAGAAGTCAATATCAGATCTTAGTCCACAATATAAACTGAGCAGTGAAGCGCTATTTTCAAGCAATGCATTTACCTACTATTTGTATTCGGCTTAAAGACACTATTCAGCCGAATATCGGTAGGCTATTCAGAGCACTATAAGATTCAGTACAGCTCCAGTATTTGTATGACAGCTTACACAGGTGATTCTAGGCATTATACCAGTCAATATTTGGATAGGTGACGTTCGGGAGACCCTACTGAGGCAGCCAGCCAACCATCCGGGGATTGGCATACATTAATAATTCAAGAGATAGCTGATAATTATTTATTGCAAATGTCAGCCTGCACTTTGAAGGAGTTTCAAGAGAGGTCCGCTAACAAGCACATTGCCAAAGTTGCGTTGTATCCTTATCACATAACGATCTTGTCAAGTATTAACTTTGCATGACTTGTACTCTCGCACTTAACGCCCACCATTCTAATTATGGTAAGATTAACTGGCAAACATCTGAGGTTGATTAAAAATGAAAATAAAATCATCTGAATCGCTAAACTCAATTTTTTTTAAATTATTTTATTTTACAAAGTGGACTTTAGTTTATTTTAACTAGTGAGACTTTGAAAAGGAGCGTGTTTAACCAGAGATGTCAAACACTCTTAAATTTTTGTGGGGATGCTGCAATGTTTTCCAGCAAGTGGATGAGCTAGAAAGCTGAAGATGCCTGGATAAAATGAGAGTGAGGACCTGGGCGGTAGGGAAGCGAGCCCATCATCATCATCATCATCATCATCATCATCATCCTCATCATCATCATCATCATCATCATCATCATCATCATCATCATCATCATCATCATCATCATCATCATCATCATCATCATCACCACCATCATCATCATCATCATCACCACCACCACCACCACCATCATCATCATCATCATCATCATCATCACCACCACCAACACCACCAACACCACCACCACCACCACCACCACCAACATCACCACCACCACCACCACCACCATCATCATCATCATCATCATCATCATCATCATCATCACCACCACCATCATCATCATCGCGATAGGTACAATCAACTGAACCCGATTGTCCTTGAGCAGTCATTTCGTATCATATCACACCGGTATCCAAAATTTATACAGCATCTCATGCAGTGCTCATAGACTATTCATAGATGCAAGTCAAGTCAGTTGTTCCAAAAGTTTAATGTTATGTCCTCACTCCTCATTTATATTTTCAATGTAGTCTTGGGCGGCCTTCACTTGTCTTTCCTTCAAATCTTGCGTTGAGTGCATTGCGTGGGATTATACACATTTAAATATGCATACCACATCAAATAACTAAGTGACCCTCCATAGAATTAAGTGCACATTAAAGCTCCTGATAACAGGAAGCGTAAAACTGTACACACAAAATTTATATATGGAGGGATGTTTTCAATTCAGAGTGATATATAGCTAGTCTGCCTCTGAGAAACTAAATAAATATATAATAATAAAATAAATAACTAAATTAACATCCCTGATGCAAACGCTATAAATCTGAGGGACTGGCAAATAATGTGAAAGTGCACAAACAATACAATAAAAACTATATTTTGACAATACCCTTCTTACCCTAGTAACGGCATGGCTGTGTTACGGCGCCATAGAAATTGTCATTGTTATTACTATTATTATTATTATTTTTATTATTATTATTATTACAAATTCAATACAGAACAGCTGTGTTTCATATTGACCTCCCTTCAAAGTTCAGAGAAGTGCATGTATGTATGTATGTATGTATGTATGTATGTATGTATGTATGTATGTATGTATGTATGTATGTATGTATGCATGCATGCATGCATGTATGTATGTATGTATGTATGTATGTATGTATGTATGTATGTATGTATGTATGTATGTATGTATGTATGTATATAAACATTTATATAGTGCCTTACAATAACCTTACGAAGGCGATCAAAGGCATGAAGGGCATTTAAGGCATTGTAATAATATTATATAACCACCAGCGACAGTAGTCATAGTAATGGTGAAAGTGATAGTACCAGAAGTGTCTTTTTAAGGAGACTGTGCTGATATTATATAACCACTCTCTGAACTTTGGAGGAGAACATCATCGAATAGTTGTATTGTGTAAATTTGTAAGGGCTTTGACAAGCTACAGTTTTCTTATTGTATTATTACATTTTTGTATTGTATTATTACATTTTTGTATTGTATTTTTACATTTTTTTTATTGTATTATTACATTTTTGTATTGTATTTTTACATTTTTGTATTGTATTTTTACAGTTTTTACTGTATTGTTTGCACTCACTCGCAGTTACCAGTACAATGATTAGCATTGCCTAACTTCTTGCCTCTGGGCAATTGTTAGTGAAGGTCCTGTACATGGTCCCTACACTGTGACTTCCTGAATGGGGGCTCGAACCTGTACCATCTGTAATACCCTCTCAGTGGTACCGGTCAAGTATTTTATTTGTTCACCTACCATGCACCACCAAAACGTTCAGAAGGTCAAATTGAAGCTGGACAGACATAAAGGTCATAGTATAATGGACCAGGCAAGTTATTGCCTAGAGTGAAATATATTAAATTTTATTAATATTGATATGTAAGCTATTATTGCAGCACTTCTCTCTGTTATTTCACATTATATTTCTATATACTCATTGATTATGAGAATTTACATAGCACCCTTTGAGGTTACTACACAGGAGCGCTCCAGATCTAACCTCGGCTAAAGAGGAAAGTTTTAAGATTTCGATACAACATGTCAGAGGGGACAATTGACAGTAGGTCCAGGTATAAAGGTCCAGGTTAGATCGTGGGGCGCGGTGGTGTAGTGGTGGCGTCGTTGCCTTGGAGCCGGAAGGTCCGAGGTTCGAATCCACCTCCCCGCGTAAGGACCTTGGGCAAGTCCTTCACTTACAATTGCTCAGCGCTTCGGCGTGAAACTCCGATGCAGTGTCCGCTCTGCATCGGGAGTGCCTCTGAGTAGAGAGCTTGAAGGGGCGCTATAACAAGTGCACATACATACATACACGTACATACATATAAAGGTAACCGATTCCAGACAACAGGGCCAGCAACAGAGAAATCCTGTCGCTGCTTGGTTGAAGTGCACACATACGGGACAAAAAGTTCCATTTGATGTCCCATTGTGCATTTGAGAATGGAGTTATAAAGGCCACATGTACTGACTTACTTACTTATTTACTCTTACTGAAATAGTTGTAAACATGAGGAGGTGGACAATTGAGGAGGGACCAGCAGTTGCGAATGACAGCAAATTAAATCAGAGACCAGGTGTGCATGATCAGTTACAATGTAATATATATAGTAATGCTGTCAACAAAGCTAGAGGATCTGAGAATCGCCATTTAATGGGAATCCAGGATGTAATCAGAACCAACCCTTTAACTTACAGATGGCCAGACCTGATGGCCTTGTTAAAACTAAAATTGATGAAAACCTCCACAATTACTTCGAACATCTGGGCGGTAATTAAACAGTTGATGCAAAATAAAACACGAGACGACATGTGACAGCTACAGTAATGAGCTAGTCTGACTAAACCAGTACAAAATTCAAATTAAACTAACGATAAACAATGTAAACTAATTGTCCAAATTCAGTGTAGGATGTATGCATAATACCAGGAAATTATGAATCACTTGGTGATAGCCCAATTTTCTAACGTTTATTGACTCATTCATTTTTAAGTCATCGAATGGTTAACTATTTCATGTTGCCTAAGTCGGACAATAAATTTTTGTAAACCTTTCAACCTATTTAATCATATAAAGACCATTTGATGTCAGTTTAGGTCAACAAAAATCAGACATCACTAAATACTATAAACCTTTCAATCTTTTTAATCATAAGACCTTTCAAAGTCATTTTAGGTCAACAAAAATCAGACATCACTACACACTTATTCACCTATTTTTTTATCAGAATGTTTGGCGATCATTTCATGACCTAGCTTCGTGTTAGCTTCCAATGGTTTTAGTACCCTATTCTACTTTCCTGCAGACTACTTTGTTAAAATATCAAGTGGCGCAACTCCAAAGGTCAATGGTTTCGCAAGTAGGCCCAGTAGAGCAGTATGGTTTTACAGGTGTATTATATTCCATGGTGTAAATTGTGGCCTTTGCCTCAAAGCTTTACGCTATATAGGCCTACACTACTTCGGTTTCCAGAAATTCCAGTTAATAATAAAGATCACCCCTCGGTCATTTAACAGCGTGTTCTAATTTGTAAAATCCTCCTTTCAACTATACAATTTCCAGCATGGTTCTATTAAGAGATTTCATATTTTCCGACAAAGGCAAACGATCTAGGGTCTACGTGATAGAATGATATCATTCCTTACCGTTAAAATCTTCAACACTTTGATCTTCAACCAGTAAAAATCCTCGTACGCTAAACGCTCACAGAAATTCTCTCAGAATACCTTAAAATATAGTTTGTTCTACGCTCAAGTAATCTGTTCTATACTCTCTTTATTTATTTAGAATTGAAACGCCAAGTTAGTCGACGATTTTCGCAATCAACACGCGCTACGTATAGCGTCGCACCTGATTAGTAATTCAATGCGTGAGGGATGCACATTTCTAGTGAAAATGTATCATACAATACTACGGTAGCCTAAAAGTAACCATTTTCTATAGGGTGAACTTGAGTGATTCTTCACAGAGTAAAATATTAAGTAATTTTATTTCTTTCTTTCTTTCTTCTGAACCAAACAAACATTATACAATTATGACCATAGGCGTACGGGAGGTTTCAGAAGTGGGGGGGGGGGGGCAAAGATTGAACTTCTGCCCGAAAAATTTATCCGGCCAAAAAGATTTTTTTTTAGTCGTCCGCGACTATTTTTGCCCGAAAAACCAGACTTGCCCGCAACTTGACGACCTTTTTTTTTTTTTAGTCGTCCGCGACTACTTTTTGCCCGATAAACCAGACTTGCCCGAAACTTGACGACTTTTTTTTTTTTTTTAGTCGTCCGCGACTATTTTTGCCAGAAAACCAGACTTGCCCAAAACTTGACGACCTTTTTATTTATTTTTTTTATAGTCGTTTGGGTTTGTTTTGCCCGAAAAACCCACCAAACTTGCCCGAATTTGGGGGGGGGGCAATTGCCCCCCTGCACCCCCGCCTCGTACGCCTATGATTATGGCAGTGAATATAATACTTCAACGCAATTGTTAAGAAGTTTGATGATGATGAAGATGATGATGAAGATGATGATGATGATGATGATGATGATGATGATGATGATGATGACGATGACGATGACGATGACGATGACGATGACGATGACGATGACGATGACGATGACGATGACGATGACGATGACGATGACGATGACGATGATGATGATGATGATGATGATGATGAACATGATGATGACGACGACGATGATGATGATGATGACGACAACGACGAGTGTCTAAGTACCGATATGTCTTTATTGCCGGTATTTTCTTGCTGAATGTATGGTTCTGCTTTAGCCTAATTGTTTGTTTTGTCAAACTTAAATTCGCCGCATGCTTTTCACAAGCAAGCCAATTCTACATTATTATGGATTAACCGCGTCAAAACTGTAAGCTTGAGTGAGCTTAACCAAACGTTCATTCTACATGTGCGTGAGATTTCGCGGTTCGCCTCCCAATGGTGATGTGCTTTAAAGATTTTAATTTTGGACTCTGAATGTCCGTTCACGTGCACCGTAGATGTCGTGCGCACCATTCAAACAGACAACAGTGGTAGGCTAAAGCTCTAACGCGTTTTGGCCTAAAGCATTGCGATGATGTGCAGGGTCAAGGCCACACGTTTAGTGTACAAAACTATGGATTTATAGCCTACTGAAACGTGATAGTTTCAGCTTGAATATGGCTATACTGCCCACGTTTGAAATATTTAAAGCTGATGTAGGCCCTATGGATAACTTGACCATGCTTTAGGCCTAAGCGTCAATTGAGCAGAGGGGATATCAAATTTCAAAGGGGGTCAACTTTTTTTTTATCTTGGGTCGAAAAAATTGTGTTTTTGTTATTTGGTCTTTTTCTCCTGAATTTCTAAAAAGCCGAAGCAGTCTCAGTTTCTTGAAAATATCAAGACCTTTTTAGTCATAGACCCCAAGCTAGTTTTCTTCATCACCTTTCCCGCTACATTGATCGAAAGCTTTTTGAAACCTGATGGCCCAGTGATGGGGAGGCGATTTATCATCTATTTAATGTTTTTAATAAACGTGCTAAAATCACATTTTTAAAATATATAGCTTTCATGTTCATCCCTTTGAAAATATTCACCGTAGGCTATTATTAGGTTTACCAAATTTCCATGCAGCTGCATTGATTCTAAATATAGAATGCCCGCGCAAACGATCTTTGTTCAATGATCTGAGGCAATTTTAGGAATATTGTTTACGGACGTTTTGGTTGAAAATGGAGACCGACAACAATGCGTCGACATTAAAGCTTTCGAATGGCCATCTTTCGAATGGCCATCTTTCGAATGGCCATCACAAACCATCTGCGTCTAAAGAAAACGGCTGCGATATAAGTAACAAAACAGAGTGAGCGGTGTTTGTATACCGAGCGCTCGTGACTAAGCTTGTGCCCGTGCTTGGCTTTCAAGTGGCGCTTTAGAAATTTTGGAGATTACGTGTTTAAAACATCAAGACCCGTCCCATAATCCGCTTCAAAGGGCATTTCCATTCTTGTTGCTGTATAACGGCAATGCCATTTAAAAAGTGATTAGTGTTGCCTCCTCCTCCTTTATCTTCGCTTGGGACTGACACTGGCAGAGTGCAGTCAGTGGCGGAGCTAAAAGGGCATTTTCAGAGTGCTATTTCAATCTTGTCAATGCCCTCCTTTATTTATTGGACGAATGGCCATGCTCCTGAAATGGTCCCTCACTAGTTTGAGCAAGGCTTGTTCACAGAAGGTTGTAAATTCAAGTACGTTAATTTTCTGTTAAAGTGTGCTCTATGAATTTCAGTTAAAATAGCCATGATTAACGATGTTGAGAAAAACTCTATCTAATCTTTGGTAAACTTTCATAGCTTTTAAAGTTTTAACCCTCCCTTAGTTTAAGATTTTGAGTGTTTCTTTTAGTTTTCTTTTTTAACTCCTCATGATTAAGTACTGTAAAAATTACAGTTGTAATTATTTTCTATGCTGCAGTTCTGTAGCGGTCGGAAGTAAGAAGCGTGCTGATTACTTGGAGTGGCCAGAGTACTTCATGGCCGTCGCTTTCCTTTCGGCTCAGAGGAGCAAAGATCCGGCCACGCAGGTCAGTTTGGTTCCTAGAAATAATTCTTGCCTAGCTTTTTAATTCCAATTGAACAAAGTTATTGATTGGGTTTGGTTTTTGTCCAGGCTATAGATTAGATTACAGTGAAGCCATGTTTTTGGTTGTTTTTTGCATATTCGAGTATTTTCAACTCGTCGTACACTGGCAGTGGATGGTTGGGTTCTCAAGTATTAGTGCTTCAAAGTACTGTAGCAGGTGTACCTAAAATACTGTGGCAGAACAATCTAAAATACTATGTTTTAACTACCTAAGGTACTGTGGTAGAAGTACCTCAAATACTGTGACAGAAGTTTGTTTGTTTATATGTGCACTTGTTATAGCGCCCCTTCAAGCTCTCTCTACTCAGAGGCACTCCCGAAGTACCTCAAATACTGTGGCAGAAGTACTTCAATACTGTGGGAGAAGTACCTAATTTGTTTCTGTCTTTGTTGGTGGTTGTAGGTCGGGGCGTGTATCGTGAACGAGGAGAGGAAGATCGTTGGCGTTGGTTACAATGGAATGCCGAACGGATGCAGCGATGACCTTCTGCCATGGGAAAAGTCGGGCAATTGGCTCGATACGAAATATCCTTACGGTAAGCACCGGAAAAGAGTAACTTAATTGCAGAGGAAAGAAACCCTGTTCCATGAACTATCCGTGACAGGCAACCTTGTCTCTTGATCTTGGTAGTTGACTCTCGTCTACGCTGTCTGAATTTTCCACGTACAGTATAATTAAACCAGTGTTAAGGTGATTTTGAAACATATTGACTTTGATACATATTTCCAAGGTCTTGTATCAAGCTTCGAAATGACACAATTTTAAATTATTTATCTATCTTAGATATTCAACAAAAAATATAGGCAAAAAGTGATCCAAAATTTTGAATTAATTAGGAAAAAGTACGTAAACTTGTTTTTTAAGGTTTTATGGAGAATCTAATCTAAAAATAAGTATAAAGTGCTCTTTTATTTTGTTAAAAAAGACCAGGCTATTTAAATGCTCTTGATACACATTTTATTTAGTTTTAATCAAGTTAACTGAAGGGTTACTGAGTGAATTCTGAATTTAAAAAGCTTCTGAGTAGCCACTTGAAGAATGCAAAGATTGATATTGATAAAGCTGACCTTTTAGTTAAAGGAACATTGTTTCAGATTGGGGGTGAAATTGAACTAAAAGCAGGTTAGCCATTTAACAAGCACAGGAGTAAAGTAATAAGACAACACTGGCTTGTTTTGCAATGCTTCCTAATTTTGCAACATAGCTGTGGGTAAGAGATAATCAAGAAATTTAAGCTTCAAAGAAATTTTTGTCAATATACTAAACATATTTATGAAGCAAAAACCCCCATAATATTTATAAAGCAACCATACGAAATGTAGTTAACTATGTAACATTTACATGTGCGCTGACAGTGTAAAATTATCATTCTAGAAGTTGCTTTTGACTGATGGGGCAATATATATTGTTGTCAAATTTCACAATAAGAAATTCTACTGTCCTTTAAAGAAGGGTCGACATTGAGATTTAGCATGTCTTTTCCAGTGTGCCATGCGGAGTTGAACGCGATTCTCAACAAAAACTCGAGCGACGTTAAGAACTGCACGTTGTACGTCGCACTGTTTCCCTGCAACGAGTGCGCAAAGCTCATCGTTCAGTCGGGGATCAAGGAGGTCGTCTACATGTCGGACAAGCATAAGGAGAAGCCGGCGTTCCAAGCTTCAAGGCGTCTGCTGGAATGGGCGAACATTAAGTGCAGGTTGGTGCGAGGGATTTAACTAAATGTGGGGCGCGGTGGTGTAGTGGTGGAGCCGGAAGGTTCGAGGTTTGAATCCAACTCGCCGCGTAAGGACCTTGGGCAAGTCCTTCACTCACAATTGCTCAGCGCTTCGGCGTGAAACTTCGATGCAGTGTCCACTCTGCATTCGGGAGTCCCTCTGAGTAGAGAGAGCTTAAATGGGTGCTATATCAAGTGCACATACAAACGTAAATTTATATACATGTAGTGCCCCTTCAAGATCATTCTCTACTCAGAGGCAGAATGTTTGTACTGTAGTTTGTCTTTAGAAGTGTTTTTTTAAGTTGTTTAGGTTTAAGCTGTCAAAAGATGAACTAGCCATATGGGTCTGAGGTTGTTTTCCTCGGCAGTTTAGGTGTCAGTTCTCTCATTCCTGCTGAAGGTGTACAATCGGGGTTCCTGTTTTGTAGTGCAGTTCTCGAGGGTGCTTCATTTGAGTTGGAACATCAGAATATCCTTCGGTAACTTTTGACCTAACAGGCCAACACACTGACCATTAGTGTATTGTCCATGCCTGTTGTTTCAGTTCTGCATTAGAGCAGACAGTTTTTGCATCCTGCCATAACCGTTTTGGGTGGTGCCAAATCTGGTTTATGGGTGAGGGCATCTTTGTTATGGCACAGCATTGGTAAATGTAGGTAATGTAATTCAGACAATTTCTATAGCATCGTCAGTAGCAAGCCACTTCTAGGATGCTTTGCATGCATAATGTATGCCCCAAAACAAATAAAGTTTCGTAGCATTGTTTCAAGCCAGTGGTAGCACCACCATAGGTCACAGCACCGCTCTGTTTTACTCTTGACCTGCGTTACGAACTGAAGAAAATGTCTTAAAATTTTTATATTTTCTATTCATTTAATTTTTCTGCCCTGCTGAATAACTCGCATGACCACGACGTGACCTGCTGAAATGGCATTGTTCACACCGCCACTGTTTCAAGCATAACATCAATGTCAAACACAAGCTGTCAATGAAATTATTATAGTTTTGCACTACTGTAGATAACGCTGAGTTCAAAAACCACTAGTGGAACATTTTGGAATGTTCAGCCTGATTGACAGTGTCTAACTTCTCTGTTTGTTTTTATTTTTCAGTCCGTTTGTGCCAAAGCGGTCGAAGATTGTCATAGACTTTGAATGCCTCGAAAGCACAGGACAGTAGCTAATCTTAGGAAGGTGTCATTTTAAAGTGGTCTTCCGCCTTTCAAACTGACATTCGTGTTTTCCTGCAGCCAGTAAAAGCATTTCTGATTTAAAGTAATTTTGAATTTATTTTTAAACCATCTGTGGATTGGTTTTTAGAACTGGTTTTCAACCGCGATCTGTTACCAGTTGGAATTTTGTGGACCGCGTTCCTGTTAGATTTTGGTTGAGGTGCAATTAGTCTCGGTCACGAGCGCTGTGTATAATTGGTGATCATGTGGTTTTGGTTGACGTTCTGCTGTTGAGATATAAAAAATAGTCCGTAGAATTTCGTGATTTCTGGTAGTCTTGTTTGAAATGCAATATCAAGTCCATGTTCAGACTCTTTGGTGTTTGTTTTGATACTAGGTTTAGGGATGATGATGATGATGATGATGATGATGATGCAAAATGTGCATTTCTAAATGGATTTGTGCAGCAGCTGTAGAAGCACTTCTCTGCAGTTAATAATAGTAAAAAAGGTAATCATCCTCCAACTTGGGAGTAATTTACCATGGAGGATGGGAATGGAAAAAATGGGATGTGTAATTCTAAAAATTACTTAAAAGAAGCCCTGATTTTTAATAATATAAAAATTATTTATTCAGTGCTTCAACACCATCACATTTCTTTACAGAGGACAAGTCACGAATTTTCAGATATTCAACGACAGTTGGCATAATTATAAAAAAATTTAGACTTGTGAAAAATTATATGTATCACGGGAAAAAAATTATTGCATGAAGAGAACAGATGCAGGGCTGTTTTATGGAATTTTTAGAACTGCACAACTTCTTTTCCATAATCCATGTTCAATTAGAAGTTTCAATAGCGCTTGAGTGTATGATAAACTAAACAACAACTGATGGAATGTGATCAAGCCAATGACAATGGCTTTTCAAGACATGAGTTTGGATGACGTCATAAATAGATTTATAATGGCCCAGATAAAGTTTAGACAGATTGAAGAAATAGCTTTTCGGAATTCGAGACAGGGAGAGGATGTAGTGACGGGTAAAGACTTGCCTGGGGATATTAACAAGTATCTAATCTGAATCAATCTCCTATTCTTTATCGACTGAGCCTACAAATAATTTTCACTGTAGATTTATGCATTCTCTTGTGCGCCCAGATGACATGCTCTCTCTCCCCGAACGGACCAAGGCTGATGGATCGAATTAACCATCCATTCCTGGAGGATATAATGCATATCTAATCCACTCGACAATCGTCAGAAACAAGACTGAACCGGTTATTAAGCAATTTTTCATTGATATGCTTAGATTTAAAATATGTTACGAGACAAGGAGACCATTTTAATGCCAGTTTAGTCAACACCAGAAGAGAGTCCACTCTAATTTGCCTACCAGGTGGCTGGATGTTACGTTGAAAGAAAAAACCAGAGTTGATAACTTCGGTTTTTAGCGCTCTAAAAGTATCGTTGTAGACTTGTTGTTTCCATTACCGTTGAACGTCACGTGATTGGCTAGACCGTTTTTAGATGGTTCAATTATATCTAAACAGTCTGATCTCAGAAGACACACTATAGCTAGGTCATCTAGTGTTAACATTAGTTAATTTCACAGTATAATAGTTAAAACTTAGCCTACAACATAAATTATCCTCATTGTGCAGGTGTATTATTGTGCAACGGTCCATATGGACAGAGAGTGAAATCTGTTTTACGTCATACTTTGATGTGACGTAATTGTAACTATGCCCACCGACCTTGACCTAGGCCTAATGGACGCAATGTTGAAACGTTAACCTTAATAAATCGTGTTGATTTTTTTGTTTTTCTTCTCCTTTATAAACTCTTTCTCTCTCCATTAGGCCTATTAAAGGTAAAGATTAAATATAGAATCGAGTTACGTAACGCAGTGCTTCGCCACTTTATTATAGTGGCGGAGCACTACGTTTCAGAGGTGTTTGTATAAAAGGTTATTGATCGTTCTAAACAATATTATAATTTATAAATAGCCTACACAATAAAGACAACCCTTTGTCGCGCGAGTTCTGCCTCGATTATTTGTGCTATTGTTGGCCTATACTTTGCCCTACTATAATAGACATGATGTAATCGTTACCATTTTATTGTAATTATCATATCAGACCTATTAGGCCTATGTTATGTGATGAGGTAAGCCTACGTGGGCCTACATGCCTATCATTCGATACTCGATAGGCTAGATTTGCTTAATTAAACAATCAAGTAGGCTATCACCCTTTTAATGAGCTGCTTTTATCATACGAAATGAATTCATTCAATAAGATATGCTTTCATTTAACGTTTTTTAGTCATTCAATAATAACCGCTTAACTTAAACTGTTGTAGAATTCGAGCTTTAAAAATATATTTTATCTCCTCACTTCTATTTCTTCTTTCTATTTTGATATAATATTTTTTCGGTTTGTTGACTTTATTCAATGCTTATTTTCAATTGCCTCGCTTGTGACTTTCAAAGGCCACACAATAATAATGTTTGTAGGCCCTACTATAATAGGCTATGCGTTATGGATAATATGACGGCCATATATGGCTACGCTACGACGGTTCTTAAGTAGCAATAGCAGAAGTTATTTCCAAGATGCAGGCACTGAGGATGGATGACTATGCAACGGCCAGCTGCATGTAGATGCAACCGAGTTCTGTGCTTCCCTGTTTCAGCCATGCGGTCACTCGGTAGTCCCCGGATGGAATGCCACCATTTGGAATGTCGATTGTATTCGGAAGAAAGGTGTAGGTGCCCTGAAGAGAATAACAGAAAGCAATCGTCACTCATTTATTGCTGTTGATGTTTTTAGTTTTGTTTTTATTGCTGTTAGTATTATTATTAGTATTATTGTTAATAATATTAATAATAATAATAATAATAATAATAATATTAAAAATAATAATAATAATAATATTAATAATAGTAATAATAATAATAATAATATTATTATTATTATTATCATTATTATTATTATTATTATTATTATTATTATTCCGCGGCGTTGTTGTTGTTGTTGGTGGTTGTAGCGAATAAACGCTCCTTAACAAAACGAATCAATTAACTATTAACCTGTGTAATTATTAATACTAAGTAAACAGTTAAGCTAGACAATTAATTGGCGTATTTTTAATATATAATTAATCAATTGAATTGTGGCATTAGCGAATATAACAGTAGAAATCACAAACACAAATGCGCTACAAAAATCAGTCAACGCTTGAGGAGGCACGAAAACAGCGTTTCGCGCAGCAGACGATCGTCAACACTGTGAGCAGCCGAAGAGTCACGTGGTCTGATTCGGGCATGAGATTCTGAAAAGAATGGCAGACATTTTGCGATTTGTCAACCAAAAACGTTAATTCAGAATGCGCCGATGACATTTATTTGAGTGTGAAAAACGGGACTTATTGTACGTTTATTCCACTGCTGATCTGTAAATCCTGGGGAACGTAGTACCTGGGTAAGATAGAACTGTTCGAAGTTTAAGTCGGACTGTAATAGCGAACAAAGTCAATTTTCGCTCGGTGTCGATCTTGAGATCGAGAAGACATTGCGATTGGAGTTTCGAAGTAACGAGAAGAAGTGGTGATTTCGACGACGAAGCAGAAGTGAAGAAGACGTGTGAGTAGCCAGTGCTCACAGAAGAACGAAGACGACGCGGTGGTGAAACGGCGACCGAGGGCAGCCAGGGAGAAGCGACCCTTCTTCCCGTCTTTCCTTCCAATCCAGTTTCCCTGTGTCAAGAACAAGGACCTCATCATCTACTCAAGAAGGGAACTCTTGAGGAAGCTAAGCACCTTATAATATTTTAGTAGATAAATACGCCACAATAGGTAGTTAGGGTATTGAATATTATTTACTGTTGAATGTTGATATTTATAATATACATCAAAAATGAAATACAGCTTGTTCTTGTTGTAGGTCAATTCTAGTAATCATTCTTGATCACCCATTACGAATCCCTGAGTTTATAAAGCGTCTAGGGTAAGACCTGGTATGCGACAGTATGGGGACTCGTCCGGGATTTTAGTCAGCTTAAAAACTGATCTAATTGAACATTAATGACACTAGAAACAGCATAGAACAATATTGCTAGTATATTGATTTTTTGGATGTAAAACTGAACTGATAGAGACTTACATTTTAGAACTGTAGAGTGTATTTTAAAGAGTCCACAGCGACTGATATATTGAATTGATTTCTGTGTTCAGAAATTATATAGTGCATTTTTTGCCTATATTTTACTACTTGCTAATTTGAAGTAAGTCAGTAAGTGATGGCCAACAGTGATTTCGAAAGCTGGGCGAAGTTAGCCAAAGAGTTAGAGCTAAGTGGAGAGGAGCTCCGTACGTTTGTTAAAGAAAGACAGGCGGAACAGCGGCAAGATAGAATAGCAGAAAGGGCGTTTGCAAAGGAAGCCGCTGAAGCATTAGAGAGGATTAAGGCCGAGGCAGAGGTAAAGAAAGCTGAGTTAGCAGCCGATGCCAAGAAAGCAGAGGCTGAGATAAAGAAAGCTGATGCCGATGCTAAGAAAGCGGAGGCGGAAATAAGAAGAGCCGAATTAGATGCTCAGGCAGCTGCAGATACAAGAAGGCTTGAAGCTGAAGACAGGAAGACACAAGCAGCAATGCAGGCTAGAAAGGCCGAAATTGAGTTAGAAGCAATTAGGAGTGCGGAGACAGAAGCAAGAGAAAAACGCTTAGCCGCAGAATCAGATGCCAGACAGATCCGTGAAGCGACTGAAGCACGAGAACAACGTGAGCTACAGCTAGAATTAGCACGGATTGAATCTCAAGTAAGAATGAGAGAAATTGAGTCCAGAGGTCAAGACGGAGAAAGTGGAAGTGCATCATTCACAATGGTTGGTGACAATCCACAACAAGGGGAAAACAACAGGAACAACAGAGGGATGAGGGATATCAAATTCCCCATCTTCAACGAAAACAAAGATTGTTTAGACGCTTACCTGTTGCGGTTCGAACGAACTTGTGTAGCATACGAGATAAAGAAGGAAGTGTGGTCACTAGTGTTAGCTAGACACCTTGAGTCAAGAGCACTTGAAGTATACCAGAGACTGTCTGTGGAGGAGGCTCAAGATTATGAATGTCTGAAGACACAGTTGCTAAAACGATTCCAGTTAACTGAAGGTGGATACAGACACAGGTTCAAGACAAGCAAAATGGAAGCCGGAGAAACACCGACCAATTTTATTTATAGACTGCGACGCTACATGCAGCAATGGATTGCTCAAGCAGGCTTTGAACAGACCTATGAAGGAGTAGAAGAATTGTTATTAAAGGATCAATTTTACCTGACGTGCAGCACAGAGCTAAGAATGTTTATCAAAGAGAAAGGGAAGACAAGTTTGAAAGAAATGTTAGCGTGTGCGGAGTCATACATAGAGGCACATGGCTACAAATATGCAGAGGCAAGCATAAAACCAGATGTGAAATTCCACAACGAAAGGACAAACAACAGACCCTTTGAGAATAAATCCAAAGAAGGATTTGGTAACAGCCAAAACAGGAGTAGAAATGATGTAAAAATAAATCGGGAAGTGAACCGTGGTGTAAGTTCAAACAGAGGGTTCAGTCGAGAACGTGAGAACACCGTGGGACATAAAATTACTTGTTTTCTCTGCGGTGAGAACCATAAGGCATATTCGTGCCCACACAAGAATAAAGAAGCTGTCAGACACACTGCAGCCGCAGTGCAAATATTCGAGAATCAGACATATAGGGCCAGACAGCAGATTGAAATGCAGAAGATGAATAATGTTACAAAGGACCAACATAGGGTAGATGACAAGATGATTAAAGCATCACCCATGCAAACAGCTGCAAGTGCTTTGGTGACTGGAACCAATGTAGGATGCATAAATCTTAAAGATAGTGGTGAACATGAAGTGAAAGTAAATGGAAAAAGTGTTAAGTGTTTGTACGATTCTGGGGCAACGTGTTGTATTGTGAAGCGCTCATTGATAGACGACACAGATTTAACAGGCGAAGAAACACGGTGCACACTTATTGATGGAACCATTAAGTATTTTCCACTGGCCAAAGTAAATTTGGAAAGTGACTATTTCAGTGGAGATGTACAAGCCATGGTTATGGAAAAGCCGGCGAAACCTCTGATAATTGGGATGATCGAAGGATTACAATATCAAGTTAAATTTGGAAAACAAGAGGATAAAATCAGTGGAAAACCAGAGAATGCAATTGTTGAAGTGAAATGCAAGAGCATATTGAGAGACAGATCTAAATCTAGAGATAGATCAGTACATGACAAAAAGTCAGTGAAATTCACTGACGATGTAACAGTAAATGAGACAGAGGAAACAAATACGGCAGCAGCAGTTGAGACCAGAGCTGAGGTCAAAAGAACAACAAAGTACAAACCATTGAAGATAGCAAAGATGCCTGATCTAAATGTGACAGCAAAAGAAATACAGGAAATGCAGAGTCAAGATGAGACGTTAAAGAAATATTTGGATGGAGCAATAGATTGGGATGGTCAAGATGACAGAATAGATGTAATGTCATATGTCAAGAGAAATGGGTTACTGTATAGAAGATATAAGGAGGTATTGAAGGACGAAGTGAAATGGCAATTGATGGTACCTAAACAGTTGAGAAGTAAGGTATTGGCAGTGGCACACAACTCGTTGTTGTCAGCTCATCTAGGCATGAGAAAAACACATGACAAAATTCTCAATGAATTTTATTGGCCAGCAATCAGACAGGATATACGAATATACGTCTTGAGTTGCGATGTTTGTCAGAAATCTGTAGACAAGAAAGTGAATTACAGAGCACCGATGGGTCATCTACCAGTATTAGATGTACCGTTCAAACATATCTGTATAGATATCATAGGGGAGGTACACCCAATGTCAACCAGGGGATATCGGTACATACTGACCATCATAGATTTGAGCACCAGATACCCTGAAGCAATTCCGTTGAAAGGGATCAGTACAGAAGAAGTAGCAGAAGCATTGTTTGGCTTCTACTGTCGTATGGGAGTGCCGGAAAAGATACACACAGATCGTGGAAGTCAGTTTACATCAGAACTTATGGCAGAGGTAAACAAGATGTTACTGATAAAGCACACATTAACAAGTCCTTATCACGCCATGGGGAACGGATGTGTCGAAAGACTAAACGGTACTATAAAGGCCACATTAAGGAAGCTAATGGGAGAACAGGAGAAGGAATGGGATCGCTATTTAGCACCATTACTGTTTGCTCTGAGAGACACAGTACATGAGAGTCATGGATTCACTCCATTCGAGTTAATATTTGGAAGATCATGCAGAGGTCCAATGCAAATACTTAAAGAATTATGGACAAATGAAACAGTTGAAGAAGAAGTCAAGGATGTATACACATACATGATTGATCTGAGGGAACGCATTGAAGAAACTTGCGACATGGCTCAGAAAGCAATCCACGTGGCAAATGCAAGGAATAAAAAGTATTATGATAAGAAAGCACGGTACAGAAAACTAGAAATAGGCGAGAAAGTACTATTGCTATTACCAAGTTCAAAGAACAAGATGTTAGTGAAATGGAAGGGACCATTCGTGGTGAGAGATAAAATCGGAGATCATGATTATAGGATAGAGATTGAGAAAGGTAAAGTCAAGACTTACCATATCAACATGCTGAAGAAGTATAATGAGAGAGAAGAAGAAAAGCCAGACGGTAAGATAGTGGCATATGTATCAGCAATTGTGCATGATGGGAAGGAAGGAGAAGATGAAGAAGAAGAAATATTGGACTTGTACATAAGTAAGCAGACAGAAACTTACAAAGATGTAGACATAAATCCCAAGCTGGAAGAAAGTCAGAAGAGAGACTTAAGGAATTTATTGAAAAGATATGAAGATATTTTCACGGACAAACCTGGAAGAACAGATTTGGTCAAGCATGAAATACATTTGACAAACGAGGAACCAGTTAGACAGAGAGCGTATCCAACTCCATATCATTTACAAAAGGAAATCGATAAGGAAATTCAGACAATGTTGGAGAATAATATAATAGAGAGATCGGAGGCAGCTTACGCAGCACCATTGGTGGTGGTAAAGAAGGCAGACGGTAGCAATAGGCTGTGTTGCAACTACAAACAGCTGAATAAGGTTACAGTATTTGACCCTGAACCTATGATGTCAAACGAAGATATATTTAATAAGCTGAGTGGGAGCAGAATCTACAGTAAGTTTGATTTTTGCAAGGGCTATTGGCAGATTCCAATGAGTCCAGAGTCGAAAGATTATACCACGTTCATTTGTGCCAATGGCATGTATAAATTCAATGTAATGCCATTCGGATTAGTAAATAGTGCTTCGAGTTACAACAGACTAATCAGGAAAATTCTGCATGGAACAGAAAACCTTGAAAGTTATGTGGATGACATATTAGCCCACAATGAAGGATGGCAGGATCACTTGGAAACACTGGAGATATTTTTTGAAAGGGTTAGGGAAGCCAACCTAACATTGAAACCAAAGAAATGCTCATTAGGGTACGGAAAAATAGATTTCTTGGGTCACACGTTGAATAATGATGACATCAGTCCAAAAGAAGAGTCTGTGGACAAGATCATTGATATGCCTAGACCAAAGACGAAAAAACAAGTGAGGAGTTTCATCGGAGCAGTGAATTACTATAGAAAATTCATTCCACACTGTGCAGAAATAATGGCACCGCTAAGTGATTTGACAAAGAAGTTGTCACCTGGAAATGTCGAATGGAATGAGAAATTGGAGAACAGTTTTATGCAGTTGAAAGAAGAACTGGCAAAGGCACCAATTCTGAGATTACCGAACTTAGAGAAGGAGTTCATATTGCAGACGGATGCAAGTGGAAAAGGGATCGGATGCGTAATAATGCAGGAATATGAGGGGGTGAATCATCCCATAGCATATGCGAGCAGGAAGTTACTTGAGCGAGAGACGAGATATTCGGTGGAAGAAAGAGAATGCTTAGCCATAATGTGGGGCGTAAGTAGGTTCGACAGATATTTATGCGGCAAGCAGTTTGTGATTGAGACAGACCATTGCGGATTGCAGTATATGAAAGAGGGAAGAATGAAAAATGCAAGGGTTATGAGATGGAGTCTAGCCTTGCAAAATTATTCGTTTACTATTAGATACATCAAGGGGTCCAACAATGTAATTTCAGATTACTTGAGCAGGGGACTAGAGTGATATATAGTGAACTTTGATGAATGATAAGTTGTATATAAATAGGTGTAGAACAGTAATTTTGTTGTGTTATGTAAGGTAAAGGAAGATAGTTTATAGATTAGTTTGTTAAGTATGTGAGTAAATTAAAGCCTGTGAACAGACTTTTGAAGGGGGGCATTTGTAGCGAATAAACGCTCCTTAACAAAACGAATCAATTAACTATTAACCTGTGTAATTATTAATACTAAGTAAACAGTTAAGCTAGACAATTAATTGGCGTATTTTTAATATATAATTAATCAATTGAATTGTGGCATTAGCGAATATAACAGTAGAAATCACAAACACAAATGCGCTACAAAAATCAGTCAACGCTTGAGGAGGCACGAAAACAGCGTTTCGCGCAGCAGACGATCGTCAACACTGTGAGCAGCCGAAGAGTCACGTGGTCTGATTCGGGCATGAGATTCTGAAAAGAATGGCAGACATTTTGCGATTTGTCAACCAAAAACGTTAATTCAGAATGCGCCGATGACATTTATTTGAGTGTGAAAAACGGGACTTATTGTACGTTTATTCCACTGCTGATCTGTAAATCCTGGGGAACGTAGTACCTGGGTAAGATAGAACTGTTCGAAGTTTAAGTCGGACTGTAATAGCGAACAAAGTCAATTTTCGCTCGGTGTCGATCTTGAGATCGAGAAGACATTGCGATTGGAGTTTCGAAGTAACGAGAAGAAGTGGTGATTTCGACGACGAAGCAGAAGTGAAGAAGACGTGTGAGTAGCCAGTGCTCACAGAAGAACGAAGACGACGCGGTGGTGAAACGGCGACCGAGGGCAGCCAGGGAGAAGCGACCCTTCTTCCCGTCTTTCCTTCCAATCCAGTTTCCCTGTGTCAAGAACAAGGACCTCATCATCTACTCAAGAAGGGAACTCTTGAGGAAGCTAAGCACCTTATAATATTTTAGTAGATAAATACGCCACAATAGGTAGTTAGGGTATTGAATATTATTTACTGTTGAATGTTGATATTTATAATATACATCAAAAATGAAATACAGCTTGTTCTTGTTGTAGGTCAATTCTAGTAATCATTCTTGATCACCCATTACGAATCCCTGAGTTTATAAAGCGTCTAGGGTAAGACCTGGTATGCGACAGTGGTGGTGGTGGCGGCGGCGGTGGTGGTGACGACGACGATGATGATTATGATGATGTGAATATGATGATGATGATGATGATGATGATGATGATGATGATGATGATGATGATGATGATGATGATGATGATGATGATGATGATGATGATGATGATGATGATGATGATGATGATGATGATGATGATGATGATGATGATGATGATGATGATGATGATGATGATGATGATGATGATGATGATGATGATGATGATGATGATGATGATGATGATGATGATGATGATGATGATGATGATGATGATGATGATGATGATGATGATGATGATGATGATGATGATGATGATGATGATGATGATGATGATTATGATGATTATGATGATGTGATGATGATAATGATGATGACGACGACTATGACGACGATGATTATGATGATGATGACATTTGTGTTCACTGCCAAAACCGAAGGAGATGTCTCGAACACGCGCTCTCCTCAATTAGGCTACGGACTTCAGTAGTCGCTCTCAACCAATCAGCCACTGCATGTACATGTAGGCCTGTACCCGAGGTTTTCCAGAGATAATCGTATTCGAAATTTCTAACGCACTACTCGAAAACCAAGCGCAGGGCACCAGCTTATTCACAAGCGCATGCGTTGTGTCATTATAGGGTCGTCCGTAAAAGGGATGTCCAAAAGATATCCGGATCCGATTAAATATACTCTCTTAGTAGGCCTATAGGCCCTATATGCCTACTCATTAACCAATGGCATGATTATAAATGAAAAGTTGTTCGGTTGAGGACGTAAGACTTGTATATACAGGGTGCGCCAAAAAAAAATAACCCCCTAAGATTTTTGCCAATATCTTGACCAAAAGTGAGAATTTTGAAATGAAATTTTACAGTCTTAAAGACAATTCATATTTACACATGATGGCCAGATTTCATAAAAATATTTTAAACAGAACAAAAGTTATGCCACTTTTAGTGAGGCCACCCACCGTGTTTTGACGATTCAAAAACGCGACGCAACAAAAAGAAATAAAATCCAATCTAATTATTCTAGCCAATATCTTGGCCAAAAGTAGGAATATCGAAATGAAATTGTACAGGCTTGAAGACAATTCATATCTGCATATGATGGTCAAATTTCATCAAAATATTTCTAAAACAACAAAAGTTTTACCACGTTTAGTGAGGCCACCTCCCAATTTTTGACAATTTAAAGATGTAACGCAGCAAAAACACGATTTTATTAAGTCTCATCTCAAATAATTATTATCAAATAGCCTTGATATTGACCGATGATCATTATTATTACTATTTAAAAAAGAAACAGGTACCAGCGTAGCTGCACGTCACTGAGAAGTCGCTTAGCAAGATGACAATCAAATTGGCAAATAAGGAATAATAAAGAATCTGTCGGATTAATCAACAGGTCCATCAAGAACTTTGCCGAGAGACTCAAAAGATGTGTTGGCACTGGTGGTGGGCACATCGAACACAAGTTGTGAAGCATTACCAAGTTCATTTGACAAAGTTATTTGAGATGAGACTTAATAAAATTGTGTTTTTTTACTTTTTGTTGCGTTTCGCCTTTGAATCGTCAAAAAACGGTGGGTGGTCTCACTAAAAGTAGCATAACTTTTGTTCTGCTTGAGATATTGTGATGAAATCAGGCCACCATGTGTAGATATGAATTGTCTATAAGACTGAGAAATTTAATTTCGATATTCTTATTTTTGGCCAAAATATTGGCAAAAAACCTTCAAAAAATTGCGTTTTGTTTTTGAAGCGTCAAAAAACGGGGGGTGACCTCCCTAAAAGTGGCATAACTTTTGTTCCGTTTGAACAATTTTGATGAAATCTGGCCAACGTATGTAAATATGAATTGTTTACAAGCCTGTAAAATTTCATTTGAAAATGTTTACTTTTGGCCAAGATATTGGGGGAAAACCTAGGGGGGTTATTTTTTTGGCGCACCCTGTATATGCCTATATTTACCTGTTTGAATGGACAGTGACAAGTCTGGTAATCCTTTGGACAGGTGAGAGAACTAAGAGAAATGCAGATGTTGTCATGGTGACACGATCCGGGGATCATGTGACACGGAACCGTGATCCACAGGAAACCGATCTTCTTCTGAACTTTCAAATCCATCTACAATTAGGCTACAATTATAAGCACCATAGACATACATGTATGTAGAGAAATACAAATCGCTGTATTGTATTTACTTTGACAAAAAGATCTATTAGCCTGCGTCTCTATGCTGATCGATATTCTGCATCAATAAATCAATCAATCAATCAACCAGTCTTTCTGTCGATCAGTCGATCAATCAATCAGTCAATCAATCAATCAACCAGTCAATCATTCAACCCATCAATCAATCAACCAGTCAGTCAATCAAACAATCAATTAGGCTAATCAATTATTCAATAAATCAATCAACCAGTCAATCAATCAATTTCGTTTAATAGAAGTAGACCTATACTTACTACGTTGACTCAGGCAAATTAATTCTATAAAAATTCGTTTAACATAGAGACTATAATTAAATTAGCCTAAGTCACGTGTCACCGAATCCTTACGCTGATTGGTGATTGCAAATCGGCTGTCGTCTGCCATTTGAATCCGACCGTTATGTTGCCTGGCAGCACTAGTGGATCTGGTGAAATCGAAAGCGATTGGAGCTGAGTCACATCCGAGGAACTTCCACAGTCGTTCCAATAAAAATACGATCCAAGTTTTCCAGACGCCGTCTACAATGCCAACATAATTAATACAAAAGTTGTAGTATTTTTCAGGGGCGGATACAGAAACTTTGAACGGGGGGGGCATAGGCGTACGAGGCGGGGGTGCAGGGGGGGCAATTGCCCCCCCAAATTCGGGCAAGTTTTAAAAAAAGGTCGTCAAGTTTCGGGCAAGTCTGATTTTTCGGGCAAAAAAGTCGCGGACTAAAAAAAAAAAAAAAAAAAAAGGTCGTCAAGTTTCGGGCAAATCTGGTTTTTCAGGCAAAAATAACCAACTTTTTGGCCGGATAAATTTTTCGGGCAGAAGTTCAATCTTTGCCCCCCCACTTCTGAAACCTCCCGTACGCCTATGGGGGGGGAATTCTTGGCCTTGGGTATGGAATTTTTTTCTCGTGTCCGCCCAAACATTTGATGACCTTTTTATTTATTTTTTTAGTCATCTGGTCGAAATTCCTGAAAAGTATACCATCTTGTCCGCCCAAAAAGTTGATGACCTCTTTTTTGGTAATCCAGTCCAAATGTGTTCTCATTATATACATTGATCGAAAGGTTGTTGAAACCAATTGGGTGGGGGTGGGCACTATACATGGGAAGTTCTAAATGGGGATGGAGGGCAATGACCGGATAAGCCCCTCCCTGGATCCGCCATTGATTTATTTAGTAATTAATAATTGTGGGACACGGTGGTAACGGGTGGTGTAGGGGTATGTTCGGTGCCTTGGAGTCGGAAGGTTGTGCGTTCGAATCCACTTCAAACCGCCGCGTATATACAATACATGTATAGGCACTCTGAACAAGTCCTTCATTCGCTTTGGCACGAAACTCCGATTTAGTGTCCACGCTGTAGACAGTATACGCCTCTGAGTAGCAGACCTAATCTTCAAGGAACGCTAATACAAGTGTTCATGCAGCCTACAAACCGGTACATGTATTTCTGATTGGTTTGGACTGTTTTTTAACCACCATATAATGTCAAACAAATCAAATGACAACAGTTCGGCTTAAATTGCGCTTAATATACGCATAAGTATCATTTCAAGTGCTGAGTCAACATTATAGGCCTAAACCGCCTAAAGACTTCCAGTTCAGCACAGCATCACATTCAAACTTCGTGATAATAATTATTAAAACGTTGAAAAATCATTTAAAATAATTTTCAGGGGATCTAAACAGTACAGTTTAAGGTGATGAGTAGAAAACCATGCGTATACGATTCCAAGTGAGCTCAGCCTAGGCTTATGATGACAGTAGGGTAGCTACACAGATCACAGGCTTTGGCTAATAATTATATTATAGTCTATTGCACCACCGTTATAGGCCTAATCGTCATTAATCGTCGGTTTGTGCGTAGAGGTAACATTGTATGCCTATAGGCTACGTATGTAAGCCTATGTTTGACAATGAAAGACAATAGAAAGACGGAGAACGAGACAGACAGGCAGAGTCACAAAAGAGATCCTTACTTCGCGTGCCATGTAGCTCTTTGGTTGTCGTGATTTTGCGATGATGTTGAGCAGCTGTTTCGCGTCCTCGTCGTCCGGACCCATGTCCTTCGCTTCCTCGAGCTCGTCCAAGGTCAATGTCAAGGTCAAGCACCCAGCGACCAGCATCGCCAGCAGCAGAAGCAAAGCATTCATCTTTTCAACGCAGAAGTAGACGACTCAATGACTAAGAGGGTCGAGGCGCTAGGTCACTTTATAATGACCATCGTGGGGCGTCCCCTCCCCCACACTCTGGGACGTCCCCTTCCCCACTCTGGGGAAGTCCCACTACAAAGGGGAATAAGTCATGTGCTGGACCAGATAGGCCAATGAATCATGCCACCCTCGCGTGATCTTAACTGCAGGTTGGACGATGCAGTGGTCAATGCAGTGACGGACGATCTGTCACGAGTAATGTAAGATCATGCTATGTTAATGAGTGCGCTTGTGCGTGTGTGTGAGTCTGTGTGTGTGTTAGTGTACGTGCGTGTGTGTGTGTGCGTGTGCGTGTGCGTGTGTGTGTGCGCGTGGGTGTGTATGTTTGAATGTGTATTTGTGTGTGTGTGCTTGTGTTTGTGCGTGTATGTTCGTGTGTGTTTGTGTGTGTATGTTTGTGCGTGCGTGTGTGTGCTGTCATCGTCTTTAAATGATCGGAGAATACACACACACACCTAGTCCAGGCAATTTACAGTTTCACCTGGGCAAAATTGTAACATTAGTTTTCTAAACGTTTTCCTGTTTCGAATTTGTTGCTGAATAACTTATCCAAAATCCCACAAAATCCTCGGGGACTGGCCATTTGCCTTTAATTGCAACAACTGCATATGCATTGGCGCCCGCAAACAGCGACAAGAGGGAAACTTGCTATCTCCAAACTTACACAAATTTTCAGCTAAGTATATATATATATATATGTATATATATATATATATATACCACTTTTGAATTTTAACAAATTTCCTCGCACCAATGATACCAACGATACGCTAAGTGAAACTGGGAAACTCAAAATACCTTACTGTTCTTAACCCCCTGTGTATTTTTCAAGCTACTGCTAAAATAATTGACCGTGACTATAATTAGGCCTATAAGGCGATAATTTATTATAATAGCCTACTGTAATTTGCCCCCAATCTGCATAAACAACTGCGCGCGCCCAAGTACACATGGTCGACCATTTGATGATTTGATGATGGGACTAATCATGTATGCAGTGAGAATTATCAATGTCGACTTTCGTCCGGGGCAGTAGGCATGTGTGAGTCACATGGCTACTCTTGTGCTGGTCATAAGTGACAGCGTTGAATCGCCCCATATGACGTTTCCTATTAGATATCCATGGTATCAACTTATGGCCTACAGTGTTTAATCTAAATGTCTCAGGTGAGGGAAGGAATAGATTTCCCCACCCCCGGAAAATGTTGTAGGCCTATGCATGGAAATACGTACCATTATTTATACGTACACTCAGGGGGGAGGGTGTTACACCCTCCCCCGAAAAGTTAATGTGTAGGAACTAGGAATTCTCGCATCCGGCCCCGGCCTTGTGGTTTCCATGCATTCATGGATGTAAATCTAGATAAACTAGAAAGAAAGACTAAAAAGGTCGTCAGTGATCTACCATATTAAATTATTCATAGATAAACTAACAACGACGAAGGCGCGCAGCATAGCCTTATTGTTATTCTGACTTATTTTGTCAAGGAGGGGGAATCATGGGAATGTCGTCGAATCAAAGGTCGATCGTACGAATAGCAATGATGGCCAAAGTTCAATTGTATAAATGCAAACAAGGTCTTATTAGTCCGGATAGCATTTACATTGACATCAACCGAAGCCTTGTGAAAATCAAAATCAGAATCAAAAACTTGTTTATTCAGATAGATCAACCAATCATAAACAGCAAGAGAACAAAATATATATAATGAGAGTGTGCAGAGAGACGAGGCGCTAATTTTATCATCTAACAGGTAAAAGATTGACGATTTGAAACGGGTTCATAATCGTATATCCTAAATTTCTGTAACGCATGGCACAACTCGAGAGCATAGCACGGGCTCCAGCTTATTCACGAGCGCTGTGTTAGCAGTGAACGGTGATCCCGACAGAGTTAAAAGCACGTAGGGTATAGGCTATGTACAGGTTTCAGCTGCTGCATGTGTTAAAAATCGTGTGGGTCACCTGCAGACGTCGTATGCTGACCAGGCCCGCCGAGAGGGGGCAGGGGGGTGCAACTACCCAGGGGCCCGGCGACTTTTAGGGGCCCGGATGGGGCCCGGGCTAAACTGGTTCTAATAGTTTTCAAAATGTTGATTGCGGATGGCGGGCCCAACCTATAATCACTTAAAAGACTTAACCTGTACGTAGTCGCACACTATTTCAATTCGAAATCTAAAATGAAGACAAATCAGAACCCGTGGCCTAATCACTCCTACATCGGTTATTAGTGAAGTAAACGCGTATAGGCTACCAGCTGATCATAACCGAATGGATGAAAATGAAGCTTGTGGTGATAGCATCGCAATTCCAAAAGATGACATTATAAATAAGACTTATAAAAATGCTGACATTATAGGAACTGTAAAAAGGCTTGGTCTTGATGTTGGCACTGACACCAAGGCAGTGACTACACACAAGCGATAGAGACAGGCTACTTAGCTACTATATCCTATAAGAAACGGCAGTTCAAGACAACCGTACAATTTTCAGATGATGAAGAAAGAGCATTTCCGAAGTGCATTTTTAAGGTTCACAGACAAAATGCAGAACTACCGGGATATTAGGCGTAAAGACGATTTTTCTGCAGTTAAATCCAGAAGACTCACTTGCGGATCATCATATATTTTAAAATTAAATTCTTAACATTAAAAACTAACTAAAATCAGAAATGTAAGCATATCGTACATTCGTACCCACATTTTTCATTTTTTTAAAATTTTCTTTGCTTGAGGGCCCGTGATTGCTCTGCCCAGCGGCCCGGAATTTCTGACGGCGGGCCTCATGCTGACAAGACGTTACTTGGCAATGGCAAACTCCATGTAGATGCATCCGAGTTCTTTGCTTCCCTGCTTCATCCACAGATGTAATTTGTACTTCCCGGATGGAATTCCGCCCTTAGGAATGGAGATTGTAGTCGAAGGTAAGTTGTATGTACCCTGAAAACAGTGAACGAAACAATTGCCCGTCATAATCGGGAGGGATAAGAGAGGGAGAAAGACAGACTATATACGCACAGACAGATATATACAGAAAGACAGACTATATACGCACAGACAGATATATACAGACAGACAGACAGACAGATAGATAGACAGATGGATAGATCCACAGATAGATAGGTCAACTGCGAGACAGACAGATCGATAGAAAGACAGATAGACAGATGGAGACAAAGAAACAGACAGACAGTGCTTAAAGTGTGGAAAAAGAAGTGCCAGGATGCCCCGTATACCTTTCCAGACTGCGCTGGCCAATAAGTGGCAAGACGAGACGACGTTCAGATTTTAAAAGAAGTGCATGGACGCCGTCCATGACCGTCCTGCCACACTTTAAGCCCTGCAGACAGACGGACAGGAAGATGGGCAGAGAAACAGAAAGACGACTGCATGCATGGTGATAAACAGAGAGAGACAGACAGACAGGCAGACAGACAGACAGACATATCAAGACAGAGACAGAAACAAAATGAGATTATTATAGAATAAGAGACAGAGTGGAAGAACGATAGATAGACAGGGAAACAGTGACAAACAAACAGACAAAGTAACAGACAAGCAGACAGAGAAGGACTGGAAAGATAAGTTAATAGGTATAGACGGACGGACACGACAGAGAAGGGAACAGAGAAAAAGGATAAGATGGAAAAAACAAAGAAAAAATAAGGATGGAAAATCGAGCGCGAGAAAGATACAGGGACCGAAATAGAAACAATGCTACACAGTCAGGCAGACAGACAGACAGACAGACAGACAGACAGACAGACAGACAGACAGACAGACAGACAGACAGACAGACAGACAGACAGACAGACAGACAGACAGACAGACAGACAGACAGACAGACAGACTGATCGAAACAAACATGCAAAGACACACACAGATACGTAATTACGTATGTAGTATATCAATTGGACCTTCTCTCTGGAATGCTCTTCTTCTACTGTTCGCTCTAGCCTACACTTCGGTCTGGCAATCTCTATAATATTATATTCTTCTTTCACTCTTACCAAACCCTGGTTCTTCTGGCAGACCCTGAGCAATGGGAGTGCCCATGAACGGTTCACCCTGCTAGGGCTCTCTATAAATGCTTAGACCTACATACAATACAATACAATACATGCAGAATGTCTTATCAATTATTCCATTATTAGATTTTAAAAAATTGGCTACCAATAATTATGTACGCTAATAATGCGATTAGAAATGAGAATTGTTCAGTTGAAAACCTGTTTGAATGGACAGTGACACTTCTGATATGCCGGTGGACAGGTGAAACGTTCCAGGTAGGCGCAGATGTCGGCGTGGTGACAGGTTCTACCAGGCAGATAGCGGCATGGAACTTTGATCCAGATCCAACCAATCTTCTTCTGCAGCTTGATGTCCATCTGCAGTTACACAGAGTCACAGACATCCATGAAAAGAAATTAATCAGTGAAGGCCTACTGTAACAGTGTAACATAGTGCGTAATGTACATGGAAGACTTGTAGACATAATTATTTTAGCATAGTAAATTACTTTCTTAATTTAAACTAGCTGTACCCGGCCACGCGTTGCTGTGGCAGAAAAGACCGTCCTCTGTCACCCATCCCCATCCGTCTCCCTCCCCTCTCCTCCCCCTCTTCTCCCCCTCCAGAAACTCGAATCCACCTCCTCAAACCGAAGGGACTAGATTACTGAGTACGTAGCGTCGAACTCTTACGCTGATTGGTGACTTCAAATCGACTTTCGTCTGCCATTTGAATCCGACCGTTATATTTCCCGGCAGCCTTAGCGGATCTGGCGAAATAGAAAGCGATTGGACGTGAACCACATCTGAGGAACCTCCACAGTCATCCCACGAAAAACGCAGGGGCTGGCTTCCTAACTCCGTCTACAAGCAACAAAATATCGTGCAAAATGTCACCATGGAAGTTGCATATTATTACTATTTGTTGGATTCATTCATTCATTCATTCATTCATTCAGTCATTCGAACATTTACAAAGCGCCCCTTCAAGTAAAATCTACTCAGAGGCGCTCCCGACTCCAGCGCGCCCAAAAAGAACAGTTTTAAGTTTAGTAAGGAACGATCCTGCATGTAAAGTCCTATAGAGTGTAGGCGCAGCTCAAAAGGAAGGCTATTCCAGACCACCGGACCAGCCACAGAAAAGGTTCGATTCTTCGTGGTAGCAGTACGGGCAAAAGGAACCAAGAGGACTCCCTTATTGTTGTCTATTCGCTGCGATAGGTGGCGCCACAGTCCTGAATTCATGACGTCATATGTGGTAGAGGTCAGGGATTTAATTATGACCTTGGCGATGATGTCACAATTTCACAAATAGGCTAAGTTCGCTATTGTCCGTAGGACCGTAGGCTACGTTGGTGTTGTTTGTATGCGCACTTGTTATAGCGCCTCTTCCAGCTCTCAACCGGGACTCAGAGGCGCTCCCCACTACAGCGCGGACACTGCATCGGCGTTTCACGCCGAAGCGCTGAGCTACTGCGAGTGAAGGACTTGCCCAAGGTCCTTACGTAGCGAGGTGGATTCAAACCTCGAACCTTCCGGCTTCAAGGCAACGACGTCACCACTACACCACCGCGCCCCACAATGCTTGTTGTCCTCTGGAATAAAACGAATATGCATACATAATTTTAACCATGTTGGAATCGTATAAAATATTTAAATTACTATAACATTAACCGACTCTCCAAAATCAGTTGATATCGATTATGGATGTCTTTGGGAAGCATAATTATGGTGCAGGACACACCGAAAATATCATTGTAAACAACTGAATAAAACATTTATATTTTGACAATTTAGTAATGCTTTATTATTCGTGTTAATGTATAATTCAAATCGACAGTCTACCGAAAGACAAGACATCTTTTAGAAAGAAATTAGAGGTTATTGTACCGAATCAACAGTCTGTTGTTTGCCGGTTCCGTACGCAATCGCTTGCATCTGCATTTTAAGTAGCTGCGTGTGCAATTTTTGTGGTAATTATATCATTTATAGACGAACTGAAACTGATTAATAAAAATTAATACAGCCGAGTACTATTTTAATTTTCTCGATTTCGTTGTGTATTTCATTAATTTGAGTGCTTCTGAATCGCTGCTACGGTTTTTTAATCGATTGCTTACGAACCCATGGCACTTAAATCTCTACATATTATTATTATTATTATTATTATTATTATTATTATTATTATTATTATTATTATTATTATTATTATTATTATTATTATTATTATTATTACAACCATCATTTATTTCTGTTACAAACTGTGCAACGCCAACTGGCTGTGCTTGCTTAACAGTGAACGCCTGACAAAACGATTATTTTTTTTTTTTTTACCCGAGGTACCTAGGATTCAGCGCGGGATTTACAGAAATTATGCTTGGAGCTGTTTTTGTGTGTTTAGAAGATCAGGCCTCGTCCTCCGCAACAGTATTAAAAGTGCCACGAAATGCTATGGCGTTGTAGCGCTGGATACAGATAGAAAGGCACTGGAACAAAAATGTCACCTCCCGCGACTCACCAGAAATGACCGAGAGACGTTGGCCAACCTCGCGGATGAAATTGAGCCCGGCAGAGTTGATGGGGCCCAGTGTTTCCAGGGCAATGGGAAGAAAGAGGTGTGAAGATGGCAGCCCCACGTACTTCTCGATTTTTCGTACGGCGGCTTGTTCCGCAGCGGATCCCGCCACATTTGCTGTGTGAGCGATATAGGATGCCGCGCAGGTGTGTACCACCGTGGCGTCCCAGGCCAGATGATTATTATTATGGTATATAAGCTTAGACCTATTATAATAGTTACTTATATCCCTGCGTTTATAAACATTCTGAATCTTTGATTTTGTTGCAAAAATGCATTGCAGTCTTGAATGTGAATACAGTTATCTCTGCAGAGCTCTTGTGACATTATAGTTAGGCTAATTTGCAATTATTGTAAACAGAACAAATGTGAGCCACTATTGCATCTCAGGTCATGTATTCGCGAGCAGACCAGGCAACCAGTATAATTGCGCTGTGGCATGTATGGCAGTATGGCATTTTTGCCATCGGTCCGCATGAGATTCGCTGGCTCTTTTCTGCTTGGTATATCCGCACTTTGAAGCGAATGGTTAATTATGTCATTAATTGTATTATGTTGGATGGAACGTCCCTCTGATTGTCTACAAACCTCCCCATGGCGACCAGTAGGCCTAACAATAGAACAATTTGAGAAGCTGCATTCGAATACTTAGATATGGACTTCGTATTATTATAATATCATTTACACATGCTGGGAGTAATAATATTATTTATTGTGCATAATGATCCACAGGCCTGTTTCCTTTTTAAAATATGAGTTTGTATGCATGTAGGCTATGCGTGTGTGTTGGAGTGTGAGTGCTTGAGCATTGCCTGCGTGGTGCATGTGTCGTCACCTGAGAATTATCTCCACTTTTGTGAATTCCGAGAAAAACGAGGTTGAAGTTTCGCAACTTTGGACGCCAAAAAAGATATTCAGTGCAATAAAACTTCAGGCAAAGACGTCATAATTACTGAAGCATCAACATTAATGAAAGGATGTCGCATTAAAATTAAATTGAAACTTATAATGGTTTTTGTCAAATTTTTGAAAATGTTGTAAAAAAAGAGGACAAACGGTAGGCCTACTGCAGGGTGAGAATTGCCGGGGGGTTGGGGGTTCAACCCCCCCAGTCTTTTTTAGAGCCTCATGTTAAAGTATGTTTTTCATACCCCAATTTCAAGTTTATCATAGGCCAACCCCCCAGTTATTTTTCCACAATTCTCATACTGGCCTACTGTACTTTGAATTGATAAAAAACACTTTGTCGTATGCCCATCAGTAGGCTAATTCTGTTTCATTTTGCTGTAGGCTATATCCACTTCTACGTTAGCTTTTTACTGCTTAAAAACTCGTCGCCTGAGTATAATTATCTTCTCGTATATCCACGCCATTGAAAACCATTGAGATAATCGAGGTTGAAGTTTTGGTAACATTTTACGGAAAAAATACATGTAAAAAGTTGAGATACGAGAAGCGTCGACAATGCAGTCCTGAAAATGGACATACGACAGATAGCCTAGTTTTCGTTGAATATCTTTAAAACGACTTGTCGTAGGCTATCTCCTAACGATTACAAGACTTAGTGATGAAATAAAAAACAAAATATTTGCTACAAATCAAGTCTAAACTCGAAAAAAATTGGAGATACGCGAAGATAATTCTGAGGCGACGATGTGTGACCAGAGGGTCAGAGAGACAGACAGACAGACAAACAGACAGACAGACAGACAGACAGAAACAGAGAACGGGATAGACACATGATCATCATGTTCTTACTTCGTCATTCGATTCTAGGCTTAGTAGTGCCTTAAAGATGATGTCGAGCAGCGGATTGGCATCCTCGTCGTCCTTCGAGTCCTCGTAGTCGCCCAAGGTCAGGGTCAAGGTCAGGGACCCAGTGACCAACGCCAACATCCAGAAGGGTGTGTTCATCTTCGCAAAGCAGAAGGTGCGGCCTTAATGAGAAAAACCGCCAGCGTGGCCGCGTTTTTATATTGCCTACCATGCACGGTGTCAACCTAACTATCCCTATAACTCAGACAAAACGTGTTGTTTTCAGCCTGGGCCTAAAGCTCCACAGGCCTATAGTGCCAGGCTGAGTGTGCAGGGTAGCTTCTAAACGGCCTATTCTGCAGCCTCCTTCGATTATAAATTGTTATGGCTGCTTCGATTTTATTTTGGCCGAAGTCTACGATAGCGTATACACAACTACACTGTGTCCGGATAAAAAGTAGCCCTCATAAAAAATGGCATAACTCGGTCAAAACTTCTAGGCCTTGTCTGAAATTTTAAACACAGCAACAGTGACCATATTTATTTACACGAGATTCCAAAGCTGTTTGTAAATATTCGTGAGTTTGTCAGATTTATGAGCGTTTGCGTTGGAGCACCGAAAAATTAACCCTCAAGTGACCAACTGGGGTCCCAGGGGACCCCAGCACTGTTTCGGCTCGTGCAACTTTTTTGCTAATCAATATTCTTTAACGACGTTTTATGAATTTGTCACTTGGACATCGGTCATTATTTACAGCTAATGAAATCCGGTTTAACTTTTACGGTAATTTTTTAAATATGAAATATCTAGTGGGGTCCCGCGGGACCCCAGCCTTAGGACGATTTTTCCTATGGAACCGAACGCTATTTTATGAAAAGATATCATGACAGCGAGAATTTATCCAGTACGACTTAGTGCAAAAGAAGCAGTACAGACAGTTCTGGATTAGGCCTATAGAGTGGCGTTGGAAAACGCTATAGCACAAATAATTGACCATAATCCAAGACACGATTTCGTGCATCCTGAAGTACCGGTACATGGGATTTTGCAACAAGGCAATTGAGCATGAAACACTTCATAGTTCATAACTATGTCACTGAAAGGCTGAACAACAATAAAGGTGCTGCTTTCCGTTACCTAAGAAATATGTTTTCTGCTCAGTATCATTGCCAAGGAATTTTTTCCTGGTAAGCTTGCAAGTCTATGAGTGGATGAGCTTACTGTGGCAGGTGTAACTTCAGGCAGCACATAAAGTTCAAACCTGCAAACTATGGTATTGTGGGGAACGGGGGCTGGGCGAAGACCCAGGATGACCAGTACCAACCCCTGTCGTCAGGTACCCTTGCAGTCCGCGGAGTCCACTTTAGCGGTAGACTAAAGATTAGCCGACTAGGCTTGAACACGTTTTATTGAAGAATCACAGTTTATTGAAGAATCACAGATTTCACAGCACGATTTATGTAGCGCCACGATCAGAGAACAGTAATTGATATAGCGCCCAGATTCGGAAGGTCAGTCGCAACAGAAAGTGAAACGTCAGACAGCAACAACAGATCGGAATGTCAATAGCGGCAGCTTCTGCAGCGCAAGAGTCCGCGCGTCGTAGCAGCTTTGTCCGTCAGCTAGGTTACGGTAGTCAGGCACCGAACCCCAGTCATGTAGAGGGATACCTGAAGAGGCCGATGTTCTTCTCGAGGCACAGATCAGGATTTACCCCCTCTACAACAGTATCACTCAACGAACGTTTTACCGTCCGTCAAGCCAGATCATTTAGCCTGACTACTACGCGGTTTACGGCGTTCTTCACCAGGCCATTCGTCTGCCCCGAGCAAGCGTACGAGCGGACTTATATACCCTGTATGTGTGCTGAAGATGTAGATGTGCTGAAGATGTAGATGTGCTGAAGATGTAGATGTGGGCTGTAGGCGGCGTAGGCTAGATGCGCTGAAGAGGTAGAAGTAGGCTATAGGCGGCGTAGGCTAGATGCGCTGAAGATGTAGAAGTAGGCTATAGGCGGCGTAGGCTAGATGCGCTGAAGAGGTAGAAGTAGGCTATAGGCGGCGTAGGCTAGATGCGCTGAAGATGTAGAAGTAGGCTATAGGCGGCGTAGGCTAGATGCGCTGAAGATGTAGATGTGCTGAAGATGTAGATGTGCTGAAGATGTAGATGTGCTGAAGATGTAGATGTGCTGAAGATGTAGATGTGCTGAAGATGTAGATGTGCTGAAGATGTAGATGTGCTGAAGATGTAGATGTGCTGAAGATGTAGATGTGCTGAAGATGTAGATGTGCTGAAGATGTAGATGTGCTGAAGATGTAGATGTGCTGAAGATGTAGATGGGCTGAAGGTATAGGTACAGGCAGAGATACAGAGCAGGGCAGACACACATACAGACACCCATACAGTGCAAAATCTCTACACGGCTCCCCCACAAACAGTCCCCAATTCCACTTTGGGGAGAAAGGAGCAAGGCACTGTCCCCAAAATTGACTAGGCATCAGTCTACTGCAATGTCAATAATGCGCGGTCAAAGTTCAATGCACGAAATATTGTTCAGTTCAATACGAATGTTCAAATAACGTGCTACAATCCGATTCATGTACAAAATTAAACTACTGTTCGTAGCAGGACAATCGTCGTTCAATAAGAAATCGAATCCGAAAATAAAGTGCCATCGCACACAGAAAGTCACTTGTAAAACTAATCGTCCGTAAGCATCGACATAATTAATTCACATAATAAGTCATTAGGTCATTATGCACGACAAAGTTGCGAACGCCGTCCATATTCACCTTTGAAAGTTTCTCCAACAGAATTGTTCCGGCAGAGTTCCGTGAATTCCGTTACGCAGTTGTGCGCGTGGATTCGAGCGCAGACGAGGAACTTGCGCGTTGACTTGCGCGCACGTAGAAGGACTTGCGCGCAGACGAAGAGGAACGCCTGCGGACGCAGACGACGAAGCATGCGCGCTGACTCGCACGCAGACGAGAAACTTGCGCGCTGACTTGCGCGCACGTAGAAGAAACTGCGCCGACGATGCAGAGGAACGTGCGCTGACGAGGAGGAGCTTGCGCGCAGACTTGCGCGCACGTAGAAGAACCTTGCGCGCGGACTTGCGCGCACGTAGAAGGACTTGCGCGCAGACGAAGAACTTGCGCGCAGACGAAGAAGAACCTTGCGCGCTGACTTGCGCGCACGTAGAAGAACCTTGCGCGCACGTAGAAGAACCTTGCGCGCAGACTTGCGCGCACGTAGAAGAACCTTGCGCGCTGACTTGCGCGCACGTAGAAGAGGAAGAGGAACGCCTGCGGACGTAGACTCGTGCGCCGACAAGGATTCTTGTGCGCACCGACGACGAAGACTTGCGCCGTCCGCCTCGAGACCCTCACTGGAAACGGACTGGTCGGCGAGGATTGCGACGAGGTCGGCTTGAACCGGTCGTAGTTCCGTCCGGGTCTACCGCGTAGACATCTCTTCCTTGCGCCTTCTTATCCAGCGTCCCGTCTCGTGGCCGATCGACGGCAAAAGCTGTCGCGCCGCCGTTAGCTTCGGCGAGTGTGGCAGACGATTCCGTTGTAGGTGAACGCTTCCAACGGTGACGTGGCCGACGGCTTGGAGGAGCTGTGGCTTCGTCAGACACCTCGATAGCTGGTTCATCGGTCATCCTGGTAGCTGGTTCACTCCACTGTCCTTTTGTCCGCCCATAGCAGTGGCGAAGTTTGTCGACATGAGACACGAAGGGCTTAGCCTTCGGCGACCTTTGGAGGAGGTAATTGACCGGACCGCACGCTCTCTGTATCATGTAGGGACCCGTGAAATTACGCTGGAATTTTGGGCTACGACCCACAAACTTCCGTGGACTGAAGTAGTAGACCCAGTCGCCTTCTTCGAATCTTGCCGGCCGTACTCGCAAGTCGTAGCTGTGTTTGCGCCTCTCAGCGTTCTTCTTAAGGCTATGAGCCTTCTCAAATCTTTCGGACAGTTCAGCCACGTAAAACAGACCAGCGGGTCTCTCTCGAATCAGTCGAACAAAATCAGATCGATATCCTCCGGGGTCAAAGAGCACAAGTCCACGATTCAAAATCAGCCTACAGGTAGACAGACCGTTCCTATTCACATGAGCGAGACCAATCGTTCTCTGGGGACATCCATATCGTAAGTCAAGAGTTCTAAGCCACCCAGCATGAGAAAGAGCATCAACGAAGGCATCGGTTCTAGGATAGGAATCCTTCCCTGTCAGATTAGGTCTAATAGATTTGCCGTAACCATTACGAGACCGTAAAGATCTATGAATCCTTCTGGCGAGAAACACATATGCGGAACATTCACCAAGAGCAGGTTCCACAACACCAGTCGACAACATCTGATCCAGTTCTGCATCAATGGCGGCCTGATACGGAAGCGGCTGCTTCCTCAAGGGTTGTCTCACAGGACGAGAGTCTCCGGTGTCAATCCGGTGCTGAGAGATCGTGGTTCTCCCCAGGTCATGGTCCGTGGTCGAGAAAATCTCTCCATACTTGACCAACAACTCCTTCAGTCTCTCCTTTGTTTCTGCCGAGACATCCTCAGAAATCTCCTCCATCAACTTTTCGACCAAATGAGTTTCATTAGGGGAATTCGTCTGTCGTTCCGCTTCCTCCCTTACCTCAACCTCCACGGGGTGTAAGTCACCCAACATTTGATCGACAGTCAACATAGCAGGATATTCATTCAAGTTTATGACCCTAATGCACGCCCTACCAGCGTCGTCATTCATCACAACTCTGGCCACATGCAAACCGGGTTGGATTTCCTTAGATTCGGTCATCCACGCCTGGGCAGAGGTTGTCAAATCCCGATATTGCGTCTTACAAGAAACATCGCTCTGGGATCGAGGAAAAACTGTTGTCTCCTCTGCGACCATAACCCGGCGACACCAAAGCGAGCCATTACCCTTAACCAGAGGAATGCGGCGCCGGCCAATGAAGAGCGCGCCCTGACCAAAACCTAAGCGACAACGATGCTGCCTCAACCAGTCCATCCCAAGCATTGGGTCGCCTATCTGGTCAGAGACAAGAAAACCCGTATCAATAGAGAACCCTCTGGAAATCTTAATCGGAACATCAATCTGACCCAAGACTCTAATCTGCGTTCCATTAGCAGCCAAAAGAATGCGATTGCTAGGCTGGAGCGGCAAACCATCAACATCAGCAGAGGGAACCAGGCTTACCTCCGACCCAGTGTCCACTAGGCATGTTCTTTGCTGTCCGTTGATCGTTCCACGGATGTAGATCGCGTTGTTCGTTACGCCCGTTGCTCTGTCTCTCGTCGTGTGGTTGGTGACGGTCGTCCCATTCTGCTCCGACGTCGGTGGGTCCGAGGTGGCTGCGTCGTCACGGCGGTTGAAGAACTGCTGGCGCTGGCGGCACCGGCGAGCCACGTGACCGACCCGTCCACAGTTGAAGCAGGTTATCCCGCGCCCGGGACTACCTGGTGCGTTCCCTTGCGGAGGAGAAGGAGTAGGAACGGTAGATGGAACCGTCCGTGGAACCGTCGGTTCGGGGCCGAAACTCGTCCGATGCGAGCTTCGGAGTTCGTCCAGCTGACGGCAGATCCTTCCTTCCATGTCCTGTTGCCACTTACGCTGCGCCGCGAAGAAGCTGTCCAACTGAGACTGGAGCTGTCCACCGGCGTCGACTTCCTGAGACCCGCGCACTCGATTGGCAGGTCTCCGACGATCGTCCAAGTCCGCCGTTTGCTGATACGCGGCGAGGCGTAGAGCCGTTCGATACGCCTCGTCGATGGTCTTAGGTTCGCGTTCTCTCACCTTCAGGGACAATTCCCGGTCGCGGATCGCTTCGAGGAAGGCGTCCTTCGCAAGAATTTCTGTCGTTTCGCTGGACGGCACCGGGTAAGCAAGGACGACGAGTCTCCGGATGTCGTGAAGCAGATCGCCAAGAGTCTCATCGGCTCTCTGTCGGCGATAAGAGAGTTGCGCTCGGAAGGTCTCAGCCTGACCCTCCGACCCGTAGCGTTGACGCAGTCTCTCGACGAGTTGTTCGTACGTGACGTCCGTCCGAGCCCCGAAATCCCATAGCAGCTGCGTTGCTGCTTTCTCCAAGGAACAGCGGAGGAAGTCGACTTTATCGGCTGCAGTCCATCGATTGTATTTAGCACAGACGTCGAACTGTGCCAGGAACGATTCGAGAGATCCTGTTCCATCGAATTTTCCGGGCTTCATGGGAATCCGCTTCTGTCTCAACGCAGCGCTGAGACTCTCGACCAACACGGGGTCGACCAACGCGCCCTTTGGTTCTTCTTTCGTCTTCTTCCTCGGAGATTTCGCTGAGGACGGAGTCGGATCATCAAAGTCGATGATTCCCAGAAGATTGCCTGACTCTGACTCGCGCTCGTCAAAGTCCACCATTGCTGCTTTCGATGTGGGCGTGCAGAAGAACACCTCATCAGCGACACTCAGCACCGTATAGGAAGTCGTTTTCCTACCCTCAGGAACGTCCATTCTGTGCAGCGACGAAATCTGTTGTCTTTTCACCACCAGTTTGAAGCAGTCCCACAAATTTTCCAGTCACACCCCACTTCCGGGGACCAGTTTGTGGGGAACGGGGGCTGGGCGAAGACCCAGGATGACCAGTACCAACCCCTGTCGTCAGGTACCCTTGCAGTCCGCGGAGTCCACTTTAGCGGTAGACTAAAGATTAGCCGACTAGGCTTGAACACGTTTTATTGAAGAATCACAGTTTATTGAAGAATCACAGATTTCACAGCACGATTTATGTAGCGCCACGATCAGAGAACAGTAATTGATATAGCGCCCAGATTCGGAAGGTCAGTCGCAACAGAAAGTGAAACGTCAGACAGCAACAACAGATCGGAATGTCAATAGCGGCAGCTTCTGCAGCGCAAGAGTCCGCGCGTCGTAGCAGCTTTGTCCGTCAGCTAGGTTACGGTAGTCAGGCACCGAACCCCAGTCATGTAGAGGGATACCTGAAGAGGCCGATGTTCTTCTCGAGGCACAGATCAGGATTTACCCCCTCTACAACAGTATCACTCAACGAACGTTTTACCGTCCGTCAAGCCAGATCATTTAGCCTGACTACTACGCGGTTTAGGCGTTCTTCACCAGGCCATTCGTCTGCCCCGAGCAAGCGTACGAGCGGACTTATATACCCTGTATGTGTGCTGAAGATGTAGATGTGCTGAAGATGTAGATGTGCTGAAGATGTAGATGTGGGCTGTAGGCGGCGTAGGCTAGATGCGCTGAAGAGGTAGAAGTAGGCTATAGGCGGCGTAGGCTAGATGCGCTGAAGATGTAGAAGTAGGCTATAGGCGGCGTAGGCTAGATGCGCTGAAGAGGTAGAAGTAGGCTATAGGCGGCGTAGGCTAGATGCGCTGAAGATGTAGAAGTAGGCTATAGGCGGCGTAGGCTAGATGCGCTGAAGATGTAGATGTGCTGAAGATGTAGATGTGCTGAAGATGTAGATGTGCTGAAGATGTAGATGTGCTGAAGATGTAGATGTGCTGAAGATGTAGATGTGCTGAAGATGTAGATGTGCTGAAGATGTAGATGTGCTGAAGATGTAGATGTGCTGAAGATGTAGATGTGCTGAAGATGTAGATGTGCTGAAGATGTAGATGTGCTGAAGATGTAGATGGGCTGAAGGTATAGGTACAGGCAGAGATACAGAGCAGGGCAGACACACATACAGACACCCATACAGTGCAAAATCTCTACAGTATCAAAATATGGTGTGCTGCGATGCTGTCACTTCATAACCATTGATTATACCCGGGCAGTGACAGAGGGAACAGCGTGAGACAAGTCAAGAGTTGTGAAACAACTGGTATCACCAGTCACCATGGCGGCACAGTGGCAGAAACGTTGTAGGCTACTAGATAAATGTTCTCATAGAGGGAATGAAGGCCAGGCATAGGGCGCCAGGCTTGTTTGGATTTCATGACCTACCTACTCTTGTAGGTTATCATTTATTCCTAAACCAGGCAGAGCTTTGCTGGTTATATTCACTCTGTAGTACGATGCCACCACTTATGCCTAGATGAACAACAAGCAAGAAGTATCCCTCCATTATAATGGAACCAAAAGTGGTGTTGACAATTACTATTTATCACCTGGCTATTGTAATGCGCACCACAAGAAGAAAAGTCAACCGTTGGTCCATGACGATGTTCTTCAACATCCTCGACATCACTGGAATTGCTTCTTAGAATAATTTTTATGTGTCTCAGCAATAATTCAGATTGGAAGATCTCGAAGAGATCATGGCGTCGACGTACCTTCTTGACAGTAATTGGATATGCCATGGTAACACCTCACATGGCATTGCAAGCAGTGATTCATACAAACTAAGCACCAATCAGAGCTGCAATAAAGCACTGTGGTGTGGAAATTCAATCCCGGCAGCCAGGGTCAACTTCGACGTCAAACTCCGATTCAGTGTTCGCGCAGTAGTCGGAAGCGCTCCTGAGTAGTTTCAATTGATGCTGAGTAGAGCATTAATAATCTGGCCGATTATTATTAGAAGGTAATAAATACCTAAAGAAACATCGCTCAGTGGAGGGAGCTTTTGCTCAGCGCTTCGACGTGAAACTCCGATTCATTGTCCGCGCAGTAGTCGGCAGCGCTTCTGAATAGTTTCAATTGACGCTGAGTAGAGCATTAATCTAGACGATTATATTATTAGATGGTAATAAATACCCAAAAAATCGCTCAGTGTAGGGAGCTTTTGCTCAGCGCTTCGACGTGAAACTCCTATTCAGTGTCCGCGCAGTAGTCGGGAGCGCTTCTGAGTAGTTATTATGATGGGCGCTATAACAAGTACACATCAAACAAACAATAAATTGCCATAACTTGAACTATAGCAACATAAAATGAAGTTTCAACAAGCGAATAAAGCACTGAACGTGTTATCGACATTGGGGTCCCACGGGACCCCAGTTGGTCATATTAAGGAGTAAAATATGTTGGTCGCATGAGGGTTAAAGTTACCAACATAGGTCCTTACATAAGAAGGTGAAGCTCAGCTACAGCTGGTGTTTAAAATGTCCTCCACGTTCACGGACGCACGACCGTAGACGTGGAGTAAATGTAGATGTTTATGACGTGGACGCCACTGTTTGATGGCCCGGTCGCATGTTTCCATTTGCTAGGGTCGGGATGTCATAGACCAAGTTATTGCCCAAATATTTGAAATTTTAGAAATCATGGCACGGAGGGGTAGAAGAATTACACGTTCATTGAACTTCTTTTCATTGAGTAGGCATAGCATTTTATCCTAATACACGAACGATTTGAACCGAACCCGGGCGAAGCCGGGTACAAAAAGCTAGCTATTATTATAAGATAACCATGGGCGGAGTTTATCAGGGGCTAGGAGGAGCTAAGCCCCCCCCCAAGAAGGCCCAGATTCAGCTTTTTACCATGAAAATTATATCTTTTTCCGGGCTCAGCCCCCCTAAGAAGGCATTAGCCCCTCCAAGAACGGAAACCAAACTCCGCCCATAAAGATAACTATTATTTTCGTCATTGACAAGGCAGTTTGAATTAGTTGCTTTGTGAGCCAAGCCGTAAGCTTGAAAGTGATATGACCAATAGTTTGGTGCTGATAAATACATAGCATCAGAGAAATTTGTTTTAAAGGTGTCTACGTAAATGACTGAATTATTCGATGTTTTGACACATAGGCTTTTAAAATAATATTATCATCACTATTTTTTATTTGCCCTGAGTTACTTCGTACCCCATAGAATTTATTATTGTTATTTGAAAAAAATTTACCCGAATTATTAATTATTATTACTAATTTTTATTATTATTATTCTGACCTCATTTTGCCAAGGAGGGAATGTCATTGGATCAAAGGTCTATCGTATAAATATCAATGATGACCAAAGTTCAATTGTATAAATAACAAACAAGGTCTTATTAATCCGGAAAGCATGTACATTGAGATCAAGTGAAGCCTTGTGACGATTGAAACGGGTTCGTAATCGCATATATCATAAATTTATGTAGCGCCACTCGAAAGTTTAGCGCGGGCTCCAGCTTATTCACGAGCGCTGTGATTAGTAATCCCGACTAAGAGTAGAAAACACGTAGGGTAGGCCACGTATAGGTTTCAGCTGAGGGTCACCTGCATACGTCTGATTCTTATAAATGTTTCAATATAATTATAGAACAATACAATTTACATCATTATTCGGCCAGTCAGTCAGTCGGTCATATATCCAGCCGACAGGCCAGTCAGCAACTTGTCAATGTATCTGTCTGCTGGTATGTTTGTCTGTGTGTATAGTCTCGAGTCTGTCTCTCAGTATGTCTTGTGTCTACCTGTCTCGACTGTTTGTCCGTACATTTGTATGTCTGTCTGTTTGTCTGCCTTTCTATCTTGACTCTCTGTCTGAATGCCTGCTTCCCTGCCTGTCTGTCTGCCTGCCGGCCTGCCTGTCTGTCTGTCTGTCTGTCTGTCTGTCTGTCTATCTTTCTGTCTTTCTGTCTGTCTGTACACCAGTCATACCACAAACGCTCTGAACTGAATATTGAAAAAGCGGTTAGAATAATTAGGCCACAAATCCCGAGCACTGTATACGTTGCTAGACTTCGGTTGCTATGGAAACACAGGCACCACGACACCATGGCAACGACAGCACCAGCAGCAGCATCAGCAGCGGATGCTGAGAGGACGTTACTACGCAACGGCCAGCTGCATGTAGATGCATCCGAGTTCTTGGCCTCCCTGCTTCATCGACAGCGTAGCTCTGTAGTCACCGGATGGAACTCCGCCTTGTTGAACGGGGACAGTAGTCGATGTTAAAGTGTAAGTACCCTGAAAACAGTCATCGAAACAATAGACCGTTATAAGGATAGGAGTGGGAGAAAGACAGATACACATTATACACAGACAGACAGTCAGACAGAAAGACAGACAGACAGATAGACAGACAGAGATACAGTCAGATAGATAAACTGCGAGACAGACAGATAGACAAATGGAGACAGAGAAACAGAAAGACAGCGCAGATTAATAAACACACACAGAGAGAGACAGACAGACAGAGACAGAGACAGGGATAGAGAGGTGGACATAATTAGATAGAATAAGAGACAGAGATGCAGAGCGATAGATAGACAGTGAGACGTGGAGACAGCGACAAACAAACAAAGCAACTGACAGACAGAAAGACAGAGAAGGACTGGACAGACAGGTTAATAGGTAAACGACATACGGACAGAAATGGCAGAGAAGAGAAAGAAAAGGATAGGGTGGCCAAAAAAATGAAAAACAAGGAAGGAAAAATCGAGCGCGAGACCGATACATGCACCGAAAGAGAAACAGTACTATAAATATAAGCAGACAGACAGACAGACGGACGGACGGACGGACGGACGGACGGACGGACGGACGGACGGACGGACGGACGGACGGACGGACGGACGGACGGACGGACGGACGGACGGACGGACGGACGGACGGACGGACGGACGGACGGACGGACGGACGGACGGACAGACAGACTGGTCGAATTAGATGTACGAAGACGCACACAGACACGTATGCATGTATATAGGCGTCAAAGAAAGAAGATACTCGGGGCTTTTTATTATAAAGTGCAGTTGTACACAAAATATGCAGTTCTAAATGGATTTGTGCAGTTGTAGAAGCATTTCTGTGCAGTTAAAACTAGTTGAAAAAGGCCATTTTTCTCCGATTGGGAGTAATTTACCATGGAAGATGGGAAGGAAAGAAAGAGTAGTTCACTGTTCGGTTCTAAAAATTCCTTTAAAACGGCCCTGAAGATACTCTAAATGCGTAAAAATGGAAGGATAACATTCAGTATAATATTTGTAGGACAAAGACAAGGAGACAGAACAGGACACAACAGGAGACAGAGAAATAGATCCCTCTTCAACAAATGGATCCTGTTTCAAAACGGCACCATAATTACCACCATTGTTCACAAGGCTGGAAAATCCCATTGTTCTTCCGGCTGACGCAACTCCAACTGCTACAAGTATTATGACGCGTAGGCTAACAATTGCATCAAGTACCATTATCCAGCAAAGGATGACACTGAGCAAGTGCGAACAAAGGACTTGCTCAATGTATTTATAATGTAGGCCTATACACAGCAACTGTTCCAGAAAAGCCTTGAACACATCGTAGACCTCTGTGCAATTGACAAACTATGGTCAGTTTCCGTGTACCAAATCACAAGCCGAGACATGAACCAAGATACTTTCTCATGTCCGTATACATGTTAAACGTTATGCCTCGTTATAACCAAAAGTATAACGTGATGCCTCTAATGTTATACATTGTCCTCACACAACTTCCTCTCACCGTCCACTTCATTTATCCAACAGACGTAGGCATACTTCTTGGATCCCAACACTAATAGAACTCCAATGGCTCAGTCTTGTTCATTTGCCTCAAATTTTTAATCTCTTTTCAATGCGTTTTCTCTTCTGTTCATTCTACACTTCTGTCTTCCTAATTCTCTCCTCTCAATATCTGCTTCTTCTGGCGGGACCTTGCGCACTGGGAGCGCCTCTGAACGGTTTACCCTTTTAGGCGCTATATAAATGCTTAAATACAATGCATGCAGGATGCCTAAGTTATTTCTTTGTTAGATAAAATGGTCAACAATACGGCTAATAAAGCGATTAGAAATGAGAATAGTTCAGTTGAAGACCTGTTTGAATGGACAGTGACACGTCTCATATGATGATGGACAGGTGAGAGGTGCCAGGTCTGCGCAGACGTTGGCATGGTGACAGGTTCCAGGAATTCTGCCGCATGGAACTGTGAACCATATAAAACCGACTTTCTTTTCCAGCTTTATGTCCATCTGTAGTTGCACAACAGACATCCATAACAAGAAAATGTTGTATGTGTGTTTCTTTAGTCAAGTTTACTACATTATTTGTTATTTCATTCTGTGTTTTAGCCTACAGTTCAATTCATGATATCAAGTTCACAGCCCTCCCCGTTTAGCCCAGTGTAAGAATTGTGGAAAAATAACTGAGGGAGGGGGGTGGACCATTATAAACTTGGAATCGGGGTATGAAAAACAGACTTTAACATGGGGCTCCAAGAAAGACTGGGGGTTGAACCCCCCAACCCCCGGCAATTCTCACCCTGGACTTTAGCCATTACTTAAAATTGCACATGTAAATGGTGTCCCTGTTAGCGGGATATTCATCCCTTTGGGCCTTCCTTGTTACCATCCGATCATGTGAAGCATCTTGTACTAGGCCCTATGTCTATATTTTATGGTTGATGGTTACAATAAATGAATTGAATTGAATTGAAAAAATCGGTGGCGACCTATAATACGCGGAAATATTCCATACCACGTGCAATCGTGCATGCAGCTGAATATTCGGTTCCATGACACTTAATCCCGCGACACTTAATACCGCGACAGTTAGTACCGGACATTTAATCCCGCGACACTTAATCCTGCGACCATTTAATCCCGCGACACTTAATCCCGCGACCATTTAATCCCGCGACACTTAATCCCGCGCCGATTTAATCCCGCGACACTTAATCCCGGCGACATTTAATCCCGCGACACTTAATACCGGGAAAGTAAAACAACGTTTACAAAAGAAGTTAAATTCTATAAATAGGCATATTCACAGCAATATTCACCTTGTGTTTAAAAAAGAGTTCAGCCTTTGCAGTAATATAATTATAAAACTGTACAATTCGATAAAAAACAATAGTCACAGCAATATTGACTAATAAAAATTATCAACACTGTACAATCTGAAATCCTCTCTAAAATCCTTTATAATGATCGTTTTATGTACAACTGTGTACAACAGAAAAGCTGAGCAGAGAGGTAGGCCTACCCAATTGGCTATGTGGACAACAATAAACAAACCCCTACTTACAAGTTGGCTATGTGGACAACAGTGACAGTCGTACAAATATTCGTACTCGCGTGTGTACAGGTATTAAGTGTCGCGGTATAAAATGTCGCGGGATTAACTGTCGCAGGGATTAAATGTCGCAGGGATTAACTGTCGCGGGATTAAATGACGCGGGATTAAATGTCGTCGGGACTAAGTGTCCGGCATTAACTGTCGCGGTATTAAGTGTCGCGGGATTAAATGTCGTGCTACCGAATATTCCCTAACACGTGCAATCGTGCATGCAGCTGAATGACTACACTATAATATTATGGAGACTTAGGCCTAAGCTTTTGTTATTTAACCCTTTGGGCGCCACGAATCTTCGTGCCTATATGTTTGTGATAAAAGTACTTTCGGTAGAAATTTTCATGTTGATCCCATGCAGCTTCTCTTTTTCCACTCCATTCCTCCTTCCACTTCTCTGTCTCCTCATGCTTCATTTTTTCCCTAATCACCAACTAACCCTTCCCACCTCTTTAATATGATACCACTGCCTACTACACGCCTAAAAAATTGGTCGAATTACACGAAACTTTGAACTCGATGGGAAAACATGCGACTATAGGCCTACAACTTAACGAGTGTGAGTTTGTATACCAAAATAGGCGATGAATCATAATAATTAATTATAGTAACTCTATGGAAGTTTTGAGATTGCTATTATTCGATGGCAATTTTTTGAAGTTTGGCCTACAGGCTACAGAGAATAAATAAGCTTATCAAACCATTCATCTAAATTTGAGAGCAATGGTCACTCGTCAAAACAATAATTATAGGGCCTATGTCCGTTTCACAATAATAGCCTAAGTACCGATGTCGCCCCATTTCAGGTTTTTTATATTAAATATGATGTTGCAACGCTCCACATGCAATATGTTAACTTTTTTGCCTTAATAAAATAATATAATTAGCTAAATGAACATGCACTCCTGGGAGCCCGCACACACATATATATATATATATATATATATATATATATATATAGGGGCAAGAGGAGCGGGCACTTTTCCTCCTGGTAGGTTGACATCTGCGTTTTTGACCAGTAGGCCTAGTGTTTGATTTTTAAACAAAATTTATTCATTCACACTAAGGTGCTAATTGTTTTAAAGGTAAACAAAGTGAAACTGTGAAGTTTAAACCTACATAAATTTTATCCTAGAAAGCTCTATCGAAATACAGATGTTTTTAGTATCCTGTTTGCATTTTGCAAGTTCTCTCTCTTCAGTCTTCTGCTGTTGAACAGGTTTGTGACATGGACGACCTCGTGATCCTCTCCGACCGCCGCCATCCCGATCTGTCCTGCTCCTTCCTCTTGGTGTTACCATAACGTCTCCGTTATCGAGATCACTCAGCATAATTATTTAATCTTCTTCTGCCTCTCGTTGTCTTCACCTCCATACGTCCCTCCAGCAACGTCACCAACATACCCTCTCCTCTAAGTATGTGGCCCAGTCACCGATGCTTTCTCCTGCTTATTAATTGCAAGCTATTACTACAAAATTTAATCTCGACCACTGTGTTTTGCCCCTCATGCAAGAAATTCTGTCGTCGCCCAGGTAGGGTCTATAGGATACGTTTTGTACACAGGATGCAAATATTCCCTGTCAATCCGATCGTCCAGAAACTAGTCGCCACGTTGTATTAGTCTTCAGACCTGCGTACCTACATGAACATGTATACGGCAAACTTGTAGGCATATTTCAGCATCGTAAATTACCTTGTTATTTTAAATTAAACAAATTGCGTCGAAAATAGAGACATACAGACAAGACAGACAGACAGACAGACCGATCACATAATATTTTGTCGTCGGTGGTTCAGTGTCCAGTTGTCGTCTGCCTAAACGTCCGCCCAAAACGGACGTTACTCCCGTCCTTCCCAGAAACCCGAATCCACCCCCATCCCCACAAAGCAGAGGGGGAACTAGATTAAACACTGACTGACGTAGCGTCGAACTCTTACGCTGATTGGTGATTTCAAATCGACTGTCGTCTGCCATTTAAATCCGACCGTTATATTTCCCGGCAGCCTTAGCGGATCTGGCGAAATAGAAAGCGATTGGATGTGAGCCACATCCGATGAACTTCCACAGTCATTCCACGAGAAATACAACCGCTGACTTCCATATTCCGTCTGCAAACAAAAAAAACATGCAAGCGTCGCCATAGAAGTTGCTAGTCTGTTTGTTTAATTGTTGTCTACTCATTGCGATAGGCGGCGCCATAAAACCGCGTTCGTGACGTCATGTGATGGAGAGGTCAGGAATGTGTGATCCTGGCAATGATGTCACAGGTAACTTCGCTCTTGTCCGTAAGACTACGTTGGTAACTTGGTATAGCCAATGGCAACGCAAATCATTATTGTTATGACAGCTTCATGTATGACTGTA
>OX243825.1:6763521-6803521 GCA_945859605.1 Lumbricus rubellus
GGAGACGGCCACAGCGCTCAAATAAGACCCCTATGTTAGTAGGCCTATATGTAAGAATATAGGAACTCCGCGAAATGAAGTCAATCTCAAAGACTATACTCGTTGGGATGGCGCAAAGTTCGAGGGACGTTTTGAGAGTCATTGAGCATGAAAATTGTAGAGAAATACATGTAAGTGTGTAGTCAAACCATGACCCACGTGGAATCATGGTAGAAGTCTTTACCGTGGAGTGCAAAAAAGACTATAGGTGGTTGGACCTCCTAACCCCCCCCCCCCCAAAAAAAAAGTCCCGACAATTCTAACTCTCTGTAAACGCATTAACAAAAGTTTTAAAATAGGCTAATGATAATAATTGCTTGTGCCCACAGTCCATAATTATATTATCATATTCCTAAGCTTTGAACAGGAACTTTCGATTCTGGAAGTGAAGATAAACAGCGAGACATTTAATTATAGCAGTTAATGTTGGGCTCAGCAGGTCCGGTGGTTGTTCATTTTCAAGCCGTCAGCCTTGCACTGGCGAACCCTGCGGGCGAGTTCGAACCTGCCATGCATGTTCGTGACTTCGTGACATACATGTAGCTGGTTGCTATCTATGTAGGCTATACCTTCAATTTGTTTACACGATCTTTAGCGGTACTTGAGAAGCTACGGGTCAGGGTAACTATATTGTCCATGAGTGTAAAATTCCACAGCACAAAATTTATAGTTGAGGCTATAGGCCTACCACATTGTTACCCATCATTTTTTATTATAGTCTGGCCGTGGATGACATCTGCTATACACCATTTGTGATAGGTCGGCTGTAGGCAGGCAGGCAGGTAAGTAGGTATGTATGTATGTATGTATGTGCACTTGTTATAGCGCCCCTTCAAGCTCTCTCTTTACTCAGAGGCGCTCCCGATGCAGAGCGGACACTGCATCGGAGTTTCACGCCGAAGCGCTGAGCAATTGTAAGTGAAGAACTTGCCCAAGGTCCTTACGCGGCTTGAGGGTGGATTCGAACCTCGGACCTTCCGGCTCCAAGGCAACGACGCCACCACTAGACCACCGCTCATGGTAGCAGTGGCAGGTGATGGTAGTATATAGTAGCAGCAGTAAAAAAGTGCGGTTTACATTCGTGTACCGCCTGAACTATAATAGGGTTTTATTATAGGCCTACCACACTTTTACATTCGGTTTCGCGATAATTTATTGTGAAACTGTGAGCTGTCAATTGTGCTGAGGCCAGTCACTGAGGTGACAGAGCTGAATAACAAGCGAGCAGAGACTGCATGCAATGATAAATCACACGAGAAAAGCTCGTGGTGAGCACACGATGGCGGGATCGCTCCCCCACCGCTACCCTCTAAGGGGAGGGGAGGGAGGTTTTCATTCGCAGATGGTGTTGGTAAAATGGGTAGTCACGATGCTACGACACCTTGCGTGGCTGCCAAACAGTTCAATTCGACGCCTGTGGTTCATGATTTGTGATTATCCCTGCAGAGCTTAGCGCCTAATTATAAATACCTCTGCGACTTAACGTGCAAGTCTCTTTCTGCAAGATCTTCACACCCTCTTCGTTCTGCTGTATTTGTAGACCTATCTTGATCACGAACCTCATCAATCCAGCATCGAGCTTTTGCTATTGTTGGTTCCTCAATGTGGAACCGCCTTCCGTCTGAAATTCGCGGCATGGTTCTCTGCAGGAAATTCAGCTGCATCTTTTCGCTGCTTAAAGACCTTAGGCTACTTTTTTATGGACATGTCATTGTCACGTTGAGAGCACTTAATTCTGAAGTTCTGAATAGCTCTGCTTTGAGAAGCGTTTAACAAATGTTATAATATTTAGATTTAGATTAGATGACAATGAATAAGCTTAATTGTAACCACACTGCAGTGCGTCAATCTGAAATTGAACAAAGATCATTGTTCAGTCTATTTTTATTTTTTGGAATTGAAGCCGTATATAGGCCTAGCGCCTAATTAATCGTAATCTCTAAATTTCTAAAACGCCAATCGAACGCCATGCACATATAGTAACAGCTTATTCACGAGCGCAGTAGTCTATCTAGTCAGAGGAGTTTGACAGAATCTGATGTTTAGCGTGATCGCAATCGTAGATCCTAATCGAAATCGAAATCGATAATCGATAATTAATCGATACTCGACATTCGCTACATAAACTGTATTTGACAGATATTGTGTATAGGCTAGTAGGCTACTTTATCGGGAAAGGGCCCTTCCTAGCTCATAATATACATGTAGAACAAAATACGTCTAGCCAAAATCTTTCCACTTAGTGGAGTAATCTTGTACTAAAGGCTACATTGTACAAGTCATAGTCATAAAGAGATCGGAGAACTATCATTATTTTATAGGCCCTAATGGTGATCAAATTTCGTGAATTTTAGCGGCCATACAATGATACAAAGAGCTTCTATGCCAGAAGAATTATTATAGTACTCAGATTCTGTGCACTGCCCGAGGACTTTCAGAAGTCAAGACTGTACATTTGTACATCTCAAATCTGCATCAAGTATATTATTCGCGTAAAACAATGTATTGATTGTAGGCCTACATGTAGGCCCAAGCGTGTGTCTGTGCCCGTTCCTGTGCCCATTCATGAGTCTGTGCGTGTGCATGCGTGTGTGTGTGTGTGTGTGTGTGTGTGTGTGTGTGTGGGTCACACAGTGGGTGTGTGTGTGTGTGGGTGCGTGCGTGCGTGTGTGCGTGCTTCCGTGTGGTTGTGTGTCTGTGTGTGTGCGTGTGTGTGTGTGTGCTTCGGTGTGGTTGTGTTTGTGTGCGTGTGTGCGTGTGTGCGTGTGCGTGTGTGTGGGTGTGTTGCACTTAAACGTAGGCCTATCCTATACCACGTGCGTAGATGGCAATATTAATTTTTTATGCAGGTTCCGTATTTTCTTAAATGACTTATTTGCTTTTAAATTATTTTCCCGTTGCATTTTCAGTTCAATTTATTTGCCCATGCATCAATGTCAGCTTCACTTTTTGTTTCCAATCTGACATTTCGGATGTCGACTCTAACATCATGCACTTCTTTAACTTAAACTTTTTTTAACTCCCATGATTTTCACTCAAATCCTAGACCATCATTGCCTATTCGTTGCTCTAAGAACTGCTATATATATATATATATATATATATATATATTCATAAATCGTGGGGCGCGGTAGTGTAGTGGGTGTGGTCGTTGAATTGCAACCGGAGAGTTGCAGGTTCGAATCCACCTCAAGCAGCCGTGTAGGTAACTTGAGCAAGTCCTTCAATCGCAATTGCTCATCGCTTCGGCGTGAAACTTCGATTCAGTGCTCGCGGCGCCCGCGCATATATATATATATATATATATATATATATATATATCGGTGAATTACATTTAGGCCTATGTATGTCTGGTATAATTACCTCTTAATAAAAAACCTGCTACCGTAGTGAAAATACAAACGATAGATGGTCTGGGCGATGAAAGTTCTAATAGTCCTACGGTTCAAGTTATCATCTATATAAATAAAAATGAAACTTTCCAATAGTTCGGAACATGATCACGCCGAAAGTGACACACCGATTCTTATGAAACTTTTACAACACCTTCCATTCCGATAGAACAGTGATAAATTATGCTTTTTTCCCGTAAAAACGCAACCTTTTCCACAAAAAGTGAACTTTGCAATCCGTTCGTCCGCCATTTGCAACTTCATCCAAACCACGCGCTTGCAAACGATACATCAACGAGGTTGCGTCCCGTGACGTCATAAGCGAGTGCAATATTACGAAAGCGGCCTAAAATTACGAAAGCGGCCTAAAATTCTTGGGCTATATCCGCTGTCAGTAAAGGACGGTGTGAAGGAGGGGGAGGGGGAGGGGGATGGGGAGGAGGAGGGGGTGGAGGGGGGAAGGGGGAGGGGGAGGGGAGGGGGAGGGGGAGGTCTTTTCTGCCACAGCAACGCGTGGCTGGGTACAGCTAGTAATTTATAATAATCTTCGTTTGATTTAAAACTGACGAGAAGCAGAATGATTAGACCTACAATTCATAGTACTATGACGGACGATCATAGGCGTATGAGGCGGGGGTCCAGAGGGGAATTTCCCAACTTTCGGGCAGGTCTGGTTTTTCGGGCAAACACAGACCCGAACGACTAAAAAAAGGTCGTCAACTTTTTTCGGGCAGAAGTTCAATCTTTGCAGTCTTTGCCCGCCTCCCCCACCCCCCACTGATGAAATCTCCCGTACCGTACGCCTATGCGAATGATCATTGATCACAATGAAGTTATAGGCTAGGCCTACATGGGTGAAATCGGCAGCCAACATGGCGTCCAACACGTCATATACAACTACAAGTGCTCAGTTTACCAGCGCTATCTTGCGATTGGAGGTTGAGTAAACAGTGAACCTTTGAGAGATTAAGCGAGACCGATAGCATATAGGCCTAGGCCTACCGCGCGTCCGTGGTCCTTTCGCTCTTCGTGCCAAAATGTTACCATGACCTTAACACCTCCATTTAAGCCATAAAAGCCACCTGCCTACATCATACAGCACCGGGGACACACTTTATATGTCCCGCCCCCTCTCCCCATAGTAGGTTTAGGTCTTACAAATTTACAACCCATTTCAGTCGCTCAGATCGTCTCTAGAACGGTCGTAAATGGGTGAATAGTATCTGATCATCGCGCGGGCTCACTGCATTTTAATGAACAATTGATGGTGCTCATTTAGACATCATACATGCGCATTAGAATAATTATTATGTTCCTAACCACCTATAGGACTAGGGCCTACTAGGCCTATGTAAAATTAACCAAAATCGACGATAGCAAAAGGCGCTTTCAGCTGCATGATTGTTCTCCAACTGCATTTTCCCTCAGAAGCGTACGCTACGCTACGCTAAGAAAATCCAAGTATAATAATTTCGTGCACGTGTATAATAGCTACTAATAATTTTTATTATCTTACTTCCCATCCATTCTAAAAGTCATAAATTAGTGCTATATAAATTTACGCATCAGCCATTTATCATTCAGTCTCTGAATCTATGGCGCTACTCCTGTTTCCGTTTGTCCGTTCATAAACAAGGTTCCAGGGATGCCACTCATAGTTTTTTCCACCTAGATCTAGGTTTTTCGGTCTAGTCTATGTTTCTAGGGGTGTCACGACAACTCGTCTAACGACAACTCGTCTAACGACAAGTGGTCTCCGGACAATTCGTCTAACGACAACTGGTCTACTGACAACTTATCCAGCGCTTGAGAAATGGAAGCTGGATGATAGTTTTTAGAGGTGAAATGGAGGTTGGATTGATGAAAAAACGCAAGAGAAATGGAATCTGGATGATGGTTCTCTTACAGGTGAAATAGAAGCTGGATTGGCGAAATTAACGCATGATTAAAAAAAGCTGGATGAAGGTATTTCTAGATCTGAAATGGAAGCAGGATTGATAAGAAAACCGCTTAAGTAATGGAAGTTGGATGACGATATTTTTATATATGAAATAGAAGCTGGATTGACTAAAATAAGAGGCGAGAAATAGAAGCTGGATGAAGGTATTTTTATATTTGACATAGAAATGGGTGCATGTTGGAATACATGAATGAAAATCATCAATCCAGCTTCCATTTAAGCAAAAAAACACATTTTCGTAAATCCAGCTTCTATTTAATCAATACTATTCGTCAGTAGACCAGTTGTCGTTAGACCAATTGTCCGGAGACGAGTTGTCGTTAGACGAGTTGTCGGTAGACCAGTTGTCGTGGAACCGTTTCTAGGTTATTGGTCAGGATCTAGCTTTTTCTCACGGTGATTTTTACGACCTTTTGCATACAAATTTATCTTTTCAAGTGAAAATACACAAAAAACGTAAAAAGTCCAACATTTCGTGAATTTGGACCAAAATTGTAAATTTTGGAGCCTAGGAGTAAAAAAGTTCATTCAGAAATTTTATCGAGAGGGAAAGAGAGCAAATTTTAATCATCGGACGACTAATAAAACAGGTTGTCAGAATTTTCAAGCCAGAAAAATGAAAATAATGTGTTTTATACAGGAATTGTCAATCTATACTAGCCTTTTTCTACCGAATTTGACCCTTGTAAAATTTCAGAGTGGCATCCCTTCAGAGTTCTATACTAGCCATCTTGAGAACCCGCTTAGTAGACGATTTTTTTATGTTTCACCGATACCGGAATATTATCTAAAGCAAATAATTTACTTAGAATGCATATCGAGAGCGTCGATTCATTTAGGGGATGGTTGATTCAAGCCGTCAGTCCGATGTAAGTAACAATTTCTAGTTTTAATTGAGCGATGTTAGTGTGCCATATTTTTTTCTGCAAGCACGCGCTCGTTTCCGAGGTGTCTATAAGTAAGCAGATTGTTGTTGAATGTACGTTTTTATTACGATATAATATCGAAAAAGTCATATAATAGCGGGTTTGTTTTTGACTGCATAACTGAATGTTAATCTTTCGAATGAAATTTGCAGCAAAGGGGACTTAGTTTTAAATAAATTTATGTTCCACTGCTGTGATGGAGCTTACCTGCGACGTCAGCAGATTCGGAATGCTTGTTTTTTTGGTAAACGTCTTTTTTAACGTCGTAAGTTATTCGACATTGCATGGGTGTCATAGTTGGGCGAATAAAAGTCGGAATGGGGAAAAAATTCTTGCGACACAGAAATCGAAATGATGTAGATGATTTTCACTTAAATAGAAGTGGGATTTATTTTTAAAAAATCTTGCTGAAATAGAAACTGGATTGATGATCAGTAATTTTTAATTAAATAGAAGTTCTATTGATGATAAATAATTACCGCCTAATTAGATTAAACAAATTCTTGCCTAATCAGAAGCTGCATCGATAAGAAGAATTCTTGCCAAACTAGAAGTTGGATTGATTAAAACTAATAATGCTGCAACAAGCGAATTTACAACGCTAAAAGGTGCAGTTTCTGATTTTTTTTTTATCTGGCTGTAAATTTGATGGGTGAAAAAGTTGGAATATTCTACCAACACAATTTTTGTACAAATTAGTCCCAACATTACAAGCAACAACTATGAGTTTTTATTGAAATTTGTGGATATCGTTTGCAGAAAATCCGATTATTAGCTTGATTTATTATTTTTTGGTTTATTTAACCAATTTCGCACGTATCATACAGAAGAACAGGTCTACTTAAAACATTCAAAAATATAACTTTGACTTAGAGTTTGGGCTTGTTTTTGTTCGATGACCAAGTTATACTCCAATACTTTGTCTGATCTCAAGGGGTTGCATTGCAATGTCAGGCTAATCTTAACCGATGTTAGGACTTCTTATGTTTGCCATTGTCAGGATACAATCATCAGTTGCTTTCAGGGGCGTCGTAGTCAGAGTCCTAATACATTGGTTGAGCACTTCCAGGGGAGTTGTTGAAGTCACAATCTGTTGGTTTCTCCAAGGGAAGTTATGGGTGAAGTCATGATCCATTGGTTGCATCCAGAGAAGTCAGAGTCGTACCTACGAAGAGGCCAAGTCGATCGAAATGTGATCTGCAGAAAGCAATAAGTCAGGAAGGTCACAGACAACCTTTGACAAGTATTAATGAGTTTGAATATTGATCTGTTTGAACATATGCTCAGCCCGTTCCAAGATCTTTTTACGATGAACATATGTTACCCCATTCAGATAAATCTATCTTTTTACGATGTTTTTCTTTCTGCAGCTGTGACGCGAATCCACAACACCTGGCAAGGTATATCATTGCGCTCGTCAAGAAAGATAAGCCTACGGACGATCTGATGAGAAGCTGCAACGAAAACTTGGACGTCTTTCTTCAAGAAAGTAAGTTGTTGTTCAAATGTTATTTATATAACATAGCAACATCTTCAGATATGTGACATTGCTCCAGACTACCTACAAGAGCTCTGTTTCCCCATTGGTATCCAGGACCACCGCCCATCTGTTCTGCACAGAAGTGGTGCTCTTGGTTCCATTCAAACAAAATGGAACTACCCGGTATGCAGAATTGAGTGTCTACAATGATGGGTCCAGTTATCTGGCATGGGCTCCCATAGGGGCTACGTCTGCTTCCTGGGGATCTTACTGAAGCATCTTTTATACAACAAAGAACTGTACCTTTTTGCTGTGTTAGAGTCAGGAGCACTTCTGAGCAGTCCCCTTGAAGTGGCTGGTTCTGATTAGAATAATTTTAATAATCGATTAATATCCTAAATTTGATTGCAGTTAATCCATTAAAATCGATTAACTGCACAATTTAGTCTACGTGAGGTAAATCGTGAAGACTGTCAAAATGTAGTCACGAAGTTAGTTACTACTTTCTTAATGCAAAAATGGTAATTCAAACTGCTTTATTGCCACGTAAACATTTATTTTGTCTCAATCTTTCGATTTTTGCATTGGTATTTACCTAAAATGCAAAATGATTGCTTAATTATTCATTCAAAAAGCTTAACATTATCATTGTTCACCAGGTTATTTACGCTGAAAATGGTTGTTTGGCATCGCGAAATAAACAAATAAATTAATTAAACTTTTTAGTGATCAGTCGGTTAATTAACATTAAAATTCGCAGCCCTGATGTAAAAATTGTGTTGTGTTTAAACTTTCTTAGATCATTATTTGCGTTGTTTCATTTTCAGAAACGAGGCCGTTCGTGTCCAAGATGTTTGACGCAATCGCAAGTAAAGCGTACGTGTCATGTCCTCCAGTAGAAGACAAGGACCTAGAAAAGAAATGTAAAGGTGGTGATGCGGTACGACCCACTGTCGACCCCAACTCGGGTACACGTAGCGCTCAAGGGGAGCACAAATCCACTGCGCTACCCCCCATCGTTGGGTCAAAGGTTGCGACAGACGTGAGAGATAAACCGAAACCTACTCAGGGCGAGTCGAAGCATTACACGAGGAGCACCGACTCTCCCCCGAAGTCTCAGACTTGGAGGGACGAGCGAAACGAAGTCTTGAGTCGCAAGCCTGATGGCAGCCTGCATGGGAGGAGCGAAGACACAGATAAGTCGCAGTCTGACGACCGACTTAGGAGTCGAACGGAAAAGGGGTCGTGGAAACGTCCTTCGTCACCGCAGGGTCGGATTGCGGGCGTCTCGAGGTTGCGGAGTCAGGAGGAGGAAGAGAAGAGACATAGGTCGCTGGACAGGGTGAGTAGATGTTGGTATGGTTTCTCTAAGATTGCGTATTCTTTGAATGTCTGTGAACATATAATTGGCAGGTTTTTAGTTTGGATTATAATTTTGGAGCAAGAATTTAGTTAGTGTGTATAGTAGCATGGAGGGTAAATTGAGAATGCGATGAGTTTTCCATCTGCATCTTCCGTGACATTGCCCAAGCATTTGACACGATCACAGTATATTATTTGCTAAACATGACAGTATTGGGAACCGAGGTCTTATCTATGTTGGTTTAAATTGGCAACAAATTGTTGCACGTCAATGGCGCTTATCAAAATTAAGATTAGTCATTAGCCCTTTCCAGGGATCTATCCAATTTCTGTACGTAACTATGTATGCTTTATATTTATATGCATGATGACTAGACACTGGAGCAGTATAATTAATAGAAGAAGTTTCATGTCTTGATGTTTGGATCTTTCAGGGTTCTACGGGTGGTGTTGCAAATCAAGCCGCTGCTAAACGAGCGAGTCCTGGTCCGCTGCGCAGTCCAGAACCGATGAGGTATAAGCATAATTTGTTCATTTGATCTTTTAGGATATTTCAGCATCCTCTTCCTTTGTATAGTCTGTATTTTATTGTGTTGTATTGTATGTCACAATTTTCAAAGCGCTTCTCACAGAAAAAGCATTCGAATATCACTGAAGTCCGTGAAAATAACACGAGCTGCTAATACAATACATGCAGGAGAACCTAAATGGGTGGTTGACCTTGCTAACCTCAATAATGTAGTGTAGGAAGCAAGACAGTGGCGTACTGAAGCCATAACAGACAACCAGCAAAAGACAAAAACAGCTAAACAACTAAAAAAAACTAAAACCTTTAAAACTGTTGTCTTCATAAAGGGCTCGGCGGAACAACTGAGCAGAAACCCCAACTATTTCATCTCGTGAAGTGTTTTGAAGTACATATTACCTTGTGCTTTCAGCTCTCTGAGCTCTAGCGACTGACATGATCCATTTTCTCCATTGCTGTCTTTCTGATGTCGCTTCCCTTAGTTCTTCCAAGTTCATTCCTGTTGTTTCGTGAACTTCTTCCATCCACCTTTTCCTTGGCCACCCTTGTTTTCTTCTTCCCTCTCTCTATGCCAACATCATATCTTTTTCCAGTCCATTTGAACGCATATACATATGAGTACATATAGGCGAAGTTTATTTAAATCATCAAATGTTTGGTTGGCATTGAAAATATGTCATGCACCCACAGCACTAATCAATTGTCCAAATTTCTTTGGTAAACTAGAAACATCGCCACCCTTCACCCAACTTCGAATCGCGGCCGACAGTTGAACGAACACCAGATGGAGAATTCACGCATTACTCGAGTAGTCGCTCCGTTCTCCAGATCTCCGGTCTGTCGAAGGATTCCACGCACGAAGGAGCGGCTCGGTCCGCAGCCATCTTCCGTTGATCGAGCGAGCCACGTTCGAAAGCGATCGAGATCAAACGCGAGATCGAATTCACGATCGCCGTCGGCCAGAAGTGACAGTTCGATATCGAGCTTAGAGTCGTACTCGTCTAAATGCTCAGCGTCGAAAAGTAAGGCTGCTGTGTGCTTATGTGTTTTTTTATGTGCTGCATTTATGGGAGTACAATCTCGTTTTGATATGCTGTAGTTCTTTGAGAACGATCTAGTTTTGAAATGCTGTATTCCTGTTTTTGCCGGTCTATTTTGCACATGCCGCATTAATGTGAGTACAATCTGTTTTTCATGTGCTGCATTCCTTTGAGGCTGTGCATTTATATTTACCAAATTCATGATGCAAGATTTTTCTCAATAAATCAACTTGTTTTTTAGATGCGGTTTTGATGATGATGATGACACTATTGGAAATTTAGATGTTTAGTATTTAACTAGTCTTTCAGAAAGGAATTAATTCTTTTAAATTAAATCTTTTAAATTAAATTAAATCTTTTAGAGTAATAAAAAAAACCGGATGATTGTTGTATACATGTTGCAAATTTCCACAATCTTTAAAGTGTAAATTTTGAATTTTTTTATATATTTTATTTGTTGTACCTAATACGTGTAGATTTTAGTATTTATTTAATTATTACTTTACGTTACACGAGTAATTGAGCATGTGTGTTTGTGTGAACTTAGGAGCGCACGTTGAGAAGGATGTTGTGGACAGTCGCAGCTCCACTCCACTTGAAGAAGAGTCAGACAGAAACATCAATATGTATCGTGCAATGCCTAGAGATATCGACAGGTCTCGGCCACGATGCCAGGATTACGACGGTATGTTGAATCGAATTGAACAGTTCTTTGAGCAGCAACAACAATCCATATTGTGATAATATTGTGAGGCCCGGTGGTGTAGTGGTGTCGTCGTTGCCTTGGAGCGGGAAGGTTCGAGGTTCGAATCCACCTCACCATGTAAGGACCTTGGGCAAGTTCTTCGCTCACAATTGCTCAGCGCTTCGGCATGAAACTTTGATGCAGTGTCCGCTCTTCATTCGGGAGCGCCTCTGAGTAGAGAGAGAGAGCTTGATGGGGCGCTATAAAAAGTGCAAATACAAACCAACTTAAATAAAGTATTAGTACACATTCAGATGTGAGAGCAGAAGGGGCAACATGTGGTGCTAGCATGTGTCAGGATCAAGTAATTTTTAATAATCTTCGTTTAATTTAAAACTGACACTGCAGTTTGATTGCAATTCATATAGTATGAACAGATGATCACAAGTTATCACTGGAGTTGTATCTAACTCTGTACTAGCGTGAGCTTTGCTGCCCCACTTCTATCCGCTTGCACAACTCCTAAATTGTCATCAGTGTAACCAAACTGTTGAAGACTGCTTTTCTTGCTTCACCTGTGTTTGGAGAGTCTCTCGGTAGCGTTCTTGAGGGCATGCTGTATAATTTCTGATTGGTTGAGTGATTGACTGACTTACTGAATGCTTGATTGATTGATTAATTTCTAATTCTTCGACTGATTGATTGCTTGCTTGATTGATTGATTAATTATTGATTGTTTGTTTGATTGATTGATTGATTGATTGATTGAAGTCTTTTTGCTGTTGAATGGTGTTTTCAGAGAAGGGATTTTGCGTGCGAGGCGATCTCTGTCCATTCGATCATGGATCTGATCCTTACGTTGTTGACGAGTCGCAGTTCTCCAAAGTTCTTCCGTTTCAAGGTACAGGCCATATGTGTTCAGAGTGTAAGCATATGGGTTCAAAGTGTAGTAGGCATAATGGCATATGTGTTCAGAGTGTTGTGGGCATATGGGTTCAAAGTATGGACGTTTGTGTTAAAAGTGTGGACATGTATGTTCAGAGTGTGAACATTTGTGTTCATAGTGTTGACATTTGTGTTCATAGTGTGAACATTTACAAGTGCTAAATATGTGGGTATTTGTGTTCAACGTGTGGGCATCTGTATTTGTGTTCAAAGTGTGGGCATCTGTATTTGTGTTCAAAGTGTGGGCATCTGTATTTGTGTTCAAAGTGTGGGCATCTGTATTTGTGTTCAAAGTGAGGACATTTGCCTTGTGGCAATGAAGATTCCTTACTTAAAACCTAATTTGTTGTTTTTGGCGCAGGTGGTGTTTCGATTGGCCTTGAAAACGGTCGTCTCGTCCAAAATCAAATGCAGCAACGTCCTATTCTTCCGTCTCATCCAAATAATCCACTTCTACCAAACGTTTCCAGACCTCCTCCACCTTTCCTTCTTCGACCGATGCCACCTCCACTACCTCCACACTACATCACCAGTCATGGTACGCTAAAAAATATCTTATCATATTCAGCAAGCATCAAGTTTACTAAGGGCTAAGACACTGCTACGTGACTATTTAATTAATGACTGCGAAGATGTTTAACCTTGTAAGCACTGTTTTTTGTGTGTGTTTTTAAAAAGTTAAGTTTACTACATTAATTGTCATTTCATTCTGTTTTTTAGCCTACTATTCGATTCATGATATCAACCATCACTTAAAATTGCACATGTAGATCTATAGATGTCCCTGTTAGCGGGATATTCATCCCTTAGGGCCTTCCTTGTTGCCATCCGATTATGTGAAGCATCTTGTACTAGTTATGACTATTGTTTATGGTTGATGGTTGCAATAAATGAATTGAATTGAATTATAAATGTGAACGTGATTATGTGTAAATATTGAATCCCTGGTGCATTAACTAGGATAAGGTGGTGTTCAATTTAGATTCTAAGGTCCATCACTTTGGAACTTTGTGGGGTGCAGTGGTGTGGTGGATTTGATGCCTTGGGGCTGGAGGGTTCCAGGTTCAAATCCACCTCAAGCTGTCGCGCAGGGACCTTGAGCAAGTCATTCACTCGCAATTGCTTGTGCACTTCGGTGTGAAACTCCGATACAGTGTCCATGCTGCAGCCGGGAGCGCCTCTGAGTAGCGAGCTTGAAGTGATGCTATAGCAAATGCCAGAAATAAATAAATAGCTGACATTTGTGTAAATATTGAACCCCCATTTGCACAAACTTGGATGAAGGCAGTTTTAAATTAAATGCTCAGGTCCATCGCTTTGGAATTATTTAATGAACTGTGTATTTGATTGACATTCAGGTATGCCTCCTCCTCCTCCAGCCTACTACCAACCATCGATGCCCGTACAAGGGAGTCGTCCAGTCGATATCTACATCCCACCACCAGGTAACCTTAACAGTAACCATAAACATCAATTTATTTCAGAGCCAATTTAAGTGTAGAAGGTTACATCTCGTCATACTAAGAACAAGTTATCTATTTTGGTCACAAACGGGAGCCCGGAAGGAACTGCAGAGTCCCACTGGTTAGGGCCACATGATATGTACATTGCCTGGTTTACAAAGGTTATTTACCTACGTTTGTGTTAAAAGTATCTTGTTGCGTGTGCAATTATTAACATTCTAGTGCAGAACTTGTGAGGTGTGGTGGTGTTGTGGTGGCGTCGTTACCTTGGGGCCAGAGGGCTCCAGGTTCGAATCCACCCTCAGGCCGCCGCTTAGGGTCCTTGAGCAAGTCATTCTCTTACAAATACTCAGGTGCTTCGGCGTGAAACTCCAATGCAGTGTCTGCGCTGTAGTTGGGAGCGCCTCTGAGTAGAGAAAAACTGGAAGGGCGCTATAGAAATGGAGAAATAAATAAATGAAATAATTAAATAAAACCTCAAGCCTTAACTAAGAAAATGTTCGTTCATATTCTAAGTGTATTGACCCTTTACCATATTACCTCAGTTTACGTTTAATTGATCTTATGTGGCATCTGATGTTTGCATTTCATTTTAAACAGCTGACGCCTACCTGCCAGAGCCTTACAAACCAAAGACCTTGTTGAGAGGATACAGAACTACTGGCGCAAAACCAGCTACTGCTTCAGGACTTGAGAATCCTACAGACGTTTGGCAGGCGACGCCAGATACACAGTCATCCTATCAACGATTCAACACTTCTTCCCAGATGCCAGTATCCCAGCTGCCTATTAGTCGCCATACCAACCTGGTCCGTGTGCCGACACAAGAGGATGAAGGATCTACAGGTGAGAGTTGAAGTCTTTTGGATTTTGATCTGATTTGGGTTCCTAGTCGTTTTTGGTGCACATTCTTGCATTTCGACTTTTTTGACTGAACACCTTCATTGTCTTGCATCAGCTGCTCGAATTCAGTATAAAATTCTCTTTTCACGTATGAGATTGGTTTTCGTGTCAAGCTCCTCACTAGCTCTATCCAGATTCAGCAAATAAAATTCTATGTCTCACGTGTGAGATGTGTTTGGGTCAAGCTCCTCAATAGTTCTGTGATCTTGTTAGGCGGCATTTCTGCCGGTCTTTAGACCGTCATGACCTTCTATAGAACCTTGGACTGGGACTTCATTATGCCTTTGCCTCTGCTGACCGTGTTCTGTGAACTGGCCTTCCTGCTATAATTCAGGCTTAAATTTTATCTGCCTATTGTCTTAAGACTTATTTTTCGGTGGGGGGTTCTTCGTACTGGGGGCGACTCTGATTAGGTTGTATTGTGAGAGGAGCTTTATAAATCCGTATCGAGTGTAATATAAAGTACATTCATAGTTAAAGTTTTAGATAGTAAATTTGTTATTGCATTCTTGCGAAGTACTTGCTTAGAGATACCTCACAAGCCTGGTGTTGTCATTGCAGTGTAACATGGCAGCCATTGGCAGGCATACATAAGTGATGTAAAGAGCTGTGTATTGAGAGGCTGACATATTGAAAATTAACTTAATCTGCTACACCCCAGTTGCAAATAAGTATACAGAATCCTGTTTGTTGGTGAGACATAATTTTGGCTGATTCTTAATTACATCTTATTTTTCTGGTGCTTCAAGCAGAGAAAACTCTCGTGAATGTCGTTGCCAACGTTAACGCTGGTCTTAAGCGAAAGTCTAGTGATATGGACAGTGGTAGCCAACCGGTGTACTCTGCTCCGGAGACAGAAACCATCATCATGCCTCCACCGGCAAAGAAAACCGCTCTCGATCATCCAGGTAGGATGCTTCTGAAATTCGAATTCGTTAGGTTTTTTTAAAAGCGTTATGTTGAAATCCCATTTTAAGCTATGATGGCAAACTTTGCTGCATATCGAGCTTATAATTATAGCTGTTGTTGGACTGAGAGCACTTCTGAGTAGATTACCTTGAAGGTCCACTAAAAAACATCAATTATAATAATTAATGATAATAATAGTTTAATATTCATCATTTCTTACATTTCTGTAAACTGCCTTCACATTTCATTTGTTTTATATTTTGCTACTTAACTAATTTCTCAGACTTTGAGGAGAAGATGCCATATATTGTTTTGCCTGGCTTACTTTCGTTGCTTCTCAAAGGTGTTCGTCAGAATTCTAGTCATGTCAACAAGACGCTGGAGATGCGTAAAATCCCGCGAGATCAGAACACAATAGCCAACATCAACAATCACTTCTCCAAGTTTGGAACCATCATCAATCTTCAGGTAAGCTCACAAGTGTCATTACTGGATATGAGCAGGTAACTTAACTGATTGTTATAAGTACGCATTGTTTAACCCTTTTACAACAATACGTACCAATGCAACTCATTGTTAAAATCTTCAGTTATGTAATTTTATGTTTAATTAATTGAACAGGGACTAATTTTTTTCAGTTTTAATGTAGGTTGTTTGTTGTTGATGTGAGTTTATTATTAATGTGGCTTTATGTTTTAGGTGGTTTGTTCAATATTAGCATGGGTTGCTTGTTTTTGTGGATTGCTTGAACATTATTAATTAATGTGAGAACTTTGTTTAAGCTTGAGTTTGCTTATTATTGTTGTGCATTGATTAACATCTTGTTTTTATCTGTGACATCATTCAGTAATTAATTAAACAACCTGTAATTAACGATGAACAATTCGTATTAGTAATAAGCCCACGTTGATAATAAGCCTGCCCACGTTCATAATAAACCTGCCCACGTTCATAATAAACCTGCCCACGTTCATAATAAACCTGCCCACGTTCATAATAAACCTGCCCACGTTCATAATAAACCTGCCCACGTTCATAATAAACCTGCCTAGGTTGATAATAAGCCTGCATTAATAGTATCTTTTAGCAATTAACGCAGAATTTTTTTGCATTGTAGGTTGGATGGGAGGGAGACGCTCAGGCGGCACTCGTATCGTTTGCGAGCAGCGCTCAGGCGTCGGCCGCCTACCGTTCGCAGGAACCGTTCCTTAACAACCGATTCATTAAGATCTTTTGGCACAACTCGGAAAAACCACAACAGCAGCAGCAACCAGTGGAACCACAGCAGACGAATGTATGTTGAATCTGAGATGGATTTGTTTTTATTTGTGGATGTTGGGAGATTTCCGATGGTGTGTGTGGATTTCGTGGCTGAAAGCTTGACTCTTCAGGCCCTCCTTCTAGCTCCTACTATTGAAAGCGACCAACATTATCTCCAATTTCCGCCATGCTGACCTTCCCCAGATCTTGACCTGGCACTTAAATGAATGAAGCAGTTGGTGCTCGTGGGTTTGATTTGATATGGCGCCAGTGAGTAGGAATCTTGAAGGAGTGCTATATAAATTCTCTCTAGTGTGCACACACTCACATTTTCACTGTTCATCCACTTTTATTTATCATCCAATTTCATTGTTTATTCAATGTAATTGTTTAGCAAGTTTATTGTTTATCCACTTTCATTGTTTATATAATTGTATTTAGATATATAAAAATATCTGATGATGCTTTTTTAGCAGTCATCCCAGCCTACCACTGAGCCGCAGCAACGTCCAAAGAGACATGTTTTCCCGGAGCGTCACCAGCTTCAGCTCAACAACCGGCTGACGAAAACACGTCCACCGTTGCCAAACTTGGTTTGTACCTGCCTTCCAGCGTTTCGGCGGGTTAGCGGCTTCTCAGAGCTCTTGACTCCTAAGAGTGAGCAAGACTCTATTTACATTAAAGTCTGTGTTTGTTTAGCGATTGAAGATTCTGTTGTGGTCTTGGGTTTAAGAGCTGAAATGGAAATTATTTGTAATTAGCATTGAATCATTCTTTTGCTGTGAGGATACTTGTTTTTTTTTCTAAAGAAGTCTTTCACCTATGTTGCCTGGCATTGGACTGTCAAAGTGATCTCTTGGTCTTTCACATGCTGTATTGCATTCTTTCTAGTTTGTGATATTTTTTAAATTTATTTTAAATTATGGTACTAGAAAGGTGTTTTGTCAAATTATGGTCTTTCACATGCTGTATTGCATTCTCTCTGGTTTGTGATATTTTTATTTATTTTAAATTATGGTACTAGAAAGGTGTTTTGTCAAAATATGGATAAGGAACAATTACAAACGAAAAAATGAACAACGGTGTCAAAAAAACAGAAAAAATAATTGTGCCTACAATAAAGTGCCAGAAAAGAAAAAGGTGCCAAGAAAAAAACAAAAAAGATGGCAATGAAAACAATGATGCCCAAAAAACCAAAAAAATGATGGCACCTAAAAAATAAAAAAAATTATGACACCAGAAAAAAGAAAAAAAATGGCACAGAGAAAAAAATTTATAGTTTCAGAAAAACAAATGGCACTAGAAAAATGAAAGAAAACATGCATTGAAAATATGTAACCAGAATGTCAGAAATTCTTTGTGTCAATCCTGGTTTCGTAGAAGAAAATTAAATTAGCTTCTTGAAAGTCAGTATTTGTTTTAGAAGTGACATCAATTGTTATTTCATGCCATGTTCTGGGTTTTATCGTTCCACGAATTAAGTTTCTTTCTTGCTTGACTCGATGTTGTGGTATTTAGAATGTAGCGGCTGTACAGGGTTTGGGTGCTGATGAGAGCAAACCACAGCCCTCCAAACCGGCCACTGATGCTCCACCCACTGATTTGCGCCCAACACACGAAGTCTCGCTTACAAAAATACAACGAAAGCCTTCAAAAGATTTTCCTGTAAAGGTAAGCAGTCCTGTTAGCTTAAATAAAGCAAGATGAGGGAGCAGAAGAAAACCGGCCCCTATGCTAATAATAATAATAATAATAATAATCACCTGTGCTAATGATAATGATGTTGACAATTTGTATGGCACCGTAACAGTGCTATGCAGTTACAAGGGTGCCTAAGCTAACCATGAGGCAGCCATTGGTATGAAATGTTGGCAAGTTCTTTTTCTTAGCATAAATTTGTGAGGTGGGGTTGTATGTCCTCTCCCTTGCAGTCTCATCATCCCACCAAAAGTGTATGTACGTGCAATTCACATTCGATTGTTTCTTACCGTGATTGAGCAAGGCAAACTTGGCTTGATGTGTGTTTAACGATAGATTGACAAATTACGTCACTCTTACTTTTTGTGACGTTTACTGTTTTTTATTGATGGTATGTCTATTTCTCAAATTAGTTGTCTGTCAAGTTTGACTGGTTTTCTGATTTAATTGTTTATCCATTTTAATTGTTTATCTGATTTCATTGTTTATCCATTTTAATTGTTTATCTGATTTAATTGTTTATTCGATTTCATTGTTTGTCCAGTTTCTTTGGTAGATTTCTTAATCTGGTTAAAATCTAATTCGCAGAATAACTTTGTGTTTAACAGACAGCATTGACAAAGAAAATTGAAGAGGTTACGCAACAATCACAGATGCTTCTGACGAAATACGTAAACGAACAGAAGGTGAGAATTTATTTATTTATTTATTCTGATGGTTAGTTCTTTGCTCTTTTTAGTTCTGTTCTCAGCCATCCTCGATCCGAGGGTCGGCCGCATCATGTACAATGTTCCTCCAACGCTTCCTGTCCGTCAGTCTTATCATTTCTTCCAATGTCAATCCAGTCCATTCCTTTATGTTGCCCAGCCAGTTTGTTCTTGGTCTTCCTCTTTTTAGTGATAACGTGTAATTTGCTGGTGGTTGTATGGAATTATTAAAGGACATGCTCAATAATTTCTCTGAACCAGCGCTAAGCAGGTAACAGTGGTGCGCAGCCAGAACCTTGTAGTGTAAAAAGTATCAGACATTTTTGTAGCGCCTTCACAATACTTCTTTAGACCATTATCTGGTCTGCAATGTCTTAGGGTTTGTGTGTGTCATTGTATTAAAACAACAAAATGATGTACAGACTTGAACTTTGAGTCATTGTGTAGTCGATATGAAATTTATATGGTGTGTGATGTCTGTTCCATTCAGGCTTTGTTCGAAAAACTTGAGAAGGACAAAGCTACACTTGGTGCTGAGGACCGTGCAAGTATTATACAGGTGAGTTTAATAGTTTATCTGTCTTGGGAAAAGCATTCTTTCATCAGTGAAGGGTACCTGGGAAAAGATTCAAGCATTTATAAAAATTCAATCAGTAATAGTGTTTGCTGTTAAATGTCTCTCCAAGGTATCCACGATGGGGCATGGTTTGTTATGTAGACCATGTGTGTTTGAGCCTCTCCTGATACAGCTTCTGTCTGGGGACCATAGATCTACAAGCCACTCCTCAAAGTTCCTAGGTTTATTTGCACTTATGTTCATATCTACCAACCTTGGACCTGTGTTTATCAGATTCTGTGGTACACCAAAGTGTGATTAGCAATTGCTTAATAAACAATACACTTACTTACTATTTGTCTTTCACAGACAATTAAGAAGCTGGCCGCCAAAATCGAGGATGTGAAGTCAACCGTGTCCGGTGTGCTGAAGCCAGGGCCAGCGGCACCACGTCCTAAGGTCGTTCATCCAACCGTGCCCAGGGGCAGTCTCAGAAAGGTCAACGTCAGACGCTTCAGTGGATCCGGAAAGTTGTCGCCCGGCGTATCAGCGAGCAACTCTCAGCTCAGTCTTGCTCAGGGTTCCATCTTCCAGGATAAGCAGCATGTATGAGACTGTTCATCTTTTTTGTGTTGTGTGTATGAGGGTTTTGTATTCGTAACTAGCCTGCTTTGTGATTGTCTGCACCACTAGCAATGCATAACCAATGGCATGGTTGCAAACTATGGGGTCAGTTTTGAAAGTAAAATTTTTAGGCAATTTATTCTGTGGGGGGTGGATTTGGACCTGTTTGTTCCTCTATAGACACCTGTAGTCTGCACCATTTTGGTAAATGCATTTCAAAATTCTGTAATCTGTATGGTGTCTGTAGCATATCTGGAGTTCTGGACACCTTGACATGTACGCAAACTATGTATGCAAGCTGCTGTCTGTGTATATATGCATTTATTTACACATGTAGAATTAAATAGCTAGTATAAATTTGACCTCTGAAGTTAACTATTATCATGTATAATAGGCAAGCCAAAGAAAGGACTGACAATTAATATGTGCCATTCTTATGATAGAGGCATGCCATTTTTTGGTAGATGCATTTCACAGGTCTGTATGGTGTCTGTACAAAGTGTACATATGTGGACACCCAGCGGCGTATGCAAACTATGTAACACGCTGCTCTCTATGTATAATTGTATACGCATTTATTATTTGTAAAAATCTGTTTGCATATGCAGACTTTTTACATATGTGGATAGCTAGTGTGCGGCCTCTGAAAGTTAACTATTGTTATGGATGTAGGCAAGCTAGAGAAAAGAATGATAATTATTAATATGTGTCGTTCATATGAAAGAGGAGGAATGCACGTTTAGAATTTTACTAGATGCCCGAAATTTGCTGTTTTTAGTGTCTGGGTACTTGCGAATCCCGCCAGGTTCTGTTGGAAAAATCGTCATTTTTAGGGCAGTTTACCAGCTACCAATTGATGTTAGGACAATGATGTTATGACAATGGAAAGGTAGAAGATTTCTGGTTGGGTTGGAGAGATGCATTGTCTTTGACTGGTCAGGATTGGAATACCTCAGTGGAGCTGCACTTTGCTGGTGGGGGTCTGCCACCATAAACCATTTACGCCCCTGATGAGTTACACCTTTTATGACTTTTTGATTGATTGATTGATTGATTGATTGATTGATTGATGTTTTTCTGTGCATTTATTTTAGGCTCAGAAGGCGATTCTTGATACGGAGCTTGAGCTGATGACCTGCCAGAAGGAAGGTCATGATGCGGACGAGCTAAGGAAGCGAGTGATGGTTCTCAAAGAGGAGGTAACGTCGAATATTGTCTCATATTGTTTCGCATAATGTAGTATAACTGTATTTAAAGCAGGAGCAAGGAATTCTTTTGTTACAACGTTTTGAGTCAGAACAATGGGTTTATCGTGGCACTCAGTGCTATCCGCATTTGTATACGTCTTTTGCACATTCTGGGCCACTGCAATGGATCACGTTGCCTAATGTTCTTCCATATTCTTTCCTCTACGTACTTCAGTTACTCAGAAAGTCTTGCTGTTGTTGGGAATGGAGTCTGCTGTTTTGGCTCAGCCACGTGAGCCTGGCTGCAGATGTTATACTTTGGTGTTGTCACGGAATGTTTTAAATAAGAGTTTTGACTTTAATATGCCTTACTAAGTGTGCTAACAGGTGCATGGATACACAAACACACCTTCAGTTATATAGAAACATTTATGCAGACTGTTAGAAGAATTATATCAACGGAATTTTGGTTTTTGTTGTAGGCTACGTCATTAGGAATATTTAACAGTGCGGGTCAAGGTCGCGGGTTCGTTCGAGGTCGAGGCAGGGGAAGAGGGTCGGCCGCTGTGGGTCGACGGTGGGCAACACCCCGTTACCGTACGAACCCACTGACCGTGGATAGACGTCCAAAGCAGCTACTGGTGACTGGATTTGAACTGGACGAAAAGGATGAACTTCTTGTCCACATAATGGTCAGTGTCCAAGGTTTCTGTACTCTGTATATAATGTGCTGGGGTGCTTTAGTCGTAAGTGTGCTGGATTGTAGACCAATAGGTCAGTAGTTCAGATCCTCTTCCGCAGAAATTAGTTTAGAGTTCTGGTCCACCTGTATCACAGCCCTGTCTTATAATGACTACACTGACTGTGACACTGTCAGTGCGTCGCGAGGGAGAGGACTGGCCATCATTTGCACACTTCATACCTGCTGTGGCTGTCTCTTAGGACCGAGCCTTTCTTCTCTTGTAAAATTTGCCATTTCTTCGAGCAGAAGCTAGTCTGCACTTCTGTGCCAATCTGTCCTTAAAACCCAAGATTCAACAGTTTAAGATTCTTTTTGTTAACCCCCCTGGGGTTAAAATTAGAGTTCCGACAAGCCACTGGAATATTGCTAAGTTACATTTGGTGCCAACCATCTAAAATTCTAAATCGTGGCATCAAGTCAAGGTGAAATGCATCTTTGATACCCAGTTAGTTGGCTTAGGAAATTAAAGTACGATCAAATAACTTGTACGATACATACATATCGAACAGAATTTGTCATTTAGTTGATTTTTAAGTTTGAGCATTCTGCTCATGCTGTGCTACTTTGAGGAGTTACAGTAATTCTTTTTGTTCTTTTTTAGAGTTTTGGAGCGTTAGACAGCCACAGTTTTGATTTGACCGCGCCATCTCTACTCGTCAGCTTCAAGTCAAGAATTGTTGCGGAAAAGGTCGGCAGCTTATTTGTTCACGTGCTCTATTTTGAACTGCATTTAATATAATTTTAATGAAGAAATGAGTTGTGTATTAAAAGTGTTAATATAATTTCTTTCTTGGGATAGTTTATCTTAAAATGTTAATATTGCCATCCTAACAGTTTTGGAAGTACTAATGTTAATTTGTGTGCTGCATTGGCTATTAAAGAGAATACTTGAAAGCGTCTAGTGCAGGGGTTCTCAAACTTTATTTTTATTGTACCCCCAAGTAAACAAATCGAATGGTGGCGTACCCCCAGCAAAGTCAGATCAGAAACAAAATGCTATTGCTTAGTCCCCATTGCAGTGACAACTAAAAGTCCTTTAATCATTGTATGGTGTAGCCTGTAGAGTCGTATAGCCTACAAGAAGCAAATTTAAATTATGCAAAGTTTTAATCATGCAATCATATCAACAAAAGGGGGGAATTGGTCTATAATTCCTGTAAGAAGGAGCTAACCTATGGCGTTATATTGCTGTGTGCTTGTTTTGACTAGCACAGATTTAAAATAAAAAATTACCTGGTTTAATATTTGTCAATTTCAAACTCAAATTCATCCCATATATTGATTTTTGATAGCAAGAATATAGGCCTATAGTTTAAAAAACTAGTTTCAAACAGATATATAATTATATGACGTGCTGAAATGAGTTACAAATTTTAAAGCTCGGCCAGAAATTAATCCTTAGAGCAATTATTCAGCTATCCTTATTGAGCCATAGGGCCTATACCCTATAGGCCTATATAAGCTTAATATAATTGCAATAGCCAACGTTGAGAATTTCTGGCTTTGGTTCTTTCAACCATTTAAATACATTATTTTGTTTCAAATTTATAGTGACAGGTCTAAACATAACATGTTGCATGCACTATAATATAAGCTTAATATTTGAGTCTAATCACAAATGTTGTGAAAGAAAGAAATGACGATGCTGTTACATGAAGCAACGTTAAAAGTCATTGCTAATCAAGGAAAAATGAACACAAAGTCCATAAACTCAAAGAAAAATTTATATTTATGAAATTTGTCGCGTACCCCTTACCGGCACCTGGCGTACCCCTAGGGGTACGCGTACCACAGTTTGAGAACCCCTGGTCTAGTGGTAACTGAGACCATGCCTTATAACACAGGAAGCACAGGTTTGAGCCATGCTTTCAAAGAGTCATTTGCTGTGCATGGTCCTTGACTTTTTTTTGGAAGTCCGTAAGTCACAAATTATTGCTCAATTTCATCGATCGAATGATGCTTGGACATTTGTTAAGTTGTGACTAATGTTCTGCTTCAAGGGCTCTTTTGACGGCTCGTTTAAGAGTAGATTTTGTGCAAATACTGTACATATATTAAATACCTTACAGATCCCATAATGTTTAGGGTAGTGGTAAACACGCTGGCATGCAGAACACGCGAACGTGGGATTGCTTCGCCTGCCAACGATTGACATGGCTTTCGATTCGGCATATGGCATTGATAATAATATTATATTAATAATATATATAATAATATTATGAGCAGGATTCGATGTTCGCCTTGCATGGCTGCCAAGCAGTTAAATTGGAATCCTGTAATAACTGGTGACCATCTGTTCATAAAAACTTCATAGTATAAATTGTCGTTATTATTATGAATTGTAATCATACTGCAGTGCATCAGTTTGCAATTAATCGAAGATTATTATTATTACATTACAATTTTTAAACATGTTTGCTGTGCAGGTTGCGGCCGACGGTTGCACGTTTAAAGGTAAGAAACTAACGATGGTGTGGCAGAAGTCGGTTTTGTCGGAGCTGAATACGGGAACAGAACGAGAAAACACGGGAATCAATGTGAAGCAACCTACGCACACAGACTTGAAGATGAGTGCCACTGGTGAAAACATGCCGAACAAAAACAAGCCTGGTCATGCGACTGTAGCTGGGCCGAAACTGGATGAATGCGAGGAAACTGATGTTAAATTCTTGTGTTCCGTTGATCTTCAGAATCGAGACTCGGCTGCAATAGAGGAGGTTAGTTTAAGAGTTTTGATCGCATTGGTTGTTGCAAGTAGAGTTTTTTAATTGCTATTGTATTATTATTGGTATTAAGAGTTTTGGTAGGATTATAGGTATTAGTATTATTGTTATTCATACTTTAATGAATTATTATGATTAGTCGCTGTTACATTACTAGTTAAGTTAGGTGTCACCTGGTCACCTGGTGCCGTCAGCTACTGGAGCTCTGGCGAAAGCCCTGGTGCATCTTCTCCAGTTGATCCTCTCCCTAGTCGCCTCTCTTAGTTCCTCCAGTCTCATGCCAGACTTTTCCTGTACTTCATCCAACCATTTCTTCCTTGGTCTTCCGCATCTTCTCCGTCCCTCACCGCATGCCGTCATCAGCTCCTTTTCCAAACCGTTAGATCTCATCACATGGCCGAAGTAGCTCAATTTCCTCCAAGTTGCTGTTTGCTGCAGTGTCTCCTCCCTCTCTATTCCGAGCTCCTCGCGCACCGATTCGTTAGTTCTCTTCTCCGTCCATGAAATCCTTAGCATCTTTCTCCAAATCCACATCTCACACGCGTTGATTTTCTTTTCCATATCCCGTGTCTTTGTCCATGTCTCGCATCCATATAGGACCACTGGGAAGATCAGTGCTCTTACCAGTCTTTTCTTTGTTTCCCTGCTCACGTATTTGTCCTTCCAAATCTTTTCCAGACCGTTCATTGCCGTTTTCCCCATTGTTACCCTCCTCCTTATTTCCATATCACTTCTTCCCTCCTTCTCTATCATAGATCCCAGGAATGTGAAGCTCGATACTACCTCTTTAGGTGTATCCTATGAAAACATTCATGAACATTATTTGGAAAAAGGGGGCCAGAATAATATAAGCTATTAGCTTTTTATTAGCTTCAATAATTATTGCATTGTACTGTACTTAGTAGTCATGATTGTATAACCAGAATTGAACATGCAATAAACAATAAGTGTTTTGAATTTTCCGTCTCTTCTGTTTAGAAATGCCTTGAACTCGCTATTTGTCGTTGGGTTTAAACATTTGGATATCTAGTTGCTTTTCACGTGATGACTGACAGTGTCTTATATACATATTTCTTTTGCTTGCATTACAAATGTTTGAAGTAACAATGATAATTTTTTATAATTAAATTTGGTTGTACGTACCAAAAGTATGGCGTCAAGACAAGATCAGCTTAGATTGAAGTCTGTGAATTTACTAAGATTGGTGCAACAGGATACATAAACAGATGCTATAATAATATTTTCAAGTTTTAGTTGGCTAAACCTGAAAATATTTTTTTTATGAATCTGATAATTATGGTGGACCAGTGGATCTGCTAAAAAAAATTTGTCTCGTTCAAATTCTCTGAAAAGTGACAGAATTTTTGTTAATAATTTTATTGATGCAAAACCGAAACAAATCTTGGTTATGAATTAATAGTTTCATTGCATTCTATAGCAAAACCAGTTTCTTGATTTTGTTTGTAAATATAGATTTAATAATTATCTCGTATTCATTTTAGGACGACAACATCGAGTTGCTCGGATTGGATGAAGAAGACGATGACGACGATGAGGAGGAGAGATCATGGAGGAGATAACGACAGCGGCAATATTATTATTACTAATCAAGATTTCAATTTTATGAATGTTTTGCGACTGTGAATACGATGGCTGTGAACAAACCATTGAACTTTTTGTCACATCTAAAGACTTTTGGGGCCATCCATATAGTATGTACGCACGGAGGGCAAGGGTCAATCCCAAATGCTTACATGTGCAGCCTATCGGGGCTAAAAGAGCGTCTGGATGGTCATAAATGACCTCCAGGCACTTTTACTCAAATCTGAACGCCATCCTGTCACTAATTATTAGGCCTGCATATATGCTGAGGTAAGGGATGTCCAGGCACTTCCTTTTTCTACAATTTAAGCATAGGTTTACTGATAATGTATGTACGCATGGGAATGGGGGGGTGGGTGGTGGTGGTGAAACCTTGATAATTATTTGTCTATTATTAGTCTTGAGTCGCTGAACAACTATGAAACAAGTACTACAGAGAGAAGTTAGACTTAACCCTTTGAACCCGGAGCTCTCGTAATGCTATTGATAACGGGCAGGAAAACCGACCCGTTGGGTTCTAAGGGTTAAAAAGTGCATGTGCGTACAGGGAGGTGACAATCTTTCCAGATTACTGTGTATGTACTAAATGGATGGCCCCTTTGTGAGTGACTTGTGTTCAGGCTTTAATTAATTGTGTTGTACGAGCTGATCGCGGATAATTATTACATTATGTTTGACATTTCAAAGTGATATAGTAGTTAGTTAGATGCGAAAGAGTGCTAGCTTCGTTACTTTGTAGTTTGCGAATGACTTTCGAAAGTGGAGAGACGCTTCCCATGTTTGCACGTTACTGTAATTATTATGTGACATTTGAGGAGTATTAATTAAACGCCATTTCAAACAAGATATCATATTTTGACCGCTGCGTGTGTGATTAATTATCGTTGCGTCTTTATTGCTATTGTTGGGACTTGACAATAATTGATTCTGATTTTTGTTGGACTGAAAACTATTGTTATATTGAAAAACAAATCATCGATTTTGAAACAACGGACTACTAAACAGTTTAGCATAAGCAACGTCAATGAGGAATTTATTCAGCTGTATGCTACTTCACATAATACATGTATGTTTCAGTTGTTTACTGCGTGAGAATTTCTCACATCATACAAGTACATTAATGTCTATACCATTGAGAGAGGGAGAAAAGCTGAAAATTAATTTCATAAATAACATCGCTGTTTGACAGGTTTTTTTAGAACAAGGCTGGTGTATCTTTCCAGAAGATTTTCCCACTGTGGATATTAAACTGTGCTGATCTGGTGCAATATTGACTACTTGTTTCATATTTACTGGTATTTTTTAATCCTGTTTCATCAAATAATTTATTATTAAGTGTTCAAATCAGTGGCATTCAGAGGTCCTCTGTCAGACTTTTAGCTTTTTGACTGGACTGTTATAGGCCTATGTAATATTTACATGTATGCAGAAATTCACTTGATCTTGCAAAAAAGAAAATTCTACCTTCACGCAAGTCTGTGCTGAGTTTGTGTATTCATTATTTATTTTAGTTGAAAATTAGTAAGACCTAGGCAAACATCAAGCCATATCCGAGACCAAATGTTATTTAATTTGGCAAAAGACATACAGTAAAATACAGTAACATCGTTTATTATGGATCCCATCTCACATTGTCAGAAACTGAGTTTTACGGGTTGAATGGTAAAAATTCAACCAGACAACTTTTCAGTTTTGTAACAGTGAACATAATAACATAGGCTACACATAAATTGCACAGACGAATACACAACAAATTGTTTATTTAACATGATGAACTGAAGTTAGAAGCGAAACAATCTGCCACAGATGGATAAATTTAAAGTTCGCCTACATTTTAACTTAATCGGAAATGATGTGATAAATGCCGATAAGCAGAAGGTAGGCTAAAGAATATCCCCGTCCCACGTCATAACAGTTACTATAGCAGGGCTTTTTAAGGTGAAGTACACAAAATGTGAAATTCTAAATGGATTTGTGCAGTTGTAGAAGCACTTCTGTACAGTTAAAAGTAGCAAACGAGGTCATTGTCTTCCGATTGGAAGTAATTTACCAGGGAGGATGGGAAAGGAAAGAATAAGTTGTGCAGTTCTAAAAATTCCTTAAAAACAGCCCTGGTCGTCATTCGGTCCCCGATTTTATAGTTGAACTGGTAAAAGAAAAAGGGCTTATAACGTGTGGACTGTATTCACAAACGATGTAACAGAGATATGTGTGACGTGAAAATTAAATCCGATACGATCTGCAGATGAAAATAATACAACATGGAATTAATTGAAACAAATGATTCGAGTCGATGAGAATTTTTCGAGCAAAGAACAACAAAGTAATGAAGAACGAAAACAATTCAAGTTGACAACATTAACGGAAATGCAGGAAACTTAATGCAACAAGAAAAGAACCTCAGAATCTACAACAATCATTGACAACAACGACATTAATTTAGGCCTAGGGGAGACCGGGGCTACAAGTAACATTTTGCACATTTCATCGACTTGCGGCAGAACTGTTCCTCCAAGTACGACACATAATATATCAGTGAAAACCTTCATAAGAGCTTTATATTTAGGCCAAATTTCAAATGTCTAACTATATTTCTTTAGGAGATAAATGAGGTCAAAAAAATATTTTTTTGTGTTACAAGTTGCCCCGGCTTGGGGTTGGTTGTAACAAGACCTGGGGTAAATTGTAACAATACTTTTAGCATTGGGATGGATGGATCCGATTTGACCAGGGTCTATGACAACAGAGGCAGTTACCCTGGACAGAAATATGCTCGGCATATTACAGCACTTATGAGCAAGGTACTATAGACCAGTACATTTTTTTAGCATTGGGGTTGGTTGTAACGCAACACATGTAGTCTATAGGCACTAGTCGTCTGAAATACACTTATGGCAAAAATAATTCACAGCGCTATCAGTGCAATCCATTTGAGATCATTTCTTACAAGCCACACATTGGATACAGTTTTTCTTTTTGTTTCTGACAGCACAAAAAGGCTTTAAAAACTTTTCTGCCGCTTCTTTCATTCAACCAGTGTGGTTTCTTCATTAAAAAAACTATTTTTTAAAAATTTCTCATAAATTATCTACAGCTAAAAATATTTCGGTAGGATTAAAGTAAAAATAAATCTTTTATAACATTGAAGGTGGTTTGGTGCAGGTTGTAATACCGTTACAACAAGCCCCTTGAAAATTGTTACAACTTGCCCCGATCACGCGTCTAGGATGACCACATAAAATTTTCAAACACCACGTTAGCTGACGAAATATTTCATCCTGCCATGTAATCTAGCATAAACAAGCTTCGCATTGACCAACACTAAGTAAGAATATCGTGCGCCAGACGAAAACAATGAAAAAATCCATGCGGATTGAAAAACTTACTTTTAGTGGCAAAAATCACACTTTTGGAAAAACGATTCTGTTATGGTGCAACGCAAGAAAAGCCGAAAGGAACACAAAACGGAAACGTTATGACGCATGCTATGACGTGCATACGTTGGTTTCTTTAGTTTCAGTTTTCCTTATTTTTACAAAGTTACAACCTGCCCCTGTTACTTTTAGCCCCGGTCTCCCCTACATATTTGTCTCCCGTAGCGCCATGGGCGGAGTTTGGTTTTCGTTCTTGGAGGGGCTAACCAGGAGTCTGGGCCTTATTGGGAGGGCTAACTCCGAAAAGGATACCATTTTCATGGTAAAAAAGTTGAATTTGGGCCTTCTTGGAGGGGCTTAGCCCCCCTAGCCCCTGATAAACTCCGCCCATGCGTAGCGCCGTAATTGTTCAACGGATTGGAGGCGAAATTAGATTAGATTGTGCTAATTAACGCAGAAATGCAGAATACAATGTAGGCCTACCCGATGCTTAAGACAAAGAATTCAGATGTCGAAAACAAATTACACGCGCATACAGTCCTGCAACAGTAACACACGCACACTTAACATGAATTTGACATGCCCTACTTGCGTAATAGGAAAACATTAATTGCCAGTAAAGCCTAACAAAGTTCCTCTACTTCTTTCTTTGGTCTAGGCCTACTCGTAATAGCTTTGGCCAAGAAGATCACTAGGCTAGCCTACATAAGATTCCCTGCGTTACTTTAGTCTTTAGGCTACAGTAGGCCTAGTTACCGGTAGGCCTACGTAGGCTACGTGGCTCCATGCAGAGATTATTAGGTCTATAGGCTAGTTTGAACCAGAGCATAATGGCTACCGCGGTACAAGCAGGCCTAAAATGTGCTGAGAATTAATTGTAGATGTCTAAAAAGAATTGCAGGTGTTTGCTTTAATTGCAGTAGTTTTACAACTCTGAGGTTTTCAACAGGATTCAAGCCATTGTTTGGGAGTAGAGCTTAGATCTGGTGCAAGTTTTATGACAATAATCATATTAATATTCACAATAATATTCCACATTGTTCGTAAATCGGGCACGAGTGCAATAAAATTGTACTCATGTACAATAATAAAATTATTTTATAGTACCACCTGAAAACTGATTTTTTTCCCAACAACAACAGCAACATCATTAAATCAGATTGGGTTGGTCGGGTGCATCCGCACCTGTGTACCCTAAGCAATAAAAATAAAAAAATAAAAAATCAATAAGTAGCCTACACGACATCGCGCGTGCAATGGAATTGTGCATAGCACGCCAGTGAACGCTCGGAATGGTCGGAGAGGAGGACAATATTGATGACGGCGTTCAATTCGATAAAACACGATTCTTCAGCATGCCACGCAGGAGCTGCAGTCTGACGCACGCGGTAATTAACTGAACAATCAATTCCAACATACGCAATTAGCATAATTAACTATGCACTTGTACACAATTCGTTTGTGGTTACGATTTCCGATTTGGGGGACATGGCCATAGGCGTACGGGAGATTTCAGCAGTGGCGGGGGGGGCAAAGATTGAACTTCTGCCCGAAAAATACATCCGTGAAAAAGTTGACGACCTTTTTTTAGTCGTTCGGGTCTGTGTTTTCCCGAAAAATCAGACTTTCCCAAAAGTTGACGACCTTTTTTAGTCGTTCAGGGTTTTTTTCACGAAAAACCAGACTTGCCCGAAAGTTGGGGGGCATTTGCATCCCCTGCACCCCCGCCTCGTACGCCTTTGGACATGGCAGAGCAAGGTGTGTCGATGCAGCTGGGGGGGGGAACGTGGACATTGGGAGGGAGTGGAATGCAAAATGAGAAAAAGCAGCCTTCCAGTCTAAAATCATGGGGACACTGGGTCGCCTATGTGTACAACAGTACAAATAATTATTTAAATTGATGGGAGGCATGCAGATTTGCACGAGCGGAAACGCAATGAATATTTATGTGCTGTGTTGTTTTGTAGCCATTCTACGACTGTTTCAACGTGCTTGCAAACACTGCTCATTGGCTTATCCCCAGCGCGAGAAAATCGTGACCAGCTAAGTTCATATTTTGTCGGACACCCGGTCAACTTCTAGCCGGACTGTCTTTCTAATCACAACCTGTGTGCTTAAGACTTTAAGTCTGCGGATTCATTGCATTTGGAGTGGACACTATTTCGTCCAACACCTATTGCTATTAGACTGACACATATAGCGCGACTTAAAAGTTCACCTTTGACGCTTGACCCATAATTGTCAGCTTGTGTGTATATGAACGCACGATTGAGAAAATGTGATTGGGGGAAGGAGGGGTGGTAGGTTGATGGGTAATTAGTTGGTGGGTGATTGTCTGGCTGGACGACCTTGATGGGGTGTTTGGGTAGATATTCAGGTAAGAATTGGGCAGGTTATTTAATGGTGATTGTGTGAGCTTTGGGTAGGTTATTAGAAGAGTGAATAACCGGGTGACTTGAGTGGGTGATTGGGTAGATGATTAGGTGAGTGATTGGGCAGGTGGTGGGCTGGTGATAATTTGGAGGGTGATTGAACATTATTATAGGTAGGGTTTGGACAGGCTATTGGGCAGGGATTTTGTAGGCGATTGGGACGGTGAATAGTTGGATGACTTGGTGGTTGAAAACGGGTCAGTATAGTTAGTAGTAGAGTCGGTCTGGCTCGAGGCTGCCTTGGCTGTTGGTGCGTGAGGCGATTGTCTTCTGGCTCTGGGCCACAGCAGCAGCAGACGTCGCGGCCCATGGCGGGTGTTGCGACCAGGTGAGGGTGTACGCGTGTGGGTCCATAGTGAAGTACGACCCTGGCAGTTGGGACACGTAGTCGTCATACTCAAACTCATCGGTGGTTATGAAGTCGATCGGCGAATCGCCCCTTCCTTGATCCTCAAACAGATCAGTCTTATCGAGGGTCAACGACAGCTCGCCCGCAGATGTGATGGACATCGGGGTGGCAGGGTACGAGCGCTGCTGGCCGTCGTGGGGCTTCAGATCCAGGGATCTCAGCTGGTGCGGGTTGGTGGTCCCGACCTCTCGGGTGGGCCGCAGGTCCCGGATCTCGGCGAGCTGCGACCGCTTCGGGGGAACGAACCTGGCCTTCTGGAGGGCAGCAGCTGCAGGGTCCTTCGCTCCCTCGTCGGCAAGGTCGTCGTCGATCGACCTGCCGCGCGTCAGCGAGTCGCGGCCTTCTACTGGTGGTCGCTTCTCGTAGATGAACGCATTGCCGCCGTCTTCGTCGTCGTCGTCATCCGACGTCGTCATCTGCGCTGGCTTCCTGTTTCGACGTCGGTGGTGGTAGGAGTCCATCGGGATCTCCTCGTGCTTGGAACCGGGGGCGTAATGGCCGCCCAGGTTCCTCCTCGCCTCTGCGGAAGGACTAAGAACCTCATCCGGGTTCCGCTGCTGCTGCTGCCGCATCTGCAGCGCCATCATCTTCGACGGTTGCTGCTGCTGGTGGTGAAGGTGAGATGCGGGGACTCCCCGCGAGTGGCGCGAGACAGCCGGAGATGCACCGGACGCCGGCTTCCTCAGCAAATCCGGGGTCGACCCTGGCTGCGACGGGTGCACCCCCGACCGAACGCTCCCAGGGGTCCACGGCGCCTGCTCCACCTGCGACGGGCGCCTCGATCCACCTACACCGCCCGTCGTAGTCACCGACGAAGACTTGTGTTGACGAGAGGAGGCAAAGGGGGAGCCGCATCCACCGGTGCCGCCGTCAACGCTCCCACCAGGGGCAGGGCAGGTCCCATCGGCTGCGGCGGCAGAGGCGTCCTTTCGCCGACCGAGAAGGGCCTGGTGTGCGGGGGTGTGCAGGAGCTTGGCCCTCAGACGCCGCTGGGCGACGTGGTGATGGCAGACGAATCCAATGCTTACGATGACGATGAGGACGCAGAGGGAGATGCCAGAAACGGTGACGGCGCTTTCCCAGATCGCTTGACGACCACCAGATGCCCCGCTTGGCCGACGGTCTGAAGGGTGACCTCCCTGTCCATCGTCCACTGCACAGCAAGAAAACAACATTCATTCATTCGTTCATTCACTCATTCGTTCATTTTTTTCATTCATTCATTCATTCGTTCATCCATTCATTCATTCATCTATTCATTCATTCATCCATTCATCCATTCATTCATTCATTCATTCATTCATTCATTCATCCATTCATTCATTCATTCATTCATCCATTCATTCATTCATTTATACATTCGTTCATTCGTTCATTCATTCATTCATTCATTCATTCATTCATTCATTCATTCATTCATTCGTTCATTCATTCATTCATTCATTCATTCGTTCATTCATTCATTCATTCATTCATTCATTCATTCATTTATACATTCGTTCATTCATTCATTCATTCGTTCATTCATTCATTCATTCATTCATTCATTCGTTCATTCGTTCATTCGTTCATTCATTCATTCATTCATTCATTCATTTATACATTCGTTCATTCATTCATTCGTTCATTCATTCATTCATTCATTCATTCATTCATTCGTTCATTCATTCGTTCATTCATTCATTTATACATTCATTCATTAATTTTTCATTCATTCATTCATTTATACATTCATTCATTCATTCATTCATTTATACATTCATTCATTCATTCATTTATACATTCATTCATTCATTCATTCATTTATACATTCATTCATTCATTCATTTATACATTCATTCATTCATTCATTCATTCATTCATTCATTCATTCATTCATACCCATTTCTATAGCACCTCCAAAAGGTCACTATTCAGAGGCGATCGCGTCTACATGTATGGTTCAACAAAGTTTTGAGTTGAAACAGTATCATCGTCGTCGTCGTCGTCATAATCATCATCATCATCAGCATCATCATCAGCATCAACACCAACAGCAACAGTAACAACAGCAACAATATCACGATGCGCAACTAGTTGTTTATTTACCGATTGCCGTGTATGTTGCCACAAATCCCTCGTTGCCTCTCATCGCAAAGTAGCCTTGACCTTGACCTTGACCTTGGCCTTGACCTTGGCCGTCGTTCGGACTCCAGTACTCGACCAGCATCCGGTTCTGCGTCGTCGTCACCGGAAGTGGGGTCAGTCCTCCTCCATGGCTGAGGACGAGCAGACGATCGTTCTGCGAATGTCCATCCCTGACCTTCACCCATGACCTCTCGCTCCTCTCAAGGTCGAAACGGACGAAGGTCAACCGGACGACGTGACCCTGACTGACCTCGATGTGCCACTGCGAGAGCTTACATCCGGTCGATGACACCACGTGACCTTCCGGTTTCGACAGCGCGCATCCGCACACGCATTGCGGGTCAGCGGTAACCGGATGTTCCGTTGAAGCTGTCTGCGCATGCGCCGCATCTATGAAACCATAATTATATAAAAGCCGTTGAACATGTTTAAAGATTTTTTTAAAATGCGTAACATAAATACTTGTTGCAATAAATTACCGTACATGTATTGCTTGTCAAATAATCGATGACTTCGAATTTCTTGAGTTGTACATTTCAAAAGATGATCGGCTCAATTAAGTAGGTAATAGAAGCGTGCAAAGGGTGGCTTATAAATAGGCTAATAGGTAAGGGTATAAAGTGACTATTCGGTAAGTTGTAGAAGGCAGGTGAACGCTATAAAGACTGTATACAGACAAGGTAAATTAACGTAAGGAAGGAAAGCAGGTCTACTGGAAAGGCAAAGATAATACCACAGTGTAAAATTACTAAATAACAATTAGGGCTATTTAATATTATTAATTTATTTAATTATTTATACTGTGGTGATGCTGATGAAGCACAGGCAGCAGCAATTGTGAATTGTAAGGTTAAAGAATGGCAAGAAACGAGAAAAAACCGATGGCAAATCTAGACAAGCACGTCACGTTGAATAACAACAAAAGCTGCGGATTTTAATTAAAGGCTAAATAATCGATTTATTTTTGTGCATGTTTCGCGATGTCAATGGCCATATCCGGAGTAATCAACAATGGAGAACAAATGACTATTGTGAAACATCTGAATGACGAATTAATAATCCCGTCATTATTTTGCATTCGAGATAAATTCTGATAGAAAAAATCCAAGATGGCGACAAAAATTAATTATTCTCATTTCAAATAAGCAGTTTGATTGTCACTTTCTGCACAAAGAAAGTAATAACTAACAGTTAGCCTACTAACTCAACGACTAGAATTATATAACATATGTTTCCATATTTACGTAGCGAAGCCCAAAATAAATTTAAAAAATTGAATTTAACCGATTAATCGCGAATAAATTTCGTTCGATTATTCGCGATTAATTGATCAAATAAAAAATACGATCGCCATATAAATCAACAGATACAATGCAATGCAATTTAGATGCCAATGAGTCAATAACAACCGACCTGAACATCTTGGTTCGCTGCACGTCGATAAGTCGAAGGCTGCTCCAGGGCACTGCGGGGCCCCAGCTCCAATCGTGTGGTGCAGAGGGTGAGAAGAAGGCGACGAAAGAGAAGTAGAGTCACAGGTTCGAAACCTTCTTCTTTTCGTTCCACATCCGAAACAGTGACTCCACTCGGACCAAGCGCTCCAGTTTCCATCTACCGTCTCCTCTGTTCAACACAATCATATAGTAATTACTTTGTAATAAAAACATGCAGAGTGAGAATTGCCGGGGATTGCGGGACTCAGCCCCACTCTAGTCTTTCTTAAGACCCCCATAGTCAAGTTCTCCTTGCATGCACACTCCAATTAAGTCGCCATAAATGAAACTCTTAAGGACCCCCTCCCCAAACAAAATTGTTTTTCTACAATTATCATAGGTTTTACTGGTTAAAAATGAAAGACATGCATGAAAAGGTCACACGCTTTCACGTCCGCAACGAAATCCACCTTAGTGGAAACTCTGTTCCTGTCCTAGTCCTTGTCCCTGTCTCTATGTCTGACGATGAGTCATTAACATGCCCAGTCCTGTATGCTTATGTGACAAAAACAAGCATAATTATGAAGAAGTCGCAAATCTTGGCTGAGAGAGAGCGACACGATTTTGTTCACGACTCGAATTACCGGTACATATATTGTCGTTGATAGATTCGTGCTTGTAGATGATTTGTTGTCAGAGTATGAAGTACACTGTTGCCATTGAAAGCGTTTCCTATTACTTAAATATGGAACTGTTGGAACAAACTCAAAGACTCATGCATGGCCTAGTAAAAAATTGGATTTCAATTTCCAAAGGGAAAATGCCCCTCTTGTTCCTGTTTGCGGCCACCCATGTATTGTTTAGGGATTTATACTGGTTCAAACCCCCATTCAATAATTTCTGACAATTTTCAACTAATATTTCCTTGTATTTTGCGACCATGACCTTATAAAGAAATCCGACATGGAATCCCCGAAATCTATTTCTGGCAACGCCTCTGCTGCGTAGCCATTTCTACTAGGGCTGTTGTTCGATTAAAAATTTTAATCGAAATTAATCGCACGATTAATTTTTTTAATCGCAATTAACGCTAAATTAATCGCAATACATTTCCTTCAAATAATATTAATCTTACTATTTTCTAAGGACCCCTGATGCATATCATTTTAATGACTGCATGCATTCTTTCTATTGCAAATATATTCAATAACCTTTGGCTTAGGCCTGTTGAATTTCCGCGCATTTAGTTTATTTAGCAGTTTTGTGTGACAGACAGAATTGAAACACTGTTCAAATCAGTCAGTTGCTCAAAATTCGTTATTTTTTCATTTGAGCCATGCACTTTGATTAAAATGAATTGGCCTAAATGAAAATTAGACAACCGTTTTCTGACTATCAAAATTAATTATTTATTCAGCCAATTGTATATGCAGACCAGTTTATTTACATTGATCGGTTCAAGGGATGTCCTTATTATTTAACAATAGTTGGTCCACTATATTTAACTCAATTATTTAGTCACAATTTTTCAAAAGAGGTTGCAATTCTTGCCAAACCTCGTCTCAGTTGTCCTTCTGTAAACATTAATTTTATCATTTGAAACCTGGATCCATTGGTCTTGCCATCTCCTGGAGTTCAACCAACGTAGTCTGACGGGGTGAGGAAACCACCTTAGTGGACGATGCGATGCGGCCGATGTCGGCGGTTCATCGCTAGCGTTAAATGCATGTTTTGGTTCGCCTGCAGGCGATAATTGAGCAAAGAATTGCTACGATGATACTCAAATTCTTTTTTTTGAATATTTGCCAAAGAATGTAACACTAGTTTTAAGTATGAGCCTACCGTTTAAACGATTTTTTCTGCCTCTGATTCCATTTTAATCATACCGAATTAACGCGTACGATTAATGCGTTAAAATTTTTAATCGCAAATTTTTTTAACGCGTTAATCGCACGCGTTAACGCGATTAAGTCAACAGCCCTAATTTCTACCCAACGCTATACGCTGCAAATCGAGGTATACATAGTCAACTGCTCATAGACTAATTGACTGACAGTTTGGAAGCTGTTTAATCCCTTTGTGAGAACCTTATAATGGCGCTAAATTTCCATGCCGATAAAGTCACGAGAACTGCGTCTGATTGGTTAAAATATGACCAATAACAAAATAGTCGAGCTACACATCAGCTGTAATTTAGAAATCCTCATTGGACGAGAGAGTACTTTAATCAACAAATGCGAAAAGTGCGTGCTGAACCGTCATCATCTCTCGTTGGCCCACACTTAGATCGGCAGTTGCACCAACGCCACAGGATTCGTGTTCAATTGCTATCTGATATTAAAGCGGTCCATATAGTTTGTGCAGGACCGTAGTGCGAGAATGTGTTCGACCCTGGCAAATCAAATCAAAGAAATAAAGCATTTATTTTATGGTATTATTTATCTTCAGCGAAAGAAAGCAAAAGATCTTTCGTGACATATCAAAACGTCCGGAGACGTAACTTAAATTATTGTTTTCTCAATTCATTTTATTATTGATTGTTTTATATAAAAAAACCAATTCATTCGCATTATAGGCTGCCAATAATCAATAATAATTGTGATCATCGGTGGTAAGAACCTCAACCTGAAATAGCCTGCCTTTGACTCTCCACTCCCTTTAGAAAAGTTTAGACTAAGCTTGAAATCTGAAAAAGACACTGCTAGGCCTATTATAGTCTAAGCAAATCATGTAACAGTATTTCTGGAACTACGTTTTTTTTTAGTAATTCCTCTCTCAACTTTGGACGACTGTATAGGCCTAACTATAGTGTACTGATAAAATTAATAACAATATCCATATACATGTATGTGCCTGGACGTAGGCTATAAATAGTGTCTAACATACTGAGATACACCTTAATTAACACATGTTTATCTGGGATTGGTAGACTTATTTAAAAGGCGCCACACAAATTCATTTGACGAAGTGAATGCTGCATTCAAATCATCGGACTTCTATGGCGACGCAGGGACTGGGAGATGGAAGCCCCGGAGATGGGGAAAAGATTGGAGGGTGGAAGAGGTGAGACAGACGGAGAAAGACAGACATACATACATACAAACAGACAGACAAAGAAGAAGGGCTGGGAGAGAGTGGTCGGGGGTCGTGGATCGGATTAAAAGATGGAGATGGTCCGTGGATTGCCGTGTCGGTGGCTCGTAACTCCTCCGATTCCTTGTTCTCCGGCCAATAATGTATAAAATATGACTGGAGGCTTGAAGCCTTTTTGACGGAGCCGAATGCTTTAATTAACAGTCTTAACGGCGGTTTTATGTGTCGTTCGCACGCCCCAGTCATAACAAGAGAAAGAACTAAAACCCTCTTCCCAGCCCCACCCCCTCAAGCCCATCCCCCCAACGACGAGGATGACCAACTGGCGCCCCTGATGGTCGATGGCGACCATAAAAAGACGGCGGGCATACCAAGGCCCCCAGGTGAATGCACTTCCTTTCGT
>OX243825.1:6808521-6828521 GCA_945859605.1 Lumbricus rubellus
GGTGTTCCTTATAGGCGACGCTGGTTCTCTGCTTACCTGCTGACGAGTAGTGCTGTGGAACCAGACGTTGAGAGAGTAAGCACGAATGGAAGAAGATGCGATTGATAATGGATAGGGTGAGGAGACATGGGCATATTTAGAAGGGGCTTAAGGGTTCAGCAATCCCCAATATAAGTAATTTCCAAATTCTTAAACACGCATTTTGTGTATTTTGCGACCACGTCCATTGGAGAAAAGAATCGAAACGGAACCCCCAATTTTTCTGGCCATGTCATTGTCTATATATGCGAAGCTGGAACCAATATCACCCTAAATTTGGGCCTACATAAGCGCAGTGACAATAATCCGGAATTTGTCCAATTTTGATGTTCCTTCCTTTTTTAGGGATGAATCATGAACGCCTATAGCCATTTAGTTTAAATAATTCAACTGTTTAACCTGGCTAAAGATTATAGATCTCTGAACATGGCTAATGAAAAAGATTTTTGTTCCGACACATCAAATATTGATGACAAGCTATTTATTACGATACGCAAAATTAATGCAAGTCAACAGTACCTTGGTTCAATATAGCTGTTGCATTATACATGCATAGGCATTTTTAATTATGCCTAAAAGTAGTTTAAAAAAACATATACAATAATAGGCTATTGAGCGCACAGACAGACAAACAGGCACGTAGGTAGGCAGGCAGGAAAGCACAGCGCCAGACATACAGACAGACAGGCAGATTTCAAGATTGGCATGCAGACAGACAGACGAACAGACAGACAGACGAACAGATATACATTATACAGATATGTCTGTTTGTCTGTCTATAGAAAGATATAATATCTTTAGTCCTGAATGAAGATAGACGGACGGATGGAAAGAAAGAAAAGGATAAACAGATACATGGATGGCGACATATGGTAAGACAGAGCCAGACAGATAGAGATACAAACGGAGGCGTACATGGTTTGTCAAAGTCTGGCTGGAATGGACGTGTAATGGGAGCATAACTTTCGGCTAATGCTATGCGACATATGGGGGCCATCAATGGGGTGAGGGGCATCTGACGGGGCAATCTGCTGGGACCATTGATGGGGCGGCCTTGGTCGTCTCCGGCCTCGTCCCTCCCTACACCACCCACCCCATGCACCCACTGGAAACATCCATCTTCCTTTGCGTTCAGAATTGCAAGTTTCACATCAATTTTCCGGCTAAATCCCTCATCAGACCTTTAGCACCAGTGCTGCTGCTGCTGCTGCTGCTGCTGCTGCTGCTGCTGCTGCTGCTGCTGCTGCTGCTGCTGGTGTAGCTGACTGTGGTGGATGGTGGTGGTGATGAGGATGTTGAAGTGATGCTTATGGTGGTGGTGGTGGTGGTGGTGGTGGTGGTGGTGGTGGTGGTGGTGGTGGTGGTGGTGGTGGTGGTGGTGGTGGTGGTGGTGGTGGTGGTGGTAGTGGTAGTGGTAGTGGTGTGTTTGTGTGTGTGTGTGTGTGTGTGTGTGTGTGTGTGTGTGTGTGTTGTGGTGATGATGACGACGACGATGACGATGAGAAAAATGGTTAATGGGGGTAGAATCACAGAAGAAATAAGATGGGTGAGCATCTCTCTGTCTATCTGTGCATCTCTCTGCGTCTGTGTGCCTGTCTATCTGTCTGTCAATCTGTCTGTACATGTATGTCTGTCTGTCTGTCTATCTGTCTGTATGCCTCTATGTCTGTCTGTCTATCTATCTGTCTGTCTATCTGTCTGTTTATCTGTCTGTGTGCCTGTCTATCTGTCTGTCTGTCTGTCTTTGTGCCTGTTTGTCCATACACACTGCTATCTGTGTACGTCCTTGTGCATATGTGAATGTTTCATTGCGTCTGTCTACCTGTCTGTCTGTCCGCCCGTGTGTCTGTCTGCTGTCTGCCTGTCTGTCTGGCCGTCCGTCCGTGTGTATCTCATCACTTATTGAACGGTGTGCATGCCAACTTCCATTCTGCCTAAGTGATTTATGGTGACCGAGGCGATCCCCTCATGGACCTCGCATTACTTGGCGCATTTATTATTTCGTTTGCGTTGCGCTGTTACACTGCTGGCGCTATATGAATTGCGTTAAGATAATCCCTTCAATCTATGATCTTTCTATGCTTCTCTCTCACTCATTGTAATATAATGCACGTAATTTATATTCATTTGGAAAAGACTTTCGAAAATCTCGGCATTCTCCAAACATTCACTATATATTGCATTCACGTTTGCATGTACAGTGTACTGCCGTGCTAAGCAAAAAGACAGTAACTCAAGTTTTTCCGTTTTTGAGTTAGCACTTGTTTTCACATCCTGACAACATGTTCTATCACATTTGGAAGCAAGGAAACGGTGTCGGTCCGGGAACATGGAAAAAAACGGAAACGAAATTAACAGTATCTCAAAATTGGGTCGTCGTGCTAAGCAAAAAAGCAGTAACTTGAGTTACTGTCTTCTTGCTTAGTATTCCATGTATATTCAAGTCCGACCGATTTACAGATATTTCAATATATCGGCTTTCAAATCACATAGAATCGTCATCTTGGTGTCAAAACATATACATTCAACGTCCAGGAGTCCAATAGGGTCATCTAAAAGTTTCCCCATGGGTCTGAATGGCGGCCATTTTCCAAAATGGCGTTCAAAATATGGATTTTTCAATTTCTCAGCTTACAATTCACTTAGAATCGTCATCTTGGTGTCAAAACATACACATTCAGGGTCACGGATTCCAGTGGAGCCATCCAAATTTTTCCAAATGGCCTCAATGGCGGCCATTTTCCAAAATGGCCGACCCAACAAGAAGGATTTATCAATAGCACGGCTTTCAATTAACTTAGAATCGTCATCTTGGTGTCAAAACATACACATCTCAGGTCAAGTATCCCAAGAGGGCCTTCACAAAGTTTCCCATGGCCTCAATGGCGGCCATTTTCCAAAATGGCGGACCCAAAAAGAGGTTTTGTTAATATCTCGGCTTTCAGTTCACTTGGAATTGTCATCTTGGTGTCAAAACATGCACATTTCAGTCAGGGATCTCAATAGGGCCATCACTTAGTTCCCAGTGACCTCAATGACCATCATTTTCCAAAATGGCCGACCCAAAAAGAGGGATTTGCAAAATTCACATTTTGGACGGCCATTTTGAAAATGACCGCCATTGAGGCCAGATGAAGTTTTGGGTGGCCCCATTGGAATCCTTGTCCCTAAATATGTATATTTAGGCACCAAGATGACGATTCTAAGTGGATTTAATTCTGAGATATTAAAAAATCACGATTTTGGTCGGCCATTTTGAAAAATGGCCGCCGTTGAAGCCAGAGTTGGTTTTAGATAGCACTATTGGAATCATCGTCCCTAAATATGTATGATTAGACACTAAGATAACACTTCTAAGTGAAATAGAAGCCGAGATATTTAAAAGTATGTATATCTGTCGGCCATTTTGGAAAATGGCTGCCATTGGGGCCAGAGGGAAAATCTGCAATGACCCTAAAGCCAAATATTTTTCTTAGGACATGTTCGTGGTATATACCAAATTTCATGTTTGTATCACAAAGAGAACAATTATTTTTAACCAGCCCGCTCTACCATGCGATGAGTTACTGCTTTTTTGCTTAGCATCAAACCGATGTTCAATTCTTCGATACTAAGCAAAAAGGCAGTATCTCATTTTTATACAAATTTTACACAAATTTCACAAAAAACTAGTTTAGTTTCAAAATTCAGTAGTTTATATATAACTGCTTGCAAAAATTCAGAAAGATTCTAGCTTTATTTCTGGTTGAATTAAACCGATTTCTTCTTTATCGTTTTACGCAAAATCGTCTTTTTTGAGTTACTGTCTTTTTGCTTAGCACGGCAGTGTAGGCTACATAGGCCTACGTCCACCCTGCTTGTAAATTTTTTCAGCTCTGTCCATTCCAAACCTTCCTACTAGTTTCATTGTGTCCGATGCTGACTAATGGACCCTGCCCGACAGTGCCCCCGTGTTTCGGATACTCATACTGCCATGTTGACGTTCAAGTTCGACCTTGTCATAGGCTGACACATGCACGCATGCATGCATGTACATGTATGCATCCATCCATTCATCCACGCACGGACTCATGCGCAGACACATACACGGGCATACATACATACATACATACATACATACATACATACATACATACATACATACATACATACATACATACATACATACATACATACATACATACATACATACATACATATATAGTATATACATACATACATACATACATACATACATACATACATACATACATACATACATACAAACATACATAATTATATACATACATACATACATACATACATACATGCATACATACATACATACATACATACATACATACATACATACATACATACATACAAACATACATACATACATACATACATACATACATACATACATACATACATACATACATACATACATACATACATACATACATACATACATACATACATACATACATACATACATACATACATACATACATACATACATACATACATACATACATACATACATACATACATACATACATACATACATACATACATACATACATACATACATACATACATACATACATACATACATACATACATACATACATACATACATACACAAAACACAATAAATTCATTTTAAATTCATTGTGGTGGTGTTGATGGCAGTGGTGGCGAGTGGGCGATAATACGGGTTCATTCGATGGTCTGTGAATCTCTTATTAGTTGACAGATCTATGTCGTCGACGGCTGACGGCTGCCTTATCTCTGTCGCTGCACACTGGCGCCCTCTGGACTTCCGGTTCTCAGCGTCCGCCTCTAGCGACGGCGACAGGAATTACTGGCGACGCACTTCCGGAAGCGGGGGTTTCTGGGACGGTTCCGAGCGGTCGGTCGGTCGGTCGGTCATCTCCGCTGGAACTGGTGATGATATTAGCCGAGCACTTCTTTTCGTCTTATGCAGCGGATTTGTTCTTAACTATTGCCTGATATGATGATATGCTGCGATTTGAATCAGTCACTCATGAGAGGGATGAGAGAGCAGAGGCAGACAGAGACAGACAGACCGGCGGGCAGACAGACGACAGACACACGGACAATAAGGGACACAGAGGGTTATATAGTGAGACGAATAGAGAGGCTAGGCAGAAAGACAGAGAAGCACACTCAGCGAGAGACACAGAAAGATATAAAGAGACACGTGCAGAGAAAGAGACAGAGACACACAGAGAGACAGACAGACAGAGACAGACAGACAGACAGACAGACAGACAGGCAGGCAGGCAGACAAACAGAGACAAACAGAGAGACACAGACAAATAGAGAGAGACACACACAAAGACACAGACAAATATAATTGGTGGTGATGGTGGTGATGTTGTGAACTGTGGTGGTAGTGGTGGCTGCTGTGAAGGTGATTGATGTTGGTGGTGTTCGAGTGGTGGTAGTGTGTTTTGTGGTCGTAGCAGAAGAGATGTTCTAATGGTGGTAGTAGTGATGGTTGTCTAGCCAATCAATCACTATCCGTCAATCAAGCCAGCCGCTCAACTGATCCCTGAATTTATCCCTAACCGAATTATACGTCAACTGGAAAATTTGTAAATCCATCTGTCTGGAAGACTCCCGTTGGGTGGACTGACTGGAGGTATCAGAATTTTACCGGCTCCTGCATGGAGACAAATTGTATCACCGTGGTTGGACTGTAAGCGCCTTTTAGCGGGTTTCTTGAAGGCAGGGCTTTTAGAATGAATGTTTAGAATTGCGCAACGAGCAATTTTAATCTAGTGTACCAAATGTCCGAACATTTCTGACGACCTTTATTTAGTCATTCGCCAGTAAAAAATGTGTCAATGCCACCGGGTGCAAAATCTGATGACTTCTAACAAAATCTTTATACTTGAACTTACCCAAAAACACAATGTAGTTTTTTTCACTGCACAACCCCTTCCTTCCATTCCGGTCCTCCATGGTAAATTACCCCATGGCAGTCTGCTAACAGTGACCTTTTAAATATGATTTTCACTGCAAAAGATTGCTTTTACAACTGCAAAATTTCATTTGCAACTTCACATTTTCTTGTGTACACTGCAACTACACGTTAAAAAATTACTGTCCGAAGAGGCGCTATATAAATTCTTGAAGTGAATGAATGAATGAATGAATGAATGAAGTAAATAAATGAAGTGAATGAATGAATAAATAAATGAATTAATGAAGTGAATAAATAAAGTGAATGAATGAATAAATAAATGAATGAATGAAAGAATGAATGAAGTGAATGAATGAATGAATGAATAAATGAATGAACAAATGAAAAAATGAACGAATGAACGAATGAATAATACATACAGATACATACATACATGAATGAACGAATGAACGAATGAATGAATAAATGAATAAATGATTGATTGAATGAATGAGTGAATGAATGAATGAACGAATGAACGAACGAACGAACGAACGAATGATTGAATAGCATACCTGGGTGCGTAGGTCGACACACAATCCTCTGCTCGTGAACCGCTCTGTTTCTGGCCACACTAACATACTTGAAGCAATATCCAGGAACAGATACGTTGAAACGAGAACAGGCAAATCCAACGGTGTTCGCCTTAGTCTTCGCCTTCATTTCCATCACGTACTCCAGGCGTCGCTCCCCCGACACACCCCCTCCCACCTGGGACAGACTCTCCCGGAACAACCGGATCTTATCGTCTGGTCCCGGACACTGCGGCTGGCTGTAGTGGACAGTCACATGTCGATCGCACGGATAGAGGGAGTTCTCGTTCACGATGAGTCCGTACGATTCACTCCATGGGACGTCCAGGAGGTTGCTGACGGCGATGGGGCGGGCGGGGTCGCGGCTGGACCGAAGGACGGCCTGGTAGATCCCGGCCTGGTCGATGAGCGAGCAGGGCAGCGTCAGAGGGACGTCCTTGAGCCCGGACAAGGACCTCAGGGTCTCGTTATAGACGATCGATGTTGAGTCTCTTTCAGGGTAGGAGCTGCGGGATTCGTTAGACCCGAGGTAAAGAACTTCGATGGAATAATAGGTCGAGTCCGCGTGGACCGATTCGCACGTCACCCCGGTGGTGGTCAGATAGAAGGTCAGCTCACCGGACAGTGTCCGGTGGTGCTTCGGGAGCGTGATGGTCACTCGCGGCCATGACACGTACGTGACGTCAGCCTCCTCGAGCACTGTAACGCCATCGTCGTCGACCAAACGGAACCGGAAGACGCCTGGAAAATCCACGGTTCCGCATTCTATGGTCATTTCCGCTTCGTCGTAACCGGGAGGAATGTTCGCTGTGGCGACAATCCGGTTGTCAGTGGTGGAGAGGAGTTGGACGATTGGAGGAGGATTAGTGAGGGTGTGGTTGGGGGTGAGGGTGGATGGAGGGGCGGTGAATACGAAGTAGAGGGGACCCTCGAAGATCGTGTAGTTGCGAGGAACAGATAACATCGATGAATGGACGACTAAAGAAGAAGAAGAAGAATTGTTCAAAGGTGATTTGTTTGTGTGTGCACTTGTTATAGCGCCTCTTCAAGCTCTCGCTACTCAGAGGCGCTCCCGAATGCAGAGCGGACATTGCATCGGAGTTTCACGCCGAAGCGCTGAGCAATTGTGAGTGAAGGACTTGCCCAAGGTCCCTATATACGTGGCGAGGTGGATTCGAACCTCGAACCATCCGGCTCCAAAGCAACGACGCCACCACTACACCACCGCGCCCCACAATTTGTTATAACGGTCGTTTATTATAATGGCTCGTTCATGTTTTTAAAAAAATTACAGAGGTATAATAATTATTATTCAATTCAATTCACTTTAAATTGAAATGAATAATTGAATAATTATAACATTGGAAAAAAATTATGAGCACGATACCCTCTTGCTCCTATATGTTCGGGCGCCCACGGCACGTGAGGGCGCCTCCGACGTGCACTTCAAGAGGCGCTGTATAAATTCATAAATACAATACATCACTATACAATCCTAGCTAAATCCCCAGCGGGGGTTGCATAAAGTAGCCGAGAGAGAGGACACACGAAGACGTAGCACCCACAGCCGTGAAAGGATCACGAAAGGGTCGTGCCTGGGTCAGGGGAGGGCACCGCAAATGAGATTCTACCATTCGGGGTTTCCTACTCTCCAACGTCACCGTAGAAGAGACGCACAATTACAGCGGCATTACTCGCCTAATGGAGCGGCGGCGCATGCGCTCTCCGCGTCCCAAGGGATTTGCAGACGGTCATCGGCGCACGGCAAAGACAGATCCGTTGTCGTCGACGCCGTGTAATTGAAATTGGTGGCAAGCAATTGTTTTTCCGTCCGTCTGCTCCGAGATCTCGTCGTTTGGAGGCGCTGCTGCTACTGCGCAAGACCGGAAGCGATGACAGCGGCACGAATCGCGGATTTTAGGGGATTTTCCTCGTCGGCTATAAATATACAGTGGTGTGGAGAAGAAAATGGCGATGGTACAGACGTTGTTTTATTCATGTGATGATGCTGTGTCGGGTGAATAGATCAAGGCATGTGGAGTTGAGATAAAACGGGTGAATATGCATGCGTGTGGAGTTGCGATAAAAGGTTCCGAATGATCTCATCGTATCGAAAAATTTACAGAGCGCCTCTCGCAGCGTAGGCTATTCAGAGACGCTTTTAGCAAGAACCGGGGGTAGTGGAAAGTGGAAACGTCTTGAGAGAACGAGAGTATGCGGGGAAGAGCCCAGGGATACGGCAGGCCTTTTTTAACGTGCAGTTGTACACAAAATGTGCAGTTCTAAATGGGTTTGTGCAATTGTAGAAGTACTTCTGTACAGTTGAAACTAGCACAAAGGTCATTGTCTTCCGATTGGAAGTAATTTACCATGGAGGATGGGAAAGGAAAGAATTAAGGGGTTGTGCAGAACTTCTAAAAATTCCTTAAAAGCAACCCTGGGATACGGGCTTAATTCGTAGAAGAGTAGAAAATTCTATGTAACCAACAATGTTTTTATCAATCTAACGTCTGTTTAAGAACAAAAATTTCTTCTTGTCCGCTCCGAAATGTTCGGTCCAAATTGTTCGGTTCCGAATAGTCGGCTTTGAATTGTCCGGCTCCGAATTGTCCGGCTTTGAATTGTGTGCACGCGCGTGCGTGCGTGTGTCTGTGTGTAAGTGTGTGTGCGCGTGTGTGTTTGTGTACGCGAATAAACACAATTTCCTTTCAAATATTTTCGTCAAATGCAAAATGCATTTCTCGAATATCGTTTGCAAAGACTGGGACCGTCTTGTAGCCTACATGCACATGGATTCGCTTCTCAATCGTTTTCATTTCTTACAGAAAAGATTCGAATCGGATTCGTTGGTTCTTGAATTCCAGTCTGCATCAGTATTGTGTGAAAAGAGAGATGAACAAAAGACTGAATGTTGATACAGAAGATTGCTTCTTGATCCTCGTGAAAGATCGCGACGTTTTGAATGGCGTATTCAAACGCGATAGATACATGTGCGTGGATGCCTCGGGCAGATAGACAACAACTATAATGCTATAGAGAGAGGAAGAGGGAGAGAAACAGATAGACAGATTGACAGACAGAGACAGACAGACATAGAGAGATAGAGACAGAGACTGAGATAGGGGGAGACACACACACACACAGACGGACAGGCAGAAAGACAGACAGGCCGGAAACAATAGCCAGAGGGGATGGGATGACTGCTGAAATTGCTTCTCTTCTCCGGAGAATATTACACCAATAATTGCAAAGATCGTTCTTGTGTGTCGTATATTATAGACGCCGTTCGCTCAACTCTTTATGACACAGTGGACATGAATTATTATAGGCCTATTATACACTGATATTCAGATATTATTAGGCTTGTTAGCTTATATATTTAAGGAACTACGTTGGACTGATGACCGATGTGTATATTTGCGTATAATTATTATATAATTCATAATTATATGTTTATTTATTTATTCCAAACATGTGTAAGCGATGAATTCCGTCTCGATTCATTTATCCATTCCGAAAAATTCCTGCGAGTACGCTTACAATTATAGCTTAAATGGTCGTTTTTAAAAAAAACCTTGCCAGGCAGTTAAATGTTGAAAAACAATGATTGGTGCTGCTGCTATAATGATTGCAATGGTAATGATGATGAATTGATGATGGTTACGACAACTTCGATAATGATGATGGTGATAATGACGACGACGATGATGATGATCCTTATGATGATTATGATGATGATTATGATGATGATGATGATGATGATGGTGATGGTGACGACAATGATGATGATGACGGCGACGACGATGATGAAGACGGCGATGATGACGATGGCGTCGACAAAACTACTACTAATACGGTTGCGGCAACAACTGTATTAGGCTACTGCTATACTGAACTTTGATAAAAAAAATATTCTCGCAAGTCGCAACTTTCGCTAAACGAAGTGACTAGCGGACCGCCAGGCGGCCGTCCAATTTCAATTACTAGCGGACCGCCAGTCACGTGTAACCTGTCACGTGAGTAACGAGTCTTGATTCTTGAATATTGTTACAATGGCGGCAGTTACCGATAGTTTGTTTTATGTCGGACAAAAAATTATAGAAACAAGGAAAAGGGAAACGAGAAACCATTTAGATGACATAAATATTATAGTATAAATAGAAGTTTGTTTAACGAAGATAAATTTTGGTGTAAATAGAATTTGATAATCCTGTCAACAGCGGTCCCAAATTATACCACTCATCCCAACATGCAAAGCGTGAGGGTCGTTTAGGGCTCAGGTTAGGCGTCGTGAGGGTCGGTTAGGGTTAGTTTTAGGGTTAGTGCAGTCAACTGATCTAGTACTTTGCTCACATAGGCTATATGCTGTAATACGCCGAGCAAATTTCTGTCCAGGGTAACGGCCTCTGTTGTCATAGACCCTGGTCAAATTGGAATCCTCCTCCTTTGCTGAAATTGAAGCTGAACTGATGAACAATCGTTGATACGTCGCGCTCTAATTTTATTGCATTCGTTGGCAGTCATATTGTCTGGCGGTCCGCTAGTATTCCGTATTGGACGGCCGCCACTGGCGGTCCGCTAGTATTTGAAATTCGAGGGCCGCCTGGCGGTCCGCTAGTCACAGCCTTCGCTAAAACCGAGATTTCTACTGACCAATAATACTTGTTGATCATATATTTTGTCAAACAAATTCCTGATAAAAAATAACCGAACAGAAATAAACTAGCCAATTAATAAACAAACAGATACAAAGGTGGACAAGCAAACAGACACGCAGATAACAGACAGACAGACAGACAGACAAGTTGCATTTGGCGGTGCCAGCTATAATAATTTCAGCAGGGCGAGTCAGGGTCATGATAGTAATTTAGCAGGTCGAAGAAATAAAATGCAAAGAAGAAATAAAAAATGCAAAAGAATTTTCGCAGGTCACAAGGTCGAGACTAAAACAGGCAGATCGAATGACCTGCAGAGACCTACGGTGGCGCCAATTACAGGCCCACAGACGGATTCCCAGACAAACAGGCAGACAAACACACACAGATATAAAGACAAAAAAGACAGACACACGTACAGATGGAATCTATAAAGACAAGCAGACAGACAAACAGACAAACAGACAAACAGAGAGACAGACAGACAAACAGATAGCCAGGCAGACAGGCAAATAAACTAGCAATTATAGAGACAGTAATATGAAAGACAACAGACTCGTCGCCACTCAGCTATGTAGCCTGCTCTTCATGGCATGAATTCATGCGTCATGGTCCTTAGTCACCGAATGCACAACACAGTCGCTCGCAGTAAAGGAAGAACCCCCACCGACCCCCCCACACTTCCCAATTGGTTGTAATTGATGAATGTCTACTCATTGATTTAGTATAAATCTACGTTCACTCAGAGTCGGCCAAACAATTGAGAGATAAGTCTCTGATGATAGTCGAACACACCCTTCCAGTGTAAACGCTGACATATACGCTAGCAAATTCAACAGTATATAGGCAGCTGTATATTGCAGTCTCCTCCGTTTTAGCCTCCCCGGCAGGGCTTAAAGTGTGGCAGGACGGTCATGGACGGCGTCCGTGCACTTATTTTCAAATCTCTATGCCGTCCTGCCACTTATTTGGCCAGCACACCTGAAAATGTGACGGGCGTCCTGGCACTTCTTTTGGAAAGGTAAGGGGCGTCCAGGCACTTTTTTTAACAGTTTTAGCACTGCTCCCCGGAGCTGGCCTGGTTCTAAAACCGACTAAAGAACCTGGTTCTTGTTGATTTGCGTTTCATGTGCCTTTATTCTTATGAACTCTTTTAGTCTTTGAGTATAATATCCTAATTAGTGCTTCAATCAAATAATAGTATAAAATTATAAATGGATATAATAACAGCTGCTGTCAACTTTTTCCTCGGTGCTGAAATTTCCCACTTTGTCAAAAAATTAAACACTGGATGATTAGATGAACTGTATTGCAAAGCAAAACTATGTCATTCAAAAGAGTGCCATGCTAGATCTACTTGACTTTTTGTTTGGTTGAAATGCTAAATTCCACTAAATGACTTCAATTAAACGACTTTTAGCTTATAATTATGGATTTAACACGAAAAAGATCACTTCATTGATAGACCAGAAGCCCTTGAGCGACACTTTTCCAGCAAGGCCGTAGCCAGGATTTTATTTCGGGGGGTGTTTTCAGTGGCGGCGCCAGGATTTCAGTTTTGGGGAGGTCGAAATCTTGAAAAAATTGTCCATTTTCGCCACCTAAATTTCTGATGACCTTTTTCTAGTCATCAACTTTGATTTTTCAGTTTTTCAGATCGAAATTTAATCTATTCTTTCATTTCGGGGGTGTTTTCATGGCTTTAATTTCGTGGTTTTTGCATCACGAACTAAAAAATGCAATAGATTTTTTCTGCATTTTCCATTTCGGGGGGTGTTCAAACACCCAAAACACCCCCTGTCTACGGCCTTGTTTTCCAGTTTCGTCATCAGTGACTCATCTTCCTAGGCTCCTAGCATTGAAAATCTATGTGCTAAACTTTTACAACCAAGATGGCCGCCGCTAAGGTAAATAAATCTAGACCGGCCGCACCGTTGAGCTAAAACTACCAGTCTATAGACTTAATTCGTCGACTGCAGTTTTATCACCGGTCGGTTTCGGTGCATGTGAAAATGATTCGAATTATCCGGAATAAAGCGATTCGTCGACGTATCCGCGTGTTTATACCCGGATAGCGTGACCCATTATTACCTGTACAACGACGTTCTTCATAATCCATTGAAAGGTTAAGATTTACGAGACGTGCGGTGCGCCGTAGCGTCCAGCCAATCGGAGCGCTCCTTTGTCCCCCGTCTCCGTTTTATGGCCAGCCGCAGCATCACAATTACGCGTTGACCTATAGGCGATAGGGTAATAAAATTTTATGGATTCTAGCCCCTCTCCGCCCCCAGCTTCTGCCGTTGCCGTGAAGTAGCTTCAACGGCGGAATTTATGTAGAGCCTGACCGGCAATAATGGAAGAGAATTTATTTTATATCCAGGCTGTGTATCAGTAGCCAATGCATGTTCGGCGGCGCACCTGAAAAAGAGACTTTAATTACGGATACAAAAGAGATACACGTGTGTGTATAAGCTTACAACATACAACATACACAAGTTTATATGTCCATTTATATAGCGCATGCTGCATTATATATATATATATATATACGTTATATATATGAGACAATACTGCTACTACTGCTACTACTACCACCAATAATACAAATAATAGTCATAATAATAATAAGAAGAACAACAGCAAAAACAGCATCAACAATAATAACAACAACAGCAAAACTAATAAGTTGATAGAGGAAGAGGACCGCAAATTTTAGATCTAAAAACAACTTTTCGGAAAATTTCTATGAGAATCAGATCATCTCTACCTCGGGCGAAACAGTATTATAAAAATACTGTTTGTATATAATATTTTATATTTGATAAATTATAATTTTTATGATAATTATAACAAATTAATAATATTAATAACGAAATAAAATTTCAATGAATCGTGTATTCGTTATTATTGATGCTTCGTAGCATGGACCTAGATGATTCGTGTCTCCCTCCTTCTTTCTCTTGAATTGGGACTGGCACTGGCAGGTTACAAATGGCCGTATGGTCTATCCATTGTGTTTAATGTATTCGGATGAGCATTTTATTTATGCATGAACGTACGATTGTGTTGGTGTCGCTAAGTGGCTGGATATAAATCAGAGACAAAGGGACAGAGACAGACAGACAGACAGACAGACAAACAGACAGACAGACAGACAGACAGACAGACAGAGAACTGTCAGTTCCCTGTTAATTGTCTCCTCGGTCGGTGCCAGAGGACTTCGTTTGATCTCGCCGTCAACCTCGTCACCCTCAGTAATTGCACAGCGTCTCTTCATCAAGTCTCTCACCGACGTATCTCCCACCTTCACCCCCTCTCACACAAACACACGCATAAACACACGTACAAATACACATACAAATACACACACACGCGTATAAGCACACGCAAACACATTCAAACACACACACACACACACACACATAAACACACACAAACACACACAAACACACACACGCATAAACACACATACAAATGCACACGCACCCATGTACACATACACACACACACAAACACATACAAGCACACACACACACACAAACACGCAAACAAACACACACAAACACACACAAACACACACGCATAAACATACACCAATACATACACAAAAACACACACACATACACACACACACACACACTAATAAACACACATACAAATGCACACACATGCATAAACCCACACACAAGCATAAACACACACATGCACACATAAACACACCCACCCACGCATAGACATACACCAATACATACACACACGAGCATAAACGCAAACCAACACACACGCATAAACACACACACACACACAAACACACACATGCATAAACACACACATACGCATAAGACGCACACAAACCCACACACGTATGAATGAACACACACACGCACGCACGCACGCACGCACAAATAGGGCCTAAATGCAAACACATGCACCGACACACATATTAAGTATAAACACAAAATATTCACACGAGCACACGACACACAAAAACTTATTTACGCATGCAGACAATCATAATTACACATTGCATAAACTGGTTCCTGTATTTATACACATGTTTATCGTAGGCCTATAGGTCTAGATTGCAAAGGTGTGTGGATAATTTCTCTGTCTCTGTCTCTCTGTGTCTGTTTCTACCTGTCTGTCTGTCTCTGTCTGTTTCTGTCTGTCTGTCTGTCTCTGTCTATCTGTCTGTCTGTCTGTTTGTCTGTCTGTCTATCTGTCTCTATGCCTCTCTCGCTGATTTTGGTCTCTGCTTGTCTCTGTTACTCAATGCCTCTACCTTTGTTTCTGTCACTTTCTCTTTCTATGTCTGTCTGTCTGTCTGTCTGTGTCTGTCTCTCTTTGCTTTTTGTCTCTCTGTCTCTGTCTTTGTCCGTCTGTGTGCATATATATGTCCATCTGTTTTGTCTGTTTCTACATAAGCCTACTTGATATGCATATATAATATAATCTTGGTATCTGGAACCCTCATCCATCCACCTTAAGAGGCTTTGTAAAAGAGAGCGTGCTGTTGTGGAGGCAGACAGGATTTTAATCCACGAGGAAAGAAGGATGGACGGAAAGAATGATGGACGGACGGACAAGAGTACAGGGAGTGGTGGGGGGGGGGGTGTAGACAGGGTGGAGGGAGCCAGTGTTTCTTCCGTCGGCGCTTCGTCCTGCCTATTCGCCGCCCAGACCGGAAACATCAGCGCGCGCTGATTTATGGGACGGCTGGGACGACATCTAGCGGACAGTCGATTACTTCGCTACTTCCTGTCGGCGGCCGATAGCGAGGAAGACGGACCCGTAATCCGGGTCCTTTTGACCGGAGCCAAGCGGACCGGAGGCCGCACCGCCCCACTCTCCCCTACCTATATATACCGAGCCCCGTCTCCCCTACCTGCCTCCCCCACCGCCACCTAGCGACGGAAGCAGTAAAACGGGAGCCGGCGCCTTTGTAGTTGCCGTCGACGGCTGTGATTGGTTGGAAGACGTTGACGTGGCGACATCTGTGGGAGAAAGATTACGACGATTCGACACAGTCGCTTTAACGTCTGTTATAGGTATATACGTGCTGCACAGCTTTCGGTATTGCTAGGTGACCGTGTGTGTGTGTTTGCGTTAGTTTGTCTATATGTATGTGTGTGTATGTATGTATGTATGCATGCTTGCATGCATGTATGTACGTTTGTTGCATGTACGTATCCACGCATGCAAGCATGCACGCATGCACGTATGCATGCATGTATAATGTATATAGTTAAATGTATAGATCTGTGAATGTATGTATTAAGCATGTGCATTGTGCAATGTGCATTATCATATCCGCGATCAAAAATTATTCACGAATGTCTGTCTGTGTACTGTATAAATTATGTCTGTTTACAACTCTACCTGTGTGTCTCTGTCTGCATATTTGTCTGCCTGTCTGTCTGTGTATCTGTCTGTCTGCCTGTCCATAAATATGTCTTCCTGTCAACATCTTCAGTCAGTCAAACCTGCCATCTATTGAACGTGCCACCGAACCCACCATCAATCACTCTCTCTGCCACTCTGCGTATACTTCTTCACCGGAACCTGCCAATCCGTGTGGCCGCGCTACACGACCATGCCAACACAACCCACCTATTGAGTTTCCCTTTCTTGATCGGCCCTAGAACTAGTCCACAAACGTCCTTAGTCCTTGCCTCAGCCCTAAAGGCCTACCTCTCAATTCTTTGCCCCATGCAGCCCTCGGTTAGTCGGGCTACGTCTTTCTTGTGAACCGCGCGAGCACAAAGATGGCGTCGCCGCGTGCTTTCTTTCTTTCTCTTGCGTTCGTCGCTCTGCGTCTGTTGATAGATCGATGGTTGTGCGGCGTTGATATTAGAATGGAGAAGAAAGAGTCGTTGACAGCTCAATGGTCAGAGTCACACGACGACTACGAAGAAAAGGCGGCAAACAAAGCCGACGACAACGACGAGGAAAAGAATATGCGCGTGTTTGCATGTACATGTATGTTTGTGTATGTCTGTATGTATGTATGTATGTATGTATGTATGTATGTATGTATGTATGTATGTATGTATGTATGTATGTATGTATGTATGTATGTATGTATGTATGTATGTATGTATGTATGTATGTATGTATGTATGTATGTATGCCTATATCAGCCTTACCGTATACATACAATGCCTTGCATGTAATGTACGCATGAGCATTTGTGTTGATGCATATGTAGGCCTATATGTGTATGTATCTATCTGTGCATGTATAGGTTTGTATGTACGTATTGTATATGTATACGTATATAGGCCTACGTTTAGGCATATATTCTCTGATATTTAGTAAACCGATAGTCGTACGCATTTCGATCTGCATGCATTAATCGATATAAATATAATATCGGAAAGGCATGTAATCAATGCGTTGCCAGAAGTTAAGATATCAGTAGGCCTACTGCTTGAAGATTGGTACTGGCCTGTGCTGGTACGCACTGGTACGGACCGTGCGGTCTACTGTAAGATGTGCTCAAGTGCTTTATCTGTAGTTTTAACAATAACACGCCACGACATACGTTTTAATTACCAAAAGAATATCCATGGATAAAAGCGAAAATATAGAACTCAAAATGCACAGCAAGATTATTTAGATAAATCAGCTTCGGTTCTGGGCTGGTCTTCATCGTCGTCGTCGTCGTCATCATCATCATCATCATCATCATCATCATCATCATCATCATCATCATCATCATCATCATCATCATCATCATCATCATCATCATCATCATCATCATCATCATCATCATCATCATCATCATCATCGACATCATCATCATCATCATCATCATCATCATCATCGTCATCGTCATCGTCATCGTCATCGTCGTCGTCGTCATCGTCGTCGTCGTCGTCTCGTCGTCGTCGTTGTCGTCGTCGTCGCCGCCCCGCAACCACCACCACTACCACCGCTCTTGTCTCGTCGATGATCTTGATAAATAAATAGAACAATGATAAAGGGATCTGCAATAATGTGACAAATTTTAATAATTATTCATTCTTTGATTCCAAAATTTATATAGCGCACCTTCAAGAAAAACTACTCAGAGGCGCTCCCGACTCCAGCGCGCCTAAAAAGAACAGTTTTAACTTTTAAGTTTAGTAAGGAAGGACCCTGGTAGAGTTTCAGAGTGTAGGCGTAGCTCAAAAGGAAGGCCATTCAAGACCACTGGACCAACCACAGAAAAGGCTCGATTCTTCATGGTAGCAGTACGAGCAAAAGGAACCAAGAGGACTCCCTTATCAGCAGAGCGTAGCTGACAATATCCTTGGATACCCAATGTAAGGCAGGCAGCATAGCTCTCGAAGGTAAATTGGGGCGAGGCCCTGACAACATCGCCATACCAATGCAACTGCCCTGAACTCAATACGCTGGCGAATAGGAAGCCAATAAATAATTTTATAAACAAATCGCATATTGTTTCCCGCAAGCAAGCAAACGCAGTCCGTAATAATATATTATCATATCAAATGATATCATATTAAATATAAAAAATTATGACAAAATTTTTGTCAATGAAACGAGACGGTGGCTTCTAGCGTTGCTCTTTGACGTCATATGTCACGTGGACCAATGACAGAAGGTTTCGGATGACTTTCGTTGCCGTGTAAAATCTCGCACTACATCTGCAAGAGCCTTTTGACTGATAACGCTATAATAAAATTATAGCGCTATAACAAAATAGTAACTTTATAATGACATCACGGCTAGTGACGTCACTTTCCAATATTCGTCGACCAGTCTTTTCGTAATTTTCTACTGACGTTAAGTCGTCGAAGTTTATTTAATTGGAACAATTAAACAAAATTGGTTAAATGAGACAAAATTTAGAAATCTTCAAGCGACTGATGCCTTCAACTTCGAGTAACTTTTCACAGAAGAAGTAATTTTGAAAAACGAGGACACTTAACGAAGAAAATCTGAAAAAACGCAAATTCAACGCACGTGCTTTTCTTTGTTCAACACGCCAATAAAGCGGTAGGCTTATGTTTTCTCTGCCGGTATTGCATCGCGATTATACAGTGACTATATATTAATATATAGCTGTTCCAAATCCGGAAATTTTTAAAATCTAAATTCTGTTTCCCCAGGAATTATTTCCATCAACCAACCAGAGTTTCTAATGAACTAATCATTCTAACCCTTACCGACTCCTAATCTGAAATTGCCGGCACTCACGATACCCTCTTAGAATAGATATATATTCTGTCTATTTTTAGATGAAGCAATAGAGAGGAAGATGACCTACTTAAAGTTTATTGGCTGGCCACAGTTGGAAAGCGGGCGCGTATTGCATGCTGGGGATTGTTGGCATAAGCACAAGGGCTTCTGTAAAAGTCCTAATTTCTACCGTGCTAAAATCCATCGCCTAAAAGTCTTTTATACGAAAACTGTCATAAAATCAAAATCAAGTAAAAATTTATTGGCAGTAGTTTATTTCAATTTTAGATATTTGGCCAAAAATTGACATCAGATTAATTCGAAAACTTACAGCATAATAAAATAAATAAATAAAAATAGCTTTGTAACGCGCGCAAGGTCACACCGAAATGTGAATTTGAATGCATGAAGCATGCGGTAAGACGCGAGTTGTAAAAATTCCGTTTACCGAGAATTTGTTCCCGAGTTAAGTTAAATGCATCGCGCACAAAACTGAATATGTGGATTTTTAATATTCGCTTTAATGAGGCTTTAATTTTCGTAAACATTCGTGAATATTAGGATTTTTAATATTCGCCACTCGCCAGTATTCTTAAATATTAGCTTACGAAT
>OX243825.1:6833521-6904081 GCA_945859605.1 Lumbricus rubellus
CCGCGTCGTTCCTTCTCACGCCTAACGACCTTTCGAACCGACCGACCGACCAACTAAGTACAATCGTTATTCCACGATTCTACATCGTACACAGATTCCGACCGCAAACATTATAGACCTCTCACATACAGACGCACAGACAGAGAGAGAGACACACAGACACACATAGACACACACACACGCAGAGAGATAAGCACACGTAGAGAGAAACACAGAGAGATACGTAGAGGCAAAGACACAAACAATATACGCATTACACAGACCTCTTAGCACGGCCTACAATAGACTATTCACCGTGTTCATCTATTCTAGGGATTGAATGACGACCGTGCGCGCACACAAACCCGTGCACACATACATGTAGGCCTACATGCAGACGCATATATAAACAGACATATACACAGACACACACATACGCACAATACATACACACCCACGCACACACGCGTGTGCGTGCGCACGCACGCCACACACCCACGCACATCATAATCACATGTCATAATTTCATGAATAATTAGGCAGGTCAATTAGGCCGTTGATGAATTACGTCTTAACCTGGAACTGCTGGAAGGGCTTTATAAATATTATGCGCTAGTCATGGACGCTTCTGTAGGGGTGGGGCTTTTATGTGTGGAGGGAGCTAAGATTTGTGATTTGTGTTATTGTGTACTGTTTCACTTTAATAACTGTACACTGTAACAGGTCGCGATCTATCAACCGAATTGTTCATTTAAAATTTTTTATTAGTGATGGTAGGATTGATACCTATTGTATGTATATGCACTTGTTATAGCGCCCCTTCAAGATTTCTACTCAGAAGCACTCCCGACTACAGCGCGGACACTGAATCGGAGTTTCACGCCGAAGTGCTGAGCAATTGCGAGTGAAGGACTTGCCCAAGGTCCTTTCGAGGCAGCTTGAGGTGGATTCGAACCTACAACCCTCCGGCTGCAAAGCAACGAACATATCCACTACACCACCGCACCCCACGATTAAATGGGAGTCGGGGAACGAACACTGTGGGACACGGAAATTGCTCTTTCACTTTAGGAGTTTAGGTTAGATCGCCCGTCTAATGTAAATAAATAGACCTACACACGGGGTAATTAGGCCTAGTTCTTTTCCCATTGCCAATTTATTGGAAGCTCGTTAATTAATTGACTGATTATTAAGGAACAGCGCTCGTGAATATGCCAGTGCCCCAGCGCTTGGCTTTTGAGCTGCCCGAAGGGTCAATTCACTCTTTGTCTTAAGAACCGCAAACCGTCCTATTTAACCGTGGAGGGGCCCGGAGCGCTTCTGATTAGCCCACATTGAAAGGCGCTATATAAAATTTTCGAAATAAATAAATACCGTGTAAGACTGACAGCATGCCAATATGTATACCATCAAGCATTATAATTAGGCCTATATTGATACAATTGACTATTAGTATTAAGCATTGTTCTTCCATGCTTGGCAAACCCTAACATTTGCCTTAAAAATACACAACTCCGTACAGAATATGCAGAGGCACGGTAGGTAAAAACAATGTATTTCACATGTACGCTTATACATGCGCCCATAGACGCCGACAGGTAAGCTTCTTGCAGGTATGATTAGCTTCCTCGTGCAGGTGTTGACAGGTTCGATTACTCGCGCAGGTGCTAGCGAGAGAGAGGCGCGACTGTAATTACCGGTGCTCCAAGGCAGGAGCAACACGGATCCAAGTACTGTAGTTAGATGTCCAGAAAGGAGCGCTGATTATTCATTAACCTCAATTGGATGGAAGGGACCACGAGGAAGTTAATTAGCGCCGGATGATTTGTTTGCCTCTGTTATTCTATCCGATATTGTTTTAAAAAAAATCTCTTATCTTATCCTTACTCTACATTTGTATTTGCGGCGAAGCCAGCAGACTGCGATAAGGATGAGTTTTTCGATGGCGATTTAGGTGAGAAGAGAAACTGTACGCTTACTATATACTGGGTGAGTGGGAAATTCATAGCGTTTTGAGGACGGTTATTTTCCTTGTCTAACCCTAACCGTGGGGCGCGGTGGTGTAGTGGTGGCGTCGTTGCCTTGAAGCCGGAAGGTTCGAATTCACCTTGCCGCGCAAGGACCTTGGGCAAGTCATTCACTCACAATTGCTCAGCGCTTCGGCGTGAAACTCCGAAGCAGTGTCCGCTCTGCATTCGGGAGCGCCTCTGAGTAGAGAGCTTGAAGGGGCGCTATAACAAGTGCACATACAAACAAACCGTCAACCGCTAGGCTAAACATGAACCACCGTTCTGCTGTCAGTGTCACCTTTTACCATGGTCTATTCACTCCATTGGCTGTCAGTTTTCGTTTTCACACGGCATCATTCAGTTACTCTGACTTGACTTGTTTATTAATTGAACCTAAGTGTATAAACGTTGTTGTTTTGTATAGCCGCTGTATAAAAATCTCTAGGCCTAATTTTAAATGAATTGGTACATGTAGGTTGAGATCCTTCACCATTGCTGTCCGTTTCAAACGGAGTGTTTAGAGTAGTAACAGCCTAGCAGCTTCAGTTAAGCGACACTGTATTATAGGCCTAGTATAAAAACGTCGCCATCCTCCGTTATCCAGGCTTGGGACTGGCACTGCCAGAGTGCAAGCAGTGGCGGAGTGTTGGATGTTTAAATTCTCAATGAATCACTATGCAACTTACACCATGGGAGAATAATACTCAAGTTGCTCAAAAGATTTCTATTCCCAAGCGTCTCCTAGAATGTAACGAAATTAGTAATTTCTATAGCGCCGCTGCGGCCGCTCACAGCCGAGGCCATTCAGTAGCGCTCCCAGTGCGAAATAACCCTTAGAGAAAAAAGGTCCTAAGAAGAGAGAGATATAGATAATGAACCTGAAAGTAGAGTCCCACGCAGAGTAGGGGGAGATAGAATTCCGTAAAGAGGGTCCAGTGATGATAAAGGATCGAGTTTAAGCAATAGTGGTCCTAGCTCGAGGAACAAACAAGTCAGCCCTGTCCAGAGAACGCGGGGAGGGCAATGAGAAGATGCAGAAAGAGGAGAACGAATGAGATCACTAAAGCTACAGCAGCAACCTGTCTACCAAACATCGTCCGTACTGTCAATCGGACGATCGCTACCGGAGAGGAAAGCCAAACGCTCCCATTCCGTTCCTAAAGCCTAAGCAGGAGAACGCGCTGCCGCGTCTTGCCCAGTGCGTTTTTCCCGATCGCATAGACAGTTAGAATCAATTCGCCAGATGTCGGGCCTTTCCTTTCTTCGTCTCCCTGGCAACGGTGTCGACGCATTGTAACGTATGGTCAGTGAAGCGGCCGAGATGAGACCAATAAGGACGCCGTTGATGTACGTTGTCCATCCAGGCATAGATGGACATGTCCACTGTTGTCCAGTGTGCCATGACCTTTAATTCATTCCTTGCACTGTTGTCTGTGATGGCCTTAATTCATTCCTTGCACTGTTGTCTGTGATGACCTTTAATTCATTCTGAATGTTGTCTGCGATGGCCTTAAAGCGGGACCCAAGCACCGTTTAAAGGCCTACACAGGGCTTGAATTTTCTTATTTGTAATGCAAATCTCCGAGAATTTCTCAGCGCCCACAAAAGTCATGACTGAGAGACCAGCTTTCACCGGCGCTATATAAAATCAAGTCCGTAATAGCCAGAGCTGCCCTTTTCGTTCCGGTGCCAGGTCAAAATCCGGGGAGGCCAAGACAGTGTGGTGCTACGTTGGTATTCGGCTTTGATGATGGTGGTCCTGCGGTGGTAGTGGATTAGAATCGGGGTATGAATCATGAGATAGCTTGAAAATACATACACGAAAAAGAGAATTTTTCTGACAAGAATAAAAATTAGAAGGGATTTTTATACAACTATATGCAGTGCTAGAGCAGGGAGCGCTTCTGAGTAGTCCCCTTGAAGCGCTATATAAATTCTTGAATGAATATGGTCCGAATTGTGGATGAATGCCATAACCTTGTGGAAGTGTATCAAAGTCATGAAACCAACAATTAAAACAGCAGATAATTCAATTTAAATCCAATTCTTTAATTGTCCGTTTGCAACATCAAACACACAAAGGCAAGAAACAAAGATTATTAACAGCATTACAAGAACAATGCAAGAGCATTAATTTATCCGATAACTGAATTAGTAAAGTATACATACACATTCATATGGCACAATTATGATTTTCACCAGTTCACCAGACATGTTTTCTTTATTAAAAAGTTTAATGTCATCGTATGACAAAATTAAGTGCAAATATAGTTAAAAAGCACTGAATTCATCAAGTCCTACATGTATGTACAGCAGCTAAATGCGTCAAAACAGTTCTTTCTAATGTCATTAATATTCAATGTTTATCAGCATATTATAATTCAGTTAATGTCTATGATAAAATGGTCTTTGAAACAAATTATACAATATTTTGTAGCAATTATCATACACGCACAAGCAAACAAATTTAAATCTAAATGTTAGATAAATTTCCCAATAAGCAATCACAATGCACATGAAACTTTTGATCTGGTTTTTCAATAAACAACCCAAAGAAAATCCAAACATGCTTTAGTTTAAAATAATTGCAATTATGACATGAGATTATTTATATTTTTACTTATCACCAACTGTGATGAACCATTACTATACAAATACAAGGATAGGCACGTAGATAAAAAAAGGAGTTTTTCTATAATATAGGCTACTCAAGACATTAGTATAGATAGCATAGTACTAAAATTTCAGAAGATTCTAAATCTATTTCTTTTAATTTTTAATACAGCACATTGGTTGTTTATTATACATTTAAGTATGACACAAGCATCTTAATTAAGCTGCAAATGTTTGCTTAATAATAGTAGTCAATAGCAATCAATGCAAGCAAGCACTATTATTATGATATATGCAAACGATTAAAAAAAACAACGTAATAAAACTTATAACATATTGCCACAGAGGCAACACCTAGTGATATAATGTATAGTTGGCATATAACGTGGGTAATGCACACACATTCGTAACAAAAATCATGTTCAAAATGATGACTATGAATTATAGGAGACAGCCATAGACAGAAAGGTTAAAGAAATAAGAAATTGACTCCATAATAAACGCTGAAAACAAAAAATCAAAATTCTAGAGTTATGCAGAACTGCACAGAAATGAAGAAAATTGCCAGGAAATGCTTTTAGCCAACACAAAACGGACGAAAATCATATACCCGGTAGAAGTGACAATAAAAAATAACCCGATATAGTGAAGTCAACACTTAACCATATAAGACATGGGTCAAACTGTGTCATACTCATAACTGAACAGACTCTTACAGAATCAAATGACATTGTGACTTCCAAGTAGATGGTAAATAATGATGCAAAAGTTAAAACATGAAACAGAGCGCAAAATATTGGCAAGCGAAACTCTGTTATAGGTCTACTTGCAAGAAATGTCTATAAAAACTAGGAACAATCATGGTTTCTGGAGCTACAAAGATGCACATGTTAACTTTCGCATAATCAAGGACATATTCACAAAGGCGAATAGGAACATAAATTCAAGTGAATCCAAGAAAATCAACAGCATTGGTCGAACATATAAAATACAAACTCAAAGCATCGTGAATATTATACAAGCAAATCTACAAATTAAAAGCGAAATAATAATAATTATTTTTTTGTTTAATGAAACGCCTGCATACGCATTGCGCTGTGCACAGTGTGAGAATTGTGGAAAAATAACTGGAGTGTTGAACTTTGATGCACTTGGAATTTGGGTGTGAAAAACAGACTTTACCATGGGGTTCTAAGAAAGACTGGGGTTGAAAACCTCCAACAATTCTCACCCTGGCTGTACATGTACAACTTATGAAGCAATCCTAATTAACACCAATCTTAACTACGGTAACATCAATCTTAACTACTAACAGAACAGACAGCTTGCAATACACGGCACAAATACCAGCCTACAAAGCACGTCTATCTTATGGGGCTTCAGGAATAAAAGAAAACACATGTTGATGGAACATTATACTGCCACCGTGACATGGTTAGTCCTGTATAACATTTCAATCCGTTGGCAGTGGTCTACCTAAATATTTGACTGTGGATGCAACGGCCTTGTAGTACTCAGAGAAAACTCGATAATTAGTTAACCTGGTTGACTGGGAACCTATAGAATCCGGTGATTGACAAAAAGCAATGTGCACGAAGAGCTTGACATAAAAATTTACATTATCACTTGCTATGAAACAACAGCAATTTGACTAAGTCTGAAAGTCACGACTTCGTGACCACAGAAATTGCAAAACTAAAACACTCAAATAAAACCGCAAGACCATGGCAATCTGTAGTTGCTGCAACGTGTGCATCTAGATACTGGACTTGAACAACAGCGCAAAACTCAATGAAACACAGCAATGGGAGATGTTATACAGCTTCATAGTCGTTTCTAGATAAATTGTACATCTTGGAACGTTAACTTAAAACACCCAGATCTGGAAATCAGATACTTTTGATCATGCAAAAACGAAAGATGCTCAGAACTCATAGTACACAGCAGAACAAGTTTAGCATACACCAAGAGGTTTCAATAGGACCATATAAGCCAAAAATATGAAGCTAGTTCTCATGTTGTCCAAATGCAGTCTATTGACTGAGCCAGACATACGCTAAGGGATATGATAGGATTTTGGGTGAACTTTACAAACAATTGCAGTGGATTGAAGATACGACAACATGCTCAAAGCAACAATAATAGGCATTTAATAAGCTTTCCTTGTAAATGTAAAAGCTGACAAAACGATTCAATACAGCATGCAAGACAGTTAACATAAGGCTATAGGCTACCAAATAAAAGCAATGTTGAGTTGTACAGCACAGACTTAAATGGATGGGAGAGGAAGTGTTGGGGGATGGGGGGGGGGGCGACGAAATACTCTCTGGGGCGACGTGTGCAAAGTTCGCAGAAGACTGTCATGTAACGAGGTAACGAAGCGACGAGGTTCTGACATTCGGTGGAAGAGTGCGACGGAAGTTTCCTGTGTCACATTGGAAAACGAGGACGCATGGAGGATTGATGTCCCGAGCGATGACTCGTGATGTTGGTCGGTTTAAAGTTCTGGATGGTGATTTCTGAGGTTAGATGGCGAGTGCATGCGTTGAAGGATGTCGCAGGCATCGGTGAATTTAGTTCACCGACGAAGCGTGACCTCATTGGCAGTGAGTATCGTTCATGATTGTCTCAGATGTGTTAATTCGCCATGGCAAACCCACAGCACTAGCGCCTTTTTGTGAAGTAGGCACTGCTGAAGAGCCACGCCGACGATTACTTAAATCGTTCGACAACTGGAATAACTCTTGTGGCGCCGAGTGTTCTCAGGCAGCCAAGCGACATCTAGACACTCTGGCAACGAAATAAGTTCCGTTCATTGTTTTAGCTCACTGACAATGTCAATGGATATCGCATTGTCATTAGTCAGCATTGGGATGACTAGAGGATCGAACGTCTCTGGCAGAGCGACGAAAGCAGAGAAAGGAATGTGGTAACTGTAGGTATGTGCAGTAACGACTGGCCCATGACTGAATGAGCCAAAGAAGCCGTGTACCGTACACGTCATCCGTAGAAACTTGTCTTTTGAAGAAGAGTCGAACACCGAGACAGCAATCGGATGAAGGTGTTTGGTCTTTTATTGTTGATGTTACTGTTGTCAGCGATGCAGTTTGGTAGAATAGTCGTTGCTGACGAAGCTCTGTGTCTGAAGGCAGATCCATTGTCCTTTAGGCCCCCAGTGATGAGCTCAGTAAGGTGGTTTCACGTCGCCTTCCTCACAGACAATTATGGGTAAGCAACTTGTCGAGTGTTGCTACGCAGTGGCTTGAGGCAGATTCGAACCTGCGACCCTTCGGTCACAAGGCACGAAGCATACCCCTACACCACCGCATCCCATTTGTTGATGGATGTTGCTGAGACGCCAAAATTGTTGTCTGGTGATTTTTATGTTGACGCTCATTGATTTTACGGTAACACGTACAGTCGTACATGTTCGTTGGTGAGCGTTTGATTCTCAAGAATCTTAAGGCGGTACATGTGCGGAATCTTGACGTAATGACAGCCAGTAGTGTCACATCTGGTCAGCGAACTGTAGCTGCAAGCGCGAACTCTTTTTTGACGTCACCATGCATTGATCAATCTCAGAATGCATTGTAGACGTAATGCATTGTAGACATTATGGTCGTCTACTGTCAGTTGACTGTTCAGTTGAGCACTGGTGAATAGGGAATTCCAAGTACGATGGGTGTCACGCAAAGGGGAAGTGATGTTGGCAGACCGCGGCAGAATGATGAAGGTCTGTTGACGATGTCTAGTGGCCATGTGGGTTGACGAGGACGAAGGATTTGGGTGAAGGAATGGACGATGTGCTAACAACGAAGTGCTGAGGGCCTAAGGAAGTGCTGTACAACTTAAACATCATATCTATGCATCCAATCAACATATATTGACTATAACAATATATTGACTACAGATGGCAATAGCATGCAAAGAATGAATAGTAGCATTTCTCGGCATCATAATTACATATATAGACATTAATCATTTATTCACCAAATAATGGTAGCACAGTAACAATAAGAAAGAAGTTAAAAATAATCGGAAAAAAACAAAAAGCTCAAACACTCCGAGAAAAACACAATTACAAATCTGACACCATTATAATGTGAAAGGCATTTCTTGATAAATCGCAAACTTCTGGTTAACCAACAGTCTCCAATATTAATTTCATGCAGGAAGTGCAGTACAGATGCAACACTACTATGAGAAACTTTGAAAATTTTACATAATTGCAGAGCTGTAAAAGCACTTTAAAGAGTTCAGCTCACTGATGGTAGGGCTTGACAGCTTCCATTCCATGTGATAAAGTAGAAACGTTTTACAATGTGCACTAACCAAGTATGGTTCAAAATTAGTTTGCTCTGAGAAAAACCATAAACCAAATTGGGCAGAAAACGTAAACACTGTATAAATAATATCTGTAGGCTGTAGCACACCTTGAACATACCGGGTGGATCTTCTGGGTCAACCAGAAAGGTCCCGCTAGCCAAGGGTAACACCAAGCGAATTTTGTAAGTCAGGATGGTGAGATTAGAAAAATTCCAACAGTAGAAAGCAAGTACCAATCATAAATCAATCAATCAAGCTTTTTAATGTACAAGTATTGAAAAGGAATGTGGCATATAATAAAAGACACAGCTCATAATCAATCCTTCAGCATCTATCAGTAATAATCTATACTCATCATTGGACTCGCTCATACACTAAGTTACATTAGCAAATGTAGGTTGGAAGTAACGTACTCATGGCAACACTACTTAACATCAACCATATCGGTTCCCAGTGAGCCAAGGCATTTTAGTTGGCAATAAGCATTACATACGGCACAAATAATATCACCAGAGGCTCCTCTAACTACACAATAGAAAGCATTTATCAAACATCAGAGACAACATTAATAAACATAAAAATAAACATGAAATATCTTGGTTACAAAAGGGAACCCAGAAGGCACTGCATAGTCCTGCTGGTTAGGGCCACCTATGCTCATTTTCTGATACTAGGCGTTTACAGGTTCACTACAATAAGCGTGACGTCTACAGAAATTTATATTCTATCATTATATATCAAAACTTAACTAAGAAAACTAAACGTTCCAATTTTTAACATCACGATACAACAGATCTAAACATGATGATGTCAAGCATCAAATCTTAACTAAAAAATCAATACCAAATTATATAAAGTAAGAAAACCTTGACTAAGAAACATCAAACCTTAACTAAGTAGGAAAAAAGGAAGCACTAAGAACTCATCATCATCATCGTTTGATGGTACGATCGTGGGCTTATGGTAACTAAAATTGCACTTTCATAATATATAATCTCAAACATTAGCAATTGAGTAATAAGTACAAATTGAGTAATAAGTAAAAAAATTGGTTCACATAGTCATAGGTGCAGATTGGTTAACTGAGTAACAAGTACCTTTATATAGCTGTAATGGTATATGAATATTTTGTTTATTTATTTCATGTCAGGTTTAAAAAATAACTGAATAAGATACCGAGTTTATTATTATTAGACTGACAGAAATATGCCTGCACTAAAGCTGCCTTGTTTGCAAAACCGTAGGTCCTCTAGATTATTACCCATTGTCACTGGAATTGTATTTTTCTTTACATGTAAAATGAATTGAAATTGTGTGCAGTAAACTTGGCTGACTGATTGAGACTACTCTGCAATTCTTTGTCAAATATTCATTATGTTTTCTCTCATTTTAGAGTTTGCTTGGGCGATCTACTGGTTGATCTGTTAGAAAAACAGCTAGCTAAAGCCAAGTTTGCTGCTACGTCACAGGCTTATGGTAACTAAAACCTGCATTTAATGATAAATATGTATAGTCATAGTTAATAATTTAATAATAAGTACAAATGAGTAATAAGTAAAATATGTGTTTAATTAGTAATAGGTGCAAGTTGGCTTACTGAGTAACAAGTACCTGTATATAGCTATAATTATGGAGGTGGAAACGACTGGAATAGTGTTCAAATTCAGCAGCGTCAATGGCAAAATGGAGGCGTTCTGAGGCAAGTCATAAACTTACCTTACTTTACCAAAGAATTATCCTACCAAAGAATGGCACGAAGAGCAAAACCTCAAGTAGGAAACGGGATCCATCCCCCAGCCCTCCAAAAGGTCCACTCAGCCTATCATTCGTTAGATGGCAATGGTAACATGAGCAGTAGGACATAATGAACGCCTTGAATGACTGCCATTAAATTGAACTTCTGCAATAACTTACTATCCAAAGAAAAAAAGTACTTCAAGAAGCTCCATTATTGATTGTTGACAGACATTAATTATTCATGTTTTCTGCGAGAACTGGAAGTGGAACTACAGATATAAATTTTATGGAACTGGAACTGAATTATTTCTAAATAGGTTTTGGAACTAGAACAAAAATTTATTTTTAGAGAGGAACACAAACTGGAATAAAAATGATAACAGTGGAATATTATGAGAATAGGAATAGAAATTGGTGCTGGAACTAAAGACTGTTTCTTAACTCACTCTTCCATACAATCATTTTGTATTTGCTTTGTCATCCCTGTTTGTCAACTGTAGGTGCTTTACACAACGGTGATGACTCACCTGCTGGCTACGACAATTTCCGAACAAGAATTCCAGTTGAGTTGTTGCAGCGTAAAGAACGGTTACATCAATGACTCCCTCACAGCTTCAGGACTGAGCAAGTACGATGAGATATTAAATTGTTGGGCTTTGGGAGGTTTAAATCCTCGAAGTTAAATTTTCAACCTCTCCAGTTTATTCAAAACAATAACCCTGGGGATTAATTTATTGGTCTGCAAAGCCGATTTTATTAAAAATGATGTCATGATTCAGATACACAGGTAAAAGCATTGATGTCATGATTCTAAAACTGAATGGCCCTTCATAGCTTTACTTTTCTTTCGCTAAATCTGAACTGAAGATGAGTTGTTAAGCCTGATGTATTAACAACTATGTTGTCGTGGTATCCCTCTGCTATCAAGTGCACAGTGGATGAATATTCTGTTCTGAGATTTGAATATTGCCGAGCAGTTTTTGAATCTTTTATCCCAATTAGATTTGACATTTGATTCAACTGAAAATTTGTGATTCACATGCCCTTGGGCTAAGTAGTAATGAATTGGTTATATATTTATTTATTGTGACTCATTGACAATTGCCTTACTTTGTTCTTACTTATACTGATTATACAGTTAGTCCTTGGCTGGTCAAAGCAGTTATTTACACTTGTTTGTACTGAATAATCTATTTACAAATCATTAACTAGTTCATGCAGTTATTCATGCTTGTCCTATTCTATCAAATTTATGCCGCATTTGTTGCTCTCATAGGGATAACATAGCTTCTCTTCTCGATAGCAGGCATCACGCATTATGCGATCGAGTGGCAACTATGCCAATACTTCTGCTGGAAGACCTGAGGTCTCATGTGGCCGAACTCCTCGCCACATGCGGCGTTCAGATGTTGGCACAGGGGAATATAACAAAACAGGTTTTACTATTATTGCTACTATTATTATTACTATAATTGTAATTATTATTATTTTTGTTATTACTACTATTATAATTATTATTATAATTGATGTTTTCATTGATGTAATTATTATTGTCAATGCTGCTGTTCTTGCTATTGTTTTCATTATCAATATTATTATTATTATTTTTACTTCTCCCACTAAAGCTACTATTGCTATGAGCACTGTTATTATTATTATTGTTATTTTTACTTTTGTTTATATTTGATATTTGTTAGTAATATCATTACTACTATCATCAATGTTTTTTATATTATTAATATTTTTATTGACTACTAATGCTTTTATCATTATTGTTTCTCTTTTATTGTTTCTATTGTTATAATTGCTATTATTATTATTATCATTATTATTATCATTATTATAATTGCTATATTGATGCTATTGCTCGACCATTATTATAATGGTGCACAATATATGCATATTAATGATGATCCTAGAAAATAATTATAAATTATAATTGGTTGCAATGTTTATGAATTCTTAAATCATTTTGTCTTGTCTGGATAGGATGCGACTGGTTTCTATCAGTGGCTGCTGCTGCACCTGAGGGTCAATACCAGACCACCGCCGTCAGCTGCACCTGTTTTCGCTGTAAGCTACGTCTATCTGTACCCCAAAGCTATGTTAGATAAAGCCAAGTGTAATGCTAACTTTAGGTAGAATAAATGAGGTAATTAAAAGAGGTTACGATGCTCTTCTTTGATTACTTTCGCTGTCCGTAACTTACGAATTACGGATTAATTTAGATTGGATCATTCTTAAATTCTGGACTTCTGTCTTTGAACAAAGCACTACATACTTGTTTGCTTTCCATGCATTCTCCTAACCAGTACTCATTCTCGTTCTCTACCACCTCCTCTTCTTCCTCCTCGTCATTATTCTCCTTTTATATCTGATCGGTCGATTTACATGATGTAAAATTTGTCAATTTCAGCCTGGATTCATCACCAGCATTCCCAAAGGCTCACGTGTTTTAAGAACACGAAACGTGACTCCAGATGATGACAATTGCGCTATATGTAACATTTATCAACATGGTCCGTTGTCGACAAGGGATGCCATGATGCTGGATCTTCTCAAGGTACTTTGTCTTCTTTGGACATTGCACTCTATGACCTTCAACATATTTTTGTGACCTTGACCTCAGACTCATGTTTTATGCCTTCAGCTGTTATTGTTTGGTTTATGTCGTTATAATTGTTATTATTTTTTAAATTATTATTATAATTAATGGAATGGTTCAAATTCCTTTCAGGGTAAAAAATTGTGAAGATTGATATTTAGCCAGTCTGCAATAATGAGTACATTGATATTGTTGGTGGGAAGTAGAGACGGTGAAGGAGAGGACTTTGACATTTAGCACCCAGGTGTCTAGAAATATAATACAATGCTTGTGTTTTGACATTCGTTTTACCGTTAAAATGCAAATATGTAGAAAATGTGACAGAGTCAACACTTGTGTTTCATTTTGCATTGTACAGGATCATTTATCTACTCCATTATTTGACGCTCTCCGGACAGATAATCCAATGGGCTATGACATGCACTGTGCACCTCATTTGACACACGGCATTGGTGCCTTCACGATCGTCATAAAAGGCCAGTCAGCCAAAAAGAGGTAACTATGAAGCAAACAGGTGATAGCATTGGTTAAAGAGTGAATGTATCAGATAAAAAAGTATGTAGTAGCGGTGACACTGCTATAATACGTTTCAGAGAAAACTCCTGAGAAGTATGAATGTAACATGCCTGTTTACTTACCCCTAATCTTGGGGTGCTGTGGCATAGTGGTTAGTTCAGTTGGAGTTGGAGGGTTCCAGGTTCGAATCCACCTCAACCCGCCGCATAGGGACCTTGAGCAAGTCATTTGCTCACAATTGCTCGTGCGCTTCGACATTAAAATTTGATGCAGTGTCTGTGCTGTAGTCGGGAGTCCCTCTGAGGAGAGAGCTTGAAAGCGTGCTATAGCAAATGCGAGATATATGTAAATAAATCAAAAGTAACCAAGTCACACAAACAATGTGCTTTCTTTGAGCTATAAACAAGATTTTAAAACAGAGACTTTTAAAGCAGGGTTTATTTGTGATGAATGCAGGCATCAGAAACATCTAAATGACGATCTATTTTCCTACTGCACTATGGCACTATTCACGTGACTATTGTTGTATATTGTCAACTTCACAATAATATTGTTTATCATCACTCAGCTCTCAAGCACTTACACGAAATTTGAACAAGGTCCCAGGAGCAACAACAATGGTTAAGGTTTGAGTTGAAGTAAATGACCAAGGGCAACAATAGTCAAAGTTGAGTATAGCAAACAGAGTAAAATCTGCTGGATCTGAGGTCAGAGGTGTGTCAAAGAACGGGTCCGTGGCAACTGTTACGTTGAACTTACTGTTTCTAAATTCATACTCACTAGCCCAGTGTGCTAATACTTATGGCAGAATTTGTAACTTGCTCAGTTCTGGCAGCAAGCATAAGTGAATGAGCGAGTATACCGTACTAAATGACTGAAGTTATCATCCTTAAATTACTGACGAGATGATTTACTAAGTTACTGAAGTTACGGGTATTAAATGACCTTCTTCACTTTGACATCTTTCAGCATGGCAGTGCTGAACAACAGTATTGAGCGATTAATTAAGAAGGAAATGAAAGACCTCAATGGATCCATCACAGAAGCACAGTTTAAGGAGATGGTCAGCTGTTATTAATTATTTATCAGATTGTTCTTTAGCACTTTTCAAGCACAGACACGAGCTTTGAAAAAGATCGCAGAAACAACAATGGCAAAGGTCTGAGTTGAGGTAAATGACCAAGGGCAACAACAGGTCAAAGTTGAGTGTAGCAGAACAGAGTCAAATCAGTCAGTTCTGAGGTCAGAGAAACAGAGTGGTGTCGAAGAAGAGGGTCCGTGGAAACGTTTTAAATGCTGAACTTACTTCCGGGTGCTATTATGTATGGCAGAATTTGTAACTTGCTCAGTTCTGGCAGCAAGCATTAGTGAATGAGCAAGTATACCGTACTAAATGACTGAAGTTATCATCCTTAAATTACTGAAGAGATGATTTACTAAGTTACCAAAGTTGCCAGTATTAACTGATTTACACTTCACTTTGCCATCTTTCAGCATGGCAGTGCTGAGCAATGCCATAGAACGGTTTGTGAAGAAGGAGATGGCCGACCTCGATGGATCATTGACGGAAGCCACATTCAAGGAAATGGTCAGCTGTTATTAATTATTTAATTATCAGCAACTTCTATGGCAATGGTGTGCAATGCATTAACCAATGGTGCATGACACAATCCATAATCAGGTCAATGTCCAGATGACCAGAGAGAAAGAAAACTTATACGAAATCCAAACCACATTAGATCGACTTGATAGTCAAATTTTACAACTGTTGATTTGTACTTCTGTACTTCAACCGTCCATAGGGAAAGTAGAATCAGACCCATTGTACTCTCTGAGCTGCAAGGCGGCGTCCAATCGGCTGGTGTGACATGAATTATGGAAAATTGGCTGTCTCGCATTATGAGTTAGATATTCATATGTTTTATGAGATTAAATGCTTTCTTACAGGTTGATCGTCAGGTTGCTGAAAGGAAAGCTCAACAGTCTTTGGAAGAAGAAACAGAGAGAAACTGGGAGGAAATTCTTGATGGAGCATTTTTATTTGACAGAAAGGAGCGCGAGGTAGGTTTTTGTAGCACCATCTTCTGCTATAATTTTCAGCTACAAAATAGTTCTTTTTCGATTTGGTTTTGGAGCGCCATCTGTTGATGCATTGTGCATTAGACTTTGGCATGATCGAAAGTTGTCAGTTGCAAATACAGTTCTGAGATTTGATTGCTCCAGATCAGTGTTTTTATATCCATATGGCATTTTCACAAAAGGTTACCACAATATTATTAGTCGAGTGGTTGGCATGCTGGACTGTCAACCAAGTCGTCTGTGGTTCAAATCCCTGTAGGCGATTTTGTATGGAGATTTCTGCTTCACTTGCTCCCACAGTGAAATTAAGCGGTATTGTACACTGACTGCACGCTGTCAGTGAGACGATCCGAGGATGATAGAGAGGACTCGCTGCCTGCCATCATATGTTGAAGTTAAGAAAATGAATCACTACCTGAGAAACTTACTATCCTTCTTGCTCAGGGCTCATTAAGACGTCTTAAGAATGCTTTTGTCAGAAAAAAAGAATTGCTGAAGATCTAGCTAAAGGTCTTCATTGAATTAGCAGATGCTGGGTTTGTGTTATACACACTTGCAGTGTTTCTAGGTAGAGCGAATGCCGGACGCCCCCACGATTCAAAGTTGCTCACACCACAACGAAAAAAGTTTGATGTAATAAGCAAACCAAGACTTACAGGTAGCTGCGCAAGCTAAGAATTTACATCCCGTAAGTTAAGATTTGTGGATATTTCACAGCAGTATCTGTGGATATCACACTGAAAGCAGCTGCATAGTCATTACAGATGTGCACTTGTTGAAGCTGTGTACTTGCCATACCTAGGTACTCATGAACACTTGCTTCATCACGGCTGAACAATCATTATAGCTACACACTCATCAATACTTAGGACAACATATTTGTTGGAATGGCAATGACAGCTAGCGGATGGTTAAGACCTTGCAAGAGCCAGGTAGAACAAGAAGATGTATGCACTTGCAGTCATCCAAAGAGCAGCAGTACAAGGGACACAGTGTGTCTTTGTGGATTGCAAACTTGTTATCAAAAATTAAATTGTAATTGCATTGCAATGCTATCTTGATTAGTACTGCATAGATAGTCATTAATCATGGAAGTTCTTAGGTCATCATTAAATTCTTATTATTGGTATATTGGTTGCTATCAATGTTTGTAGTCATTACCTTAATTGCAGTCATTGTTATATTTGTTATTCGAACTTATTATCACATTTGTGATCGTTCTATGTAGCCGTAACAGTGAAATTTTTTAATCTTTGGTCGTATGTATAATTTCTAATTATTATCATTGTCATTATAACTGTTGTTAAGTATTGTAGTCAGTATCACAATTTTGTTATTATTCATAGTCATTCGTTTGGTTCCACCTGCACGAACACTGAACAGCCATCAGACAGAATAGTGCTTTCTCAATTGTTTTGAATAGCATGCCCTCTGACCTGTGTTCTCTTCCACAGGACTTGTCTAGCTATTTTTATAAACTACTGAAGACCTTACTCTTTGGTCTGTCTAGCCTGGGTCGGTTGCACCTACGAATTATTTTCTTTAAGGGTGCAATATAAATTCCTCAGATAGTGATCATTATTTTAATCATTATTGGCTTTTTCTGCAGACATCCATGGCACTCTGTGTGGATGTCGGAAGCTTCCTAGATCCGGAGGACTTTCCTGGGCTCGCCCACCTTTACAAACATGGTAAAATTTGAACCGTGAACATTTAAACGATGCAAATCACATTGAATATGCATGTTATAAGAAGCTTTAGCTGAATTTGTTATTTTGATTAAAGTTAGAAACTGATTTCAATGCAGTTATTGAGCAATGCTTTCTTACGGCCAAGCAATTGTGGGCAAGGGACATGCTTGAGACCCGTAACTGTGGCAGCAACAACTATCTCAGGGGAGGAGGGTCGAACCCATGCTCTCTGCATCTCAAGGCATGTGCTCTGGCCAAAATCGGGTACTGTTGATCTTGTTGTAATGGATTTCCATTGTATTTTGTAGATATGTAAGATTGGAAAATGGTATACGGACTTTAATTATTGGCGAAGAGACGCCTACATCAGCTGAAGATGAAAGTGAGGACGCAGCAGCTGACAGCACAGCGACAAAGCCGTCTGAAGACTTAGCAACGACATCTAGAAGATTTTGTTGCGGCAGCAAACGCAGCCATAAACACAGTCGTAGAAGCAGCGACGCAAGCGGCACGGTTTGTCTGTGTGGATTGCAAAGTTCTCAAAAATTAAATTGCAATTGCATTGTAATCGCTATCTTGCTTAGTATTGCATAGACAGTTGTTAAACATGGTTATTTTTAGGTACTCATTATAATGAGGACCTTATCATAATTTGTATTCGTTATTATTAAGTATTATTGGTTGTTATCGGTGTTTGTAGTCATTATCTTAACTACAATAATTGTTATGATATTTGTAATTCGAACTTGTTATCATGTTTGTGATCATTATCATAATCATAATAATTCAGCCATTAAACATGAACTATTTTAAATCTTTGGTCTTCTGCATAATTTCTAATTATAATCATTGTCATAATTGCTATTGTAATCAATAGCACCATTTTTTTATTATTCATAATCATTCATTTGGTTCCACTTGCACGCACAGCCATCAGACAGAATAGAGAAAATTGTGGGTTACTCTGTTTTTGTAGCTTGGGTCGGTTGCACACCTCTGAATGGTTATCTTTAAAGGTTATATATATATATATATATATATATATATAAATTCCACATATAGAGAGAATTATTTTAATCATTATTGGCTTTTTCTGTAGTTGTCCATGGCGCTCTGCGTGGCAGCCGGCAGCTTCCTCGATCCAGAAGAAGTTGCTGGGCTGGCCCACCTCTACGAGCATGGTAAGTCTACCATCTTATCTTTTCCTATGCTTGCCATCAGAACTAATCCGCTGTAATCTAGTGAATAGTCTAATCTAGTGTGATATAATCTATGTGAATTTCCAAAATAGGGCTGCTATATAGAGATGCTCTGTGACATACATACAACCAACATAATCCAGTGTAATCTAACCTAACCCAATTCAGTGTTACTTAAGGTAACTGAGGAGCCTGAGTTTCGTTGGAACCCAGAAAATGACGAGAGTGATTGGTTTCTGTTTTTCATATGAAAAGTTCTTATTACAGTGGTTGCCTGGCTGGCTGTTAGGGTAACTGTGATTGGTTGGTTTTGTTTGATTGATTGTATGATTGTACTGGTCGATTTAATGCTTGATTGTTATCATAGGCGTACGAGGCGGGGGTGCAGAGGGGGCAATTGCCCCCCACTTTCGGGCAAGTCTGGTTGTTTTTTCAAGCAAAGACAGACCGAATGACTAAAAAAAAAAGGTCATCAACTTTCGGGCAAGTTCGGTTTTTCGGGCAAAGACAGACCGAATGACTAAAAAAAAGTCGTCAACTTTTTTACGGTTTGACGGATATATTTTTCGGGCAGAAGTTCAATCTTTGCCCCCCCCCCACTGCTGAAATCTCCCGTACGCCTATGATTGTTATTCCTTGATTGATCAAATTTCAAACTGTGATTTTAATTTAATAAAATTAATTGCTTGTTATTGCTTACTTCAGCGGTTCCCAACCCGTGGCCCGCGGGCCAAAAGTGGCCCGCCAGGCCTTAAAAAATGGCCCGCCAGGTCTCAGAAATTTCCCTCATATCTTCAAGAATTTTTAAAAATGTGTGAAAAAATAGAAAATTTTGACAGGATAGAACACATAATTATTTTCTGTTACAAATTATTTTATTTTGACGTCTAGAAATAACATAAAACATTCTATTTTGAATTAATTATAACAATTTTATATGCTTTCAGTTAATAAATTTTAGCATTGTGGCCCCCTAATGTCCTTTAACTAAGAAAAAGTGGCCCGCTTGTACTCCAACATAGAAAAAGTGGCCCTAAGGTCCAAAAAGGTTGAGAACCACTGGCTTACTTGATCGAATTTGTTCTGGTTTATAGGAATTTTTCTTGGAAGTAACAAATACACGGGGGCGAGCGATATGGACGAATTTCTGGGCGAGCATAATGGTTTCACGAATGCAGTGACGGAGTGCGAAACGGTAAGTATGTTGTGACAGTGACGCAACCATTTTTTATTGATTGATTGATTGAGTGGTGTGTGGGTTGGTTGGCTGGTTGGTGACGGTTTGAGTAAGTGGTGGGTTAATGAATTGATTGATTGATCAAGTGAATGACTTAGAGAGTGACTGAGTGAATGTATGAATGATTGAGTGACTGAGCGTATGTATGAGTGAGTGCGGGGTGAATGAGTATGGGAGTGAGTGAGAGAGTGTGCACAATTCTGTGTTAGTGAGTGAGTGAGCAGGTGAGTTAGTATGCGAGTTTGAGTGAATGAGTCAGTCAGTCAGTCAGTGAGTATGCAAATTTTAGTCATTGGGGTGAGTGAATGTGTGACTTTGTGTGAGTCACTTTGTGAGTCAGTGATTAAGTAGTTTGTGAATGTGTGAGTGAGTGAGTGAGTTAGTGACTAAGTGGATGTATTATTTTATATGTTGTTGCTCTTCGTCTATTTAAGGTTTTATAATTTTTTAGTTAGATTAATTATTTTAATGAAATTTTTCAATAATTTTTTATGTGTGGTGTAATAATGAGCTGTTAATTTCTTCAATTCATGTATGATATTAATAAAGGGATAACTATTTTGAAAAAGGATCGGTTGCTTAATGTCCCTTGACAGCAACTGTCTGAGGGGAAGATGATCAAGCCTCTGCCTTCTGCATTACAAGGCTGGCAGTTTAAATAATCTGTTAGCCCCACACAAGGTAGGAAAGATAATATATATAAAGTCTAAGTTTAAATTCAATTTTAGGAATTATTTCCGTGTGAAGAAATTTTCCTGTAATGATTTTTTCAGAACGTCTTTACCTTCGAAGTGGAAACGGCTCAGGCAGCTGAAGGCATAGACACTATTAGACAGGTTCGTCGACTGCTTCTCCAGTCCACTCTTCAACAAAGATGTCATGGAGAAGGAAGTATCTGTACTGAACAGCGGTAAATTTGACCTACTGAATATTATTGCTTTACTTTGTCGGTATGTGGATTATGTCGTGATCACGCATGTTGCTAAGTAGTAATTTGTAGGATAAATAAATATTAATTTTGCAGATAACAAGGCTTAGTATTCGTATGCCATTGATAGCTAGTCTGTTCTGTAGATTGTTAATTTGTATGAATATTCGTCATGAATTTTTTTATTCATATCAAGAATATTTATCATAAATCCTAATTAAAATGCGTAGATATTAAATCTCATGAATATTCAAATCAGCTTTGTTTTGCATAAAATAATTGCTCCATTGTTTTGTGGTTCAGAATTCGATTTGGTGCGCTTCAGCGATTCCGACAGGGTTGAGCAGCTCTATGGCCATCTCGCTCGCAGCACTCACCCCATGTCGAAATTCCTTTGGGGTAAATGACAACAATTATGATTTTATTGTCATTTTTCATAATTTTTCTTAATTATGGTAGGTTGCTAGTATTTTTTGGTAAACCAAGTATAGGTTTTAGAAATCCGGTTTAAACCCGGTTACCTTTTTTAATTGGCCTCCATATAATTATATTATAATGCAAGTGGTCTATGTATTGCATAAAGTATGTGCGTTCAACCCAGTGTGAAGTGTGCGATAAAAGGGCTTTGCTGTGGAATGGTAGTTTTATCAACAGAAATTGTGATGGCTTTGAAGCAATAGATATTATTATTACTGCTGCTGTTGCTGCTGCAAATTGATTTATTGCCTCCAGGCTTTATACCTGCCCTAATATGTTCACCACACAGCAAAAGTTCCAATGTTCAATGTTTTGTTCATGCTTTGACCAAGTTATATTTGTTGATTTAATTAACTGACAATGTATATGCACGTTTTGACATGCTTAAATGTGTTGACCTAATTACATGTTCTGACCTAATTACATGTTCTGACTTAATTACATGTTCTGACCATGGTTGAATGTTACTGACATCCGGTTTATTAAGTAACGATTCGTCTGAACGGCGGACTGTACTGCCATCTGTGTGTGCCTTTTGTTGTTGGCAGGGAGTGCGGATACGCTTCTCACAAAACCGAAAGCGTCCGACATTGACGTCTGCAAACGACTGCAGAACTTCAAACAATATTATGCTTCTCAACTCATGACTCTAGTGGTCCAGGCCGAGCGTATGTCAAATTTATCATTTTCTCACCATACCTTACATTACCATTACCATATGTTGCCATGCCAGTGACTTAAACATTCTCGTGAAACCCAGCGCGCTTCATCTGTCCAGTATTTCAAGTCATAAATGTAATTGTAACTTGTAACATTTTGATAATATTTAATTTTTAGTTTTGAACTAGTTTTGAACTTTTAAGGTAAGTTATAACTGAACCTTCTGGTGCAGTCTATAATAATATATATACTATATTATATTTTCGGATTTTTAAAGCACCTTTCACAGTACAATCTAATCAAAGGCGCTCCTAGTGCAAAGAACCTCTTCAAAAAGAAAAGTTGCAACATGTTACATTGTTGCAAGTATGCATTCTTTAGGTTTTTAGATGTGCATGTCATTTATACAAGAAAACAGAACAGCATTTCTATTGTATTTCGCAAGCCGCAATTTCTGTGGAACCTTGGAACTTGAAAACCACTGTCCTACTGACATGGCCACAAGTGATTGCCTTGTTATCTTAATTTTGTTGCAACACCTAGGCACTATATTTTTTACCATATCTTATGTTGTTGTTTTAGTTTTGCCTCGACACTTAGTGTTAGCTGTTACTCATTTCACTTGCTACATCTCTTTACAAGGAGGTCATGGAGCGAGAGGTTGCTATTGTCAACAGTGGTAAATTAGACCTACTGAATATTATTGCTTTACTTTGCCGGTACGTGGATGATGTCGTGATTACGCATGTTGCTAAGTAGTAATTTGTAGGATAAATAAATATTAATTTTGCAGATAACAAGACTTAGTATTCGTATGCAATTGATAGTCTGTTCTGTAGATTGTTAATTTGTATGAATATTCGTCATGATTTTTTTTATTCATATCAAGAATGTTTACTGTAAATTCTAATTGAAATGCATATTCATTCACATCTTGAATATTCACATCAGCGATGTCTTGCACAGAATTGCTCCTTTGTTTGTGGTTCAGAATTCGAAACGGTGCGTCTGAACGACTCTGACTGCCTTGAGCAGATGTATGGCAACCTTGCCCGTTCCTCACACCCGATGTCTAAGTTTCTTTGGGGTAAATGACAACAATTATGATTTTATTGTAATTTTGTCGTAATTTTTTTTGGTTAGGTCGCTAGTAATTTTTTGGGTAACCGAGTATTGGTTTTATAAATCCCGGTTTAAACCCGGTTGCCGGTTTTAATTGGTCTCCATGCAATTATGTTATAATGTTGGTAATGTTGGTATTACAGCTATAGGGAGCTTTGCTGTGGAATGATAGTTTTATAATAGTTTTATTGGGGGAAAATGTGATTGCAGGAAAGTAATGGGTATTATTATTATTGCTTCTGCTGCTGCTGTTGCAAATTGATTCATTGCTTTTTTCTTGCTTTTTTCCCGCCTTAATGTGTTCACCACACAGCAAAAGTGAAATGTGTTGACAGGCTTGAATGTTCGAATGTTTTGTACTTGTTTTGACCAAGTTATATTTGTTGATTTTTATTAACTGACGATGGATACGCACGTTTTGACACACTGAAATATGTTGACATAAATTAGATGTTCTGACCTAATTACATGTTCTGATTTAATTACATGTTCTGATTTAATTACATACATGTTCTGACCTGGTTGTGTGTTATTAACATCCAGTTTATTAAGTAGCACTTCGTCTGACCGGTGGACTGACAACCGATGTCTAAGTTTCTTTGGGGTAAATATTAATTTTGCAGATAACAAGACTTAGTATTCGTATGCCATTGATAGTCTGTTCTGTAGATTGTTAATTTGTATGAATATTCATCATGAATTGTTTTATTCATATCAAGAATGTTTACTGTAAATTCTAATTAAAATTAAAATGCATATTCATTCAGATCTTGAATATTCACATCAGCGATGTCTTGCATAGAATTGCTCCTTTGTTTGTGGTTCAGAATTCGAAACGGTGCGTCTGAACGACTCTGACTGCCTTGAGCAGATGTATGGCAACCTTGCCCGTTCCTCACACCCGATGTCTAAGTTTCTTTGGGGTAAATGACAACAATTATGATTTTATTGTAAATTTTTCGTAATTTTTCTTAGTTAGGTCGCTAGTAGTTTTTTGGGTAACCGAGTATTGGTTTTATAAATCCCGGTTTAAACCCGGTTACCGGTTTTAATTGGTCTCCATGCAATTATGTTATAATGTTGGTATTACAGTTATAGGGAGCTTTGCTGTGGAATGATAGTTTTATTGGGGGAAAATATGATTGCATGAAAGTAATGGGTATTATTATTATTGCTTCTGCTGCTGCTGTTGCAAATTGATTCATTGCTTTTTCTGGATGTTTTCCCGCCTTAATGTGTTCACCACACAGCAAAAGTGAAATGTGTTGACAGGCTTGAATGTTCTGTACTTGTTTTGACCAAGTTATATTTGTTGATTTTTATTAACTGACGATGGATACGCACGTTTTGACATGCTGAAATGTGTTGACATAAATTAGATGTTCTGACCTAATTACGTATTCTGACCTGGTTGAGTGTTAGTTACATCCAGTCTATTAAGTAACATTTTGTATGAACGGTGGACTGTACTGCCATCTGTGTGGGTTTCTGTCGACAGGCAATGAAGATTCCCTCGACACAAAACCGAGAGCAGAGGGAATTAACGTGTGCTCACGTCTTCAGGAATTTGCACGGACTCATTACGCAGCACAACGCATGACGCTTTGCGTACAGTCGAGTTGTACGTTGAATTCATTATTTTCTCACCATAAAACTTCCTTTGCCAAAGGAATAAGTTCTATGATGGGTTCGATCATGGGGCCTGTATCAAGTATTATATGGAATAATCTTATGGGCGAGGGTCAGGTTAGGTGTTATGGGGGAGGATCAGGTTAATAAATAATATTTTATATTTTTTATTATTATTATTATTATTATTATTATTATACATTTTTAAGCACTGCTATGACCAAGCATAATATTGATAGTACTGAGCAATTGGGAGTGAAGGACTTGCTCAATGTCCTTCACATGGTTACCGTCTGGGGAGACAAGGGTCGAACCGACGAACCCCCAACCACGCATTGCAAGGCAAGCGCTCGGAGCAATTGGCTTATGTTTAGCTTGTTACGGATTTCTTTTGTATTTCACAGGGCCATTCAGATGGATAATGGTATGATCGGTCTGCTCATTAGTGAGAAAACTATAGCAAACCACTTGCAGAAAATCAAGCACGATTTGAATGATAAAGGAGATGTTTCAAAGGATGAAAAGAAAGGAACACGGTGCAGCAAGTCTCCTCATATCCATAAATCGAAAGACAAGAAGAAATCTTTGAAGACCAACGTGCGTCGTGGGCAAAAGTCTGATGACGACAATCTGGTTTGTTCATGTAGACTAACTTTTATGATGATCCTAAAAACAACTGCTGTCATAATTTGTATGCGCTCTTTTTATATATACCGCCTCTTCAAACTTTCTCCTCAGAGGCGCTCCCGAATATGACCAAGCATAATATTGATAGTACTGAGCAATTGGGAGTGAAGGACTTGCTCAATGTCATTCACATAGTTACCATCTCAGAAGACGAGGGTCGAACTGACGAACCCCCAACCACGCATTGCAAGGCAAGCGCTCGGAGCAATTGGCTTCTGTTTAGCTTGCTACGGATTTCTTTTGTATTTCACAGGGCCATTCAGATGGATAATGGTATGATCGGTCTGCTAATCTATGAGAAAACTGAAACAAATGACACGCAGAAAAGAAAACAGGATAAGGGATATGCTAATTTTTGTTGGACAACAGGATGGTCGGTCTGCTCATCTGTGCGAAAACTGTAGCAAAACACTCACAGAAAACCAAGCAGGATGGAGGATTTGCTGATTTGAAGGATAAAGGAAATTTGTCAAAGGATGAAGTGAAAGGCCTAACAAGGTGCAGCAGACCTTTCCGTATCCAAGAATCGAAAGGCAAGAAGAAGTCTTTGAAGACGAACGTGCGGCGTGGGCAAAAGTCGACTGATGACGACAATCTGGTTTGTTCATGTAGACTAGTTCTCAAATAGACAATCATATTTGATAGTATTTGTTATTGTAGTTAGACCTGATAACTTTTATGATGATCCTAAAAACAACTGCTGTCATAATTTGTATGCGCTCTTGTTATATATACCGCCTCTTCAAATTTTCTACTCAGAGGCGCTCCCGAATACAGCGTTGATGCTGCATCAGAGTTTCACGCCTACTCAGAGGCGCTCCCGAATACAGCGTTGATGCTGCATCAGAGTTTCACGCCTAAGTGCTGAGCAATTACGAGTGAATACTCTGCACATGCTGACTAAATGGCCACAGATACTGTTTGAATTAAGCTTAAACTAGACGTTTGTTAGCTAGGCCCAGAGTGCTGTTTTATCAGCTGGTTTAGTAAAGAGCATACTTTTTATTGCAATTGTTCTTTAGGCAGCAGTCAGCGTTTGCGTCGGTGCTGGGAGCTTTGTAGACCCAGAAGATCTTCCTGGAACCGGACATATACTCGAGCATTGTGAGTTCACGAACTTTGTATTTGTAATTGGCAATTTGTATAGTGGCACTTAAACTTATAGGCGCTTCCTACTTCCTTCACTGACAATAGGAGAAATTTCTAGGCACTTGCGGAACTGGCCAAAAGAAAAAGGTTGGTCCTAAACTTGTCTTTAGCTTGCCGTTGATCTAAATTAATCTAATAAAACATAAGCCTGGTTTTTAAAGATCGCATCACATTTGTTGACTTTATTAACTGTTGAGTGACATGCATGTTTGGCGTGCTTAAATGTGTTGACCTAATTACATATTCTGACCTAATTACATGTTCTGACCTAATTGCGTGTTCTGACCTAATTGCATGTTCTGACCTAATTATGTGTTCTGAAGCAATTACGTGTTCTGACCTAATTGCGTGTTCTGACCTAATTGCATGTTCTGACCTAATCACGTGTTCTGACCTAATTACGTACTATTCTGACCTGGTTGAGTGTTAATTACATACAGTCTATTCAGTAACACTTTGTATGAACGGTGGACTGTACTGCCATCTGTGTGGGTTTCTGTCGACAGGCAGTGAAGATTCCCTCGACACAAAACCGAGAGCATGGGGAATTAACGTGTGCTCAGGTCTTCGGGAATTTGCACGGACTCATTATGCAGCACAACGCATGACGCTTTGCGTACAATCAAGTCGTACGTTTTGTTTATCATTTTCTCACCATACCTTGTGTTACCATGTGTTGTCATTACTTTGTTGCCCTACTTCAGTGGTTTTCAACCTTTTTTATAATGGCTGAACCATTCTCATAGTATTGCATTGCTCACGGAACTCGACACATTTCACCCGTTTAGTATTTCAAGTCATAAATGTAATTGTAATTTGTAACATTTGGATATTTATAGTTCTGAACTTTAAATGTAAGTTATATGTGAACTTCTGGTACAGTCTTTAATAATATATTACAAGTATACAAGAATGTTTCTTCAGAGCTCTCTACAAGAGCAGGCATCTATACAAGAAAACGTTGTCAGAGAGCAGCATATCTATTTTATTTCACAACTTCACAAGCAATTTCTGCGAAGCCATGGTTGAAGATCATGCCTACTTATATTGAGTTCTAATAGTTGAAGCAACTGAATCAATCTGTCAATCAACCAGTCACTCGATCTATCAGAGCTGTGCATTGAATGTCTCCAGCCACTCTTTGAATAGTCTGGAAGACTGTTGCATGCAGTAGGCCAAGCAAATGACTAGCCAGTCACTAGCATAGGCTTCTCTTTTATGAGCCATGCTTTATGAGCCATGCTAAGAGTATGATATAAGTTCACCAGACAGTCAGTCAGCCACTTGGTCAATCAATTAGAAATTAGCAAACAGGCAATTAGCCACCCTAGCACAGCCAAGGTCAAATGAGAAGGCATTGTACACGAGTTAAAAAAGTCATTAACAGTTATAATGATTGCTTAAAAAGATAGCTCTTGAGCTGTAGCTTGAATGCCTCCAGATATGCCACTTTCTTTTTTGTAAACTGTTGCATACAAATGCTCATGCGGCAGGGAAGGACCAGTCGCTAAACCTGGTAGAAGGCCACGGAACTTGTAGCTGTGATTCATGCACTAACTGCACAGTGTTGGTGGGAAGATAAGATGACGAGGAGAGGACTGGCCGCCCTCATATGCCGAGATCAAGAATATGAAGTCGCTAACTCCTTATGCTCATGGTTGCCTCGAGGCTAACCTAATTAACTTCTCTTCAGCCCCGAAGCAAATACATAGCGAATGTTTGCTACAACCGTAATTGTAAGATTTTTTTGTAGTTCTATGCTGAGTGGTCATAATGTTTTCTGTCATTTAGTGCATGCATGGCCGACGTTCTGCTGAGCATCTGGAGTAGACGACTACAGGAGGTATCAAATGATGCCAAGAGAGCCCTTCTTAGGTAATTAATGTGTACTTCGTAATAAGTGTGCATGGACATACTTAGTAATAAGGTGAAAATATAGGTTCAATGAGTGATAAGTACTCATTTAAATACTTTGTAATAATTGCAGAGAGATGGCTGTGCTATAAATGCAGATAGGTTTCTGTAGTAACAAGTACACATTTGCATACTTCGTAGCAGTTGCAGATAGATTAGTGTGATATAAATGCAGTGAGATTTTCTGGGTGATATATACTTATTTGCATACTTTGTAGCAATTGCTGAACTGAATTTTCAAAATGCTTTGTTTCGGACAATAAAGATTCAAATATTGCAAGATCTGCATAATAATGATGCTTGCTATAAGTCTTTTGCTGTACTTAAATTTTACTGATAACATTAATTAATTATTATTATCTAATGACCAAGCATCAAATTGATTGCGCTGAGCAACTGTGAGTGAAGGACTTGCTTGACGTCCCTAACATGGTTACCGCCTCAGAAGACGAGAGTCGAACTCGTAACCGCGAGTTGAAAGGCAGGCGCTTGGAGCAAATGGCTTCTGTTTAGCTTATAAGGATTTCTTTTGTATTTCACAGGGTTGTGACATTGGAGAACGGAATGGTTACAACGCTTATCTCTAATCATCACAATGCGAGCCAGGCCCAAAGCCAGAAGGTGAAAACGAAATGCAAGGAGAAAGGTACAACAAGATGCAGGATAACAAACAGAGGACGAACTGCAACTAACAAAAAAGGTGTTGCCAAACGAAAACCGGCCGATTCCGATAATCTGGTTTGTTCATGTATACTAATTCTCAAATAGGAAATTATATTTGATAGTAATTGTAATTAGGATTGATATTTTATGGCAATCATAAAATTAATTGTTGTCATAATTTGTTCAATCAATCAATCAATCACATAAATTTATATTGTGCTCCTTCCAGATCTCTAATCAGAGGCGCTGTTGTTGTTTTAATAGTTATTTCTTGGATTTGTTACCGTCATTTTAGTTTTGTTGCAATTATTTTGTCTTATTGTCATATCTATAATTATCATAAGCGTTATTTGTGATCAGTTTTGTAACAAATATTTTCTTTGGTGTTGTGGTTGTAATTTATAATAATTTCTCAATTGCTCTAATATAGTAGATATATTTGATCATTATTATTATTGTTGCCATTATCTCTTACAAGTCATCATTGCTCTAATTCTAATCATAACTATAACACTACAGCCTCCTCAAATCGCCCACTCCACTCTTCAAATAGATTGATCTTTTGGTTCCTCCTACTAGAACGGCTATGGCTCAGTCCCAATCCTTTACATCAATTGGCCAATCTCTTTGGAATACTCTGTCACCATCTACTCGGTCTCAACTTCTAACTGGTAATCTCTCCTCCTCATTTTCTTTCCTCAAAACTTATTTCTTCTCTCGTGGCCTTGCGCACTGGGAGCGCCTCTGAACGGTTCACCGTAGTAGAGGCGCTTTATAAATGTTTTAATACAATACAATACTACATTTTGTAATTATTACTTTGATCATGATTCTTGCTATGATCATGGTTATCACTATTTGTAGTGTGCCAGTTTCTTGCTGAACGGTCAATCGAGAGTCCGTAGGTTCAAATCCTGCTCATGGAGGAAATTTGGGTCATATTTCTGCCCTACCTGCACCCATAAGTAACTTGGCTATGATGAGTACAGGCCACCCATGCTCAATGAAGTACCTAAAACTTGGTACCCATGGCTGCTAACCCGAATGACCATAGATACTGCTTTAATTAGTGCCTACTTAAGCTAAATGTTTGTTAGCCAGAGTGCTGTTTTGTCAGCTGGTTTAGTAAAGAGCATGCTTTTTATTGCAATTGTTCTGCGCAGGCAGCTGTTGCAGTCTGTGTAGGAGCGGGGAGCTTTCTAGATCCTGAAGATCTCCCCGGAGCCAGTCACATTCTCGAACATGGTGAGTCCACGAACTTTGTAATTATAATTGAGAATTTGTATAGTGTCACTTAAGGATAGAGGCGCTTCCAACTTTACTTCCCTGACAAAAGGAGAGATTTTCAGGCACTTGCGGAATTGGTCGTAATCATAATCCTCGTAATCATTATCTCCGAATTTATTTATTATTTACTATTATTGATACGCTTTGATGATTATCGATTTAATCCCTTTAGCGGCTGTCCCTATTATAATCGTCAATTTTGTATACGATTATAGGCCGGTTGGCCGCTAAAGGGTTAATCAGTGAAAACAGTGATTGATGATCATGATCAGATCAGTGTGTCATGTGATTTTCTTGCAGCTGATTAGTCAGATGGTCGAACTGCTGACGATTGACGGAGTCAATGTGATGATCCATTCTCAGTCATTCAAAGAGGAAGGAATTTGTGACAATGTCTGTCCATGGTTCGGGACTGAGTATGTGATTCGAGGTAACCATGTTTTATTTTCAATTATGAATGTGATTATTAATATTTTTATAATTATTACTGTTATTATAATTGATGTTGTTCTTTTTTACGATGAACGTTGATAATTTCTATTATCGTCATCAACGGTACCAATAAGTGATAAAAGCTACAGTTAACAGGGAAGTGGTAACTATGTCTTAAATCAGTGGTGCACAATGTCCGGCCCGCAGGCCACATCCGGCCCACGACGGGTTGTCATGTGGCCCGCGATGACCAACCGGGAAGGCAACTATTTAAGAGCCAAGATTAAATTAACATTAAGTCTACCGTGGCACACACCTCTAATTTCAGGCAAAAGCACACAATAATATTATTGTCGCCGCCATATTTCTTGTCTTTTGCTGTATCTTTCCAGTGTAATACGTATTGGCATGTAGATATTTGTTGTCTATTTTTTAGCTGTGACCTTGAAGTTGATGAAGAGCGCGGCGGCATTGAGGTGAAGTTCGGCGGATACAACGAGAAGATGCTGGTGAGTTCTTTTTTTTACCTTCCTCAGAACTTACATCATGGCTTCCTTAATTTGAGCTGTATTACTTCTGTTGTTCCTGTCCTTTATTATCTTACCTCGCTTTCTCCTGTGCTGCAGAATCATTTCCTGCATCATCCTTCATTTATTTTCATCATACATTACCCTTGCAGCTTAAATTCCATCATTTTGCCTTTCTCTACCTTTGCGTTTATCTTCACTAACCATTTGCCTTCATGTAAGTAAGTCATGTCCCTGTTTGTTAACTGTAGGCCCTTGTGAAAAGGGTCATGGATGTTATCGTGGGTTTTAAGTGCTGCACGGATGAAGACCTTCAGAGGCATGTCAAAGAATCGAGAGTTTTGTATGGCAACGATTCCCTCAATCCATCACAATTGAATCGGTAATATTATCAGTTATTTATTCGTTAACGACTTGTGAGGTTCAATAGTCTCACCTGACCTCTAATTTATTTTTCAACCCCACCAATTTATTCCCAAAAATTACACTTGGTTTTTATTTAGGGACCTGCAAAGCTCACGTTTTCGATATGAAATGGATTGGACATCAGTACTTGATTCATTTCGAAAATGATGTTGTGATTGCAAAAATGAATAGCCCTTTGTTTTAGTTTCTGAAATTATTAGTTATTTTAACTTGGTTATTTAAGTTAATTCTTAGTTTAATTGATTTTGTCTGAAGAAAAGTTTAAGGCCTGCTGGTACATTGATATAATAATTATCATCATACCATGTTGCCATGGTGTGCCTGTTGTATCAAGTGCAAAATGTAAGAATTTTTTTAATTAAAATTTTTTTCTCCATGTTTGTTTCGCCCCTTTAAGCTCTCTACTCAGAGACGCTCCCTACTGCAGCGTGGACACTGCCTTAGAGTTTCACGCTGAAGTGCACAATAAAATGCGAGTGAAGGACTTGCTCAAGGTCCATATATGCGCGCCTCACAATGGTACCCACTTAGAGACATTCGGTGCATTAACCAAGTATTATTTCATTCTTACTTGGTAAATGCACAATTTAGTGGCGTTAATTTTCATAACAATTAATTTGCAAACCATTGACTGAGTTCTTTCATTGCATTGTATCAAGGGTTGCATTGGTTGTTCTCGTAGGGATATCTTTGATGCCATCGTGATGACCGACCAGTGCACAAAGGCAGAAAAAATATCAGCTCTCGCACATGTGACCAGACACGATCTTGAGAAATTTATTCAAGATTTTGTGTCTCGTCTTGAATTAAAAGTTCTCTTTCAAGGAAATATCACTTTAAAGGTTTTATTATCTTTGCTATTATTGCTATATTTATTGTTATTATTATTTATTTTTTACTATAATGATTATTATTGTTGATGTTGCTCTTATTATTATAATTATTATTGTTGGTGCTATTAGTATTATTACTACAACTATGATAACTACCCGTACTATTGCTGTGAGACATGTTTTTTTATTGTTATTTGTACTATTTTAATTATTACTTGTTGTTAATATTACTACTAGTATTGTTATTGTTATTTTTGTTGACAACCTATACTACGTTTATTATTATAGTTGTATATATATATATATATATTGATGCTTGGTGCATAATAAATGCATGTTCAAAGCATGATGCTGAACATTGCTGCTGTTGGTGATGAAGATTACGACGATGACGACAATTACAGTTACGAAATCTGACAGCATGTTGCATTTGTCTTGAACAGGAAACAAAGAGCCTGGGAGAATGGATTTGGGACCGTTCTTCATCATCTTCATCTGCTCCCTCAGCTTCATCAGTCGCTCCCTCAGCTTCATCGGTCACTCCCACTCAGGCAAGGAAGTGTTTCTGTTCTCGCCTTAAGCCCCACAAAACTGACTGAGCAAATTTTCGAGAATCTGATTACAAGACTCCGTTTATCAGGCCTCCGAAGTTAGGTTAGATAAGGCAACCTGAGGTACGTCAAGTTAGATTTAAGGTCACATAATGCTAGGTGCGGCAAGTCTATGATATGATATGGCGAGACAATTAAATAAGCTGTGAATATTCTTCGAACACTGGTGCACTCTGCGACTGTATTAGGGAATAATGTAGAGTAGATCAGTGGTTCTCTCAAACTTCTGCAGCAGGCCACAGACCAGCAATACATTTTTTAAGCTCGTGAAAAAATAACGTAAATGACGAGCTCAAACAAAAGCAACCTGGCCTTTATTATACACATAGACTATTTACAGCTCTTCTCCTGTTCTTTGCATTTTCCTACTTAATACTTACTCTCATTCTTAATCCTCCTTCTCATTCATGTCTTAGATGTTTAATCTGATTTATCGATTTCAGTCGATCTCCCACATCACCAAGCTACCACTGGGAAGCCAATTCAAGAGGGTCTGGAACACGAATCCAGTCGACAGCAACTACTTAATTCGAACCATTCAACATGCGAAAGCAGCTTCTCATGCAACTATTGATGGTACGTAAACTCTGGCTTATCTTTACAACATGTGAGTATTAATTCGGATTTATATTTGCTGATCTTGGTGTATCTTCGACAATTGACAAATCACTGGCTGGTTTTAGTAGTTATTTACACTTGTTTGTTATGATTAATCAATTTACAAATCATTGACTAGTTCATATTGTTGTATTGCCATGTATCAAGTGTTACATTTCTTTTCCTCATAGGACTTTGATCCAGTCAATCATGGTCCACAATTACCGGACAGATCTGTAAAAGCTGGAGGTTTTGCCCCACGGCGACACCATCTGTGTTAGACCAGTTCTCCCAGGCATTCATGGGATCCGTTACTTTTCTAACCATGGTCCAAGGCAACTGTACCAGCCAGGTCTACTATCATTGTTACTGCTCCTATTATTTACGTCTATTGGTACATTTATCATAATTCTCTCATTTTTGCTATTATAGCTACCGTATTTCATTTCAATGACTAATTCTAATGGAGTACCACATGGACAAGGGGCTATTGAAGGAGATGACTTAGCTATGATACATAAATAGGTAATTGACTAGTTGCAAATACTGAGCTATATAGCAAGGGCATCAAGTAAAGAAGTACCGGGTAATCTGAACTGAATTTTCAAATTGCTTTGTGTCCGACAATAAAGATTCAAATATTTCAATCTGCATAATAATGATGCTTGCTATAAGTCTTTTGCTGTACTTAAATTTTACTGATAACATTAATTAATTATCATTATCTATTGACCAAGCATCAAATTGATTGCGCTGAGCAACTGAGTGAAGGACTTGCTCGACGTCCCTCACATGGTTACCGCCTCAGAAGATGAGGGTCGAACGCGTAACAGCGAGTTGAAAGGCAGGCGCTTGGAGCAAATGGCTTCTGTTTAGCTTGTTGCGTATTTCTTTTGTATTTCACAGGGTTATGACATTGGAGAACGGAATGGTTACAACGCTTATCTCTAATCATCACAATGCGAGCCAGGCCCAAAGCCAGAAGGTGAAGACGAAATGCAAGGAGAAAGGTACAACAAGATGCAGGATAACAAACAGAGGACAAACTGCAACTAACAAAAAAGGTGTTGCCTAACCAAAACCGAACGATTCCGATAATCTGGTTTGTTCATGTATACTAATCCAGTGTTATCTAATCAATTGTGATCCAGATGGTTGATTGATTTACTGCTTGTGGTTGCTTTGCTTGATAAATTGGTTGATCTATTGATTGATCTTGTTGACAGATCTTGTGTTTAGGGGAAGCCGGGATTTCCCGAAGGACGATGACTTCGACGGATATCTCAAGGCTCATGGGGGATCAGAGGATGCCGTCACAGAATATGAGCACGTAAGTGTCTGTCCATATTACATCGGCACAATAATTTCTTAACAATTGATAATTAAGTGATAGGAATGAACGATTGGTGGACTTTATTGATTTTTTTGATTAATTGATTGAACCAGCGAGTGGGTGGTTGAGTGAGTGATTTGGTCGGTGAGCCGGTTTAGTAAAGAAAATTTTTCAATGCTAAAAGTCATTTGCTGTTGATGCTTTTGACATATATAATATGTTGTTAGTTACAATTCCTCATTTGGGTTTTGAAATTTCTATTCCTAATATCTTCTGCTCTGTCTGTGGTCCTCAGTTGGCCAACTTTGAAAGTTAGCAATAAAACCATCTTAAACCGGTAAATGGTTTTCTGTCATATAATGCAGATGTTATGAGGCGTGTATACTCATTACTCGGTTGTCAGGAGAAGATGTAGTTAGACAACCATGTACTTGAAGGTGAAGGAGAAATTGAGTGACATATATACAAATGAAGCATTACAAATCTAGCATTATAACTATTAACCAATCTGCTATAATGACAGGACAGACGACCGACCAAGGGAAGATAAGGTATAATTTGAAATTAAATTATAGGATTTCATCTGTTTGAAGATATTTCTCAGTAATGATTTTTTTCAGACCATCTTCTCTCTGGACATTGCGACGGTCCACCTGGAAGGTGCGATGACACGCCTTGCGGCATTTCTTGCCGAACCTCTGCTTCCGAAGAAAGCAATCGATGGAGAAGTGGAAGCCGTCGAAAGTGGTAACCTATATTATAATGAATATTCATTGTCTATGCATTTGATTGGTAGTGATGCCACTTCATGTCTTGAATACACACGTTGCTAATAATAACTCATATGAATATTCATGCTGCTATGTACAATTTATGTCATTAATATTCATGCTGCTTTAGAGCTTTATTGTTCATTTTGTTGATATTTCATTCATTTATTCATTCATTTATTCATTCATTCATTTATTTATTCATCCATTATGGAGATTTATACAGCACACCATCCAGGTTACAACCAAATGATGTCATGATCATGTGTGTTGTCTGTAATATTTGTTTGATTAATGAATCGTATCATTAAGTGTTCGTTAGCGTAGATTTTCGCTTTGGTTAATGAAACAACACTATCTTGAGTGTCCGTATCTTATGCTTTCATTTTACAGTTCCATTGGATGTTCTGAAAACAATGGTCAAGAAAGTTTTCTCCAGGATTCCACCTTCGTAAGTGTTACGTACATACTCTCTAGCTTTGTCTTTCATTCATTGATTAGTTCATGTGTTCGCTTTCTTGCTAATTTATACGCATCCGTGCACTTTTCATTCCTGCTTTCATTGTCCATTCATTTTGTGTCCTTTCATTCTTATATCCTTGCTAAAGTTAGGATTATTTTATGTGTAATTATAGTGTTAATATCTGTAAATGTCACATGATACCTTAGCTCATCATAGTTAACCTGTCAAACATAGATCTAGCACCAAAAAGTGTACATAGGTGGCCCTAACCAGCGGCACTCTGTAGTCCCTTCTGGGTTTCCTTTTGTGACCAAGTGATTTGTTTGTATAGTATGATGTGATGCTATTTTGTTTACATGGCTCAATAAATTGATGGTTATGGTTTTGGTTGTGCATTCCTTCATTCCTTCATTTATTCATGCCCAGTTTATTTTTGACGTTTATTTGCAAGGATTTGCTTTTTTCTCTTTTCTTTTAGAACAGAACCGAAGCCATCCTTTGATCATCTTCCGGTGAGTCTGATCTTTCCAAATTTAGGCTATTCTTTATTTTTAAGTAAGCTAGTTTTTGCTACCTCGGAAGTTCAATCAGAGCGGACAGCAGCTATGATGAAGAAATAAGAAAGCGAATTGGGAAAGCAAGCGCAGCATTTGGAAGATTGGAGAAGATCTGGAAAACAAGTGGATGCAGTTTAAAGGTCAAAATCCGACTGTACGAAGCAGTGGTCATGAGTACACTACTGTATGGAGCGGAAACGTGGCCAATGACGGTGACAAACAGGAAAAGATTAGAGGCGGCGCACCACAGATGGCTCAGAAAAATCCTGCACGTCTCTTGGCGAGACAAAGTAAAAAACACCACCATAAGGGAAATAGCTGGTCAGGAGACCATGGAGAACACCATCAGAAAGAGAAGATTAAAATGGATGGGTCATGTGATACGCATGGATGAAGCCAGGATAGCAAAACAAGTGATGAACTGGACTCCGGAGGGAAGGCGCGGAAGAGGCAGACCAAGGAAAAACTGGACAGAAACCATCAAGGGAGATCTTAAATGCATGGACATGACATGGGACGAGGTGATTCAACTGGCGATGGACAGGGAAGAATGGAGGAGCTGCATTGCCCGATGTGCAGAACTGCACGCAAAGGACTGATGATGATGATAAGTAGGTTAAAATATGCATTTAGGCCAGAATATGTCATTAGGACAACACTTTTAAGAATGTCAGCCTATTTAAGTAGGTCAACATGTGCATTTCTTTCAGCATTTAATTAGTTCAGAACATTTAAGAAGGCTACAGCATCTATTTAGATTTTAAATATTGATAGCACTGAGCATTTGGAAGTGAAGGACTTGCTCAATGTCCTTCACATGGTTACCGTCTCGGGAGACAAGGGTCGAACCGACGAACCCCCAACCACGCATTGCAAGGCAAGCGCTCGGAGCAATTGGCTTCTGTTTAGCTTGTTACGGATTTCTTTTGTATTTCAGATGGATAACGGGATGGTTGGTCTGCTCATCAGTGAGAAAACTGTAGCAAACCACTCGCAGAAGACCAAGCACAATCGAGGATTTGCTGATTTAAAGGATAATGGAAAGTTGTCAACAAGGTGCAGCAGAGCTTTCGGTATCCAAGATTTGAAGAGCAAGAAGAAGTCTGTGCGGACGAATGGGCGTCGTGCGCTACAGTCAACATATGAAAGCCTGGTTTGTTGTTTGTTTGTGTAGACTAACCCTCAAATATGAAATCATATTTGATAGTATTTGTTATTGTAGTTAGAACTGATAACTTTTATGATCATATCATGATTTGCATGTGCACTTGTTATAGCGCCCCTTCCAGCTATCTACTCAGAGGCGCTACAGAATGCAGCATGGACACTGCATCAGAGTTTCACACCGAAGTGCTGAGCAATTACGAGTGAATACTCTGCACATGCTGACTAAATAAGCTTAAGCTAGATGTTTGTTAGCTAGGCCCAGAGTGCTGTTCATCAGCTGGTTTAGTAAAGAGCATACTTTTTATTGCAATTGTTCTTTAGGCAGCAGTTAAGTGTTTGTGTGGGAGCTGGAAGCTTCGTCAATCCTGAAGACCTACCTGGAACCGGCCATATGCTTGAAAATTGTGAGTCCACGAACTTTGTAATTGTACAAGTTGGCAATTTGTATAGTGGCACTTAAACTTAGAGGCGCTTCCAACTTCACTGACAATAGGAGAAATGTTTAGGTCTTTTTGGCCGATAAAATGGTATATTTTCTCAAAAGATTTTACCAAACGACTAAAAAAAGGTCGTCAGTTTTGGGGGGCAGATATAAAGGAAAAATTTCCAAATTTTCAGACCCAAGGCCAAGAATTTTAGCCCTCCTCTTTGAAAATTTCTGTATCCACCCATGAATCTAATTCCTGTGAATTACTTTGAAAGGTTCTATTCAAGTGTTCTGAAACATACATACAATACATTCACCAGAATCCAGTGTGGCCTGGTCACATGTAATCCAGTATGATCTTTATTTTTTTTAAATTTTATTTAGTTAATTCTCGCATTTGCTATAGTTTCAAACGAGCAATTGCGAATAAGCAATTGCAAGTGAAGGACTTGCTCAAGGTCCCTATGCCATGGCTTGAGGTGTTTTCGAACCTGAAACCCTCCGGCTACAATGTAATCCAGTGTGATCTGATCAAATGTAATCGGTTGATGAATTCATTGCTTGTGATTGCTTCCTTGATAAATTGATTGATCGATTGATTATTCTGATTTGACAGTGACATTTATGGGAAGCAAGTCCTATCCAAAAGAAAGCGGCTTCGACGAATTCCTTGCTGCACACAATGGTTCTGAAGATGCATATACAGAATGCGAGCGAGTAAGTGTCTGTCAGTCATCACATCAGCGCAATCACTTCTTATGGATTGATCGATTAAGTAAATATCAATGCTTGAATAAGTGATTGGTGGGCTGATTGATTTTTTTTATAGATCGATCGATTGATTCACTACTCACTCAGTCACTCACTCACTTGGGTGGGGTAGTGAGTGGGTGAGTGAGTTAAATTTCAATAAACTGCTGTGTCATTTGCTGTTGAGGCTTTTAACATATTTATGTAATGTGCTATCAATTACAATTCTCACAGAGTTTTAAAATTTGTAACGCCTGCATGGTCACACCGAAATGTGAACCTGAGGCGTGCATGCTCATTACTTGGTCGCCAAGAGAAGATGTAGTCTGTAGTTAGATAATCATACACTTGAAAGGCAAGGAGAAATTGAGTGGTGCTATATACCAATGAAGCATTACAAATCAAACATTATAACCAATCTGCTATAATGACAGGACAGATGACCGACCAAGGGAAGATAAGGTATAATTTGAAAAATTATAGGATTTCATCTGTTTGAAGATATTTCTCAGTAATGATTTTTTTCAGACCATCTTCTCACTGGAGATTGAGACAGCCCACCTGGAAGGTGCGATGACACGCCTTGCGGTATTTCTTGCCGAACCTCTGCTTCCGAAGAAAGCAATCGATGGAGAAGTGGAAGCCGTCGAAAGTGGTAACCTATATTATAATGAATATTCATTGTCTATGCATTTGATTGGTAGTGATGCCGCTTCATGTCTTGAATATACACGTTGCTAATAACTCATATGAATATTCATGCTGCTATGTGCAATTTATGTCATTAATATTCATGTTGCTTTAGAGCTTTATTGTTCATTATTTTGTTGATATTTCATTTATTTATTAATTAATTCATTTATTTTTTCATCCATTATGGAGATTTATACAGCACACCATCTAGGTTACAACCAAACGATGTCATGATCATGTGTGTTTTCTGTAATGTTTGTTTGATTAATGAATCGTATCATTGTGTTCGTTAGCGAAGATTTTTGTTTTAGTTAATGAAACAACACTATCTTGAGTGTCCGTATTTTATGCTATCATTTTACAGTTCCATTGGATGTTCTGGAAACAATGGTTTCCAACGCATACATTCTCCAGGATCCCACCTTCGTAAGTGTTACGTACTCTCTAGCTTTGTCTTTCATTCATTGATTATTTCATGTGTTCGCTTTTTTGCTAATTTATATGCATCCGTGCACTTTTCACTCCTGCTTTCATTGTCCATTCATTTGGTGTCCGTTCATTCTTATATCCTTGTTAAAGTTAGGATTATTTTATGTATAATGATAGAGTGTTAATATCTGTAAATGTCACATGATACCTTAGCTCATCACAGCTAACCTGTCAACCATAGATCTAGCACCAAAAAGCGTACAGAGGTGGCCCTAACTAGCGACACTATGTAGTCCCTTCTGGGTTTCCTTTTGTGACCAAGTGTAAATATGTAATTGATGTCTGTTTCAGCTTACGTCTATCTCTTTCTGAAGCTTGACCGCATCAACCAATCAGCAAAGAGGTACACAATCAATCAATTTCAATCAGTCAGTCAATTGATCTTCCTGACTATGTGTTAATATCTGTAAATGTCACATGATACCTTAGCTCATCATAGCTAACCTGTCAACCATAGATCTAGCACCAAAAAGCGTACAGAGGTGGCCCTAACCAGCGACACTATGAAGTCCCTTCTGGGTTTCCTTTTGTGACCAAGTGTAAATATGTAATTGATGTCTGTTTCAGCTTACAACTATCTCTTTCTGAAGCTTGACCGCATCAACCAATCAGCAAAGAGGTACACAATCAATCAATTTCAATCAGTCAGTCAATTGATCTTCCTGACTATGTGTTAATATCTGTAAATGTCACATGATACCTTAGCTCATCATAGCTAACCTGTCAACCATAGATCTAGCACCAAAAAGCGTACAGAGGTGGCCCTAACCAGCGACACTATGTAGTCCCTTCTGGGTTTCCTTTTGTGACCAAGTGTAAATATGTAATTGATGTCTATTTCAGCTTACGTCTATCTCTTTCTGAAGCTTGACCGCATCAACCAATCAGCAAAGAGGTACACAATCAATCAATTTCAATCAGTCAGTCAATTGATCTTCCTGACTATGTGTTAATATCTGTAAATGTCACATGATACCTTAGCTCATCATAGCTAACCTGTCAACCATAGATCTAGCACCAAAAAGCGTACAGAGGTGGCCCTAACTAGCGACACTATGTAGTCCCTTCTGGGTTTCCTTTTGTGACCAAGTGTAAATATGTAATTGATGTCTGTTTCAGCTTACGTCTATCTCTTTCTGAAGCTTGACCGCATCAACCAATCAGCAAAGAGGTACACAATCAATCAATTTCAATCAGTCAGTCAATTGATCTTCCTGACTATGTGTTAATATCTGTAAATGTCACATGATACCTTAGCTCATCATAGCTAACCTGTCAACCATAGATCTAGCACCAAAAAGCGTACAGAGGTGGCCCTAACCAGCGACACTATGTAGTCCCTTCTGGGTTTCCTTTTGTGACCAAGTGTAAATATGTAATTGATGTCTGTTTCAGCTTACGTCTATCTCTTTCTGAAGCTTGACCGCATCAACCAATCAGCAAAGAGGTACACAATCAATCAATTTCAATCAGTCAGTCAATTGATCTTCCCGACTATGTGCGGAATGCACCATCTCTATAGGGATCTAAATCCAAACTCAAGACTTGTCTATTTAAACAATCGTATAATCGCCAGTAACTTTTGAACTCTTGTACAGCGCCCTTTTCTTCTGCCTCGGCTGAGCTAAGGTGCTATATAGATCATATTATTATCAAATAGGGAAACAACTGACCAGCCAGTCACTTGCATATGCAACACTATTAAATGCTAGGCTATGTAAGTCTACCAAGCAGTCAGTCAGCCACTAACTGCTTGGCAATCAAAGAAGCAATCAGCCACTGTAGCACAGCCATGGCCAAATGAAATGGCGTTGTTCACGAGTTTAAACAGTCCTGAACCTTCATATGATAGTTTTAAAAGATGGCTGTTGAACTGTGATTTGATTGTCTTCATTGATGGCAGTCTTTTTATTGTCTGGGAGACTGTTGCATGCAGTGGGTCATGCAGTGGGGAAGAAACAATTGGAAAACGTGCTCACCCGTTACATTACGCGTACAGTGTCAATGGGAAGATGAGATGGAATAAGAGAGAACTGGCCACCCGCCAGCATATATGCCAAGGCTAAGAAAATTAAGTTGCTAACTCTTCATACCCATGGTTGCCTCAATGCGAGTGTAAGGATTGCTCTTGTTCTAATGATGTAATGTATTGTTAAATTTATAAAGCACCTCTTACGGTACACTCCCAGTGCGAAAGACCCAGAGAAAAGAAGGTGACTGTGAAAAGATGCGTGCTTTGGGTACCAGTTGACAGCGAATGTATCTTAATGTCCACCTATTATTTATTTTAATTTTATTCAATTGCTTTATTGTAAGATTATTTTTGCAATTCTGTGCCTAGTATTTGTGATGTTTTCTGTAATTTTAGTTTATCTTTAATTACATATGTTAGTTAGACATTTGGGAAAAATAATTACTGTCATATATATCAGATTGAATCAAGTATTGGGAAAAAAGCAAGGATCCTTAATTTTCGTAACGATCATTTGCAAACCATTGACTGGCTTATGGGGGTTGTTCCATTGCTTTGCATCAAGAGTTGCATTGGTTGTCCTCTTAGGGATCTGTTTGATGCCATCGCCATCACCAATCACTGGACATGCATGCCCTGAAGGATCAGATGCGCTTGCAACAGTGACATAGAACGATGTGAAGAAGTTTCTGAACGATTTTCGTGGGTTTCGCATCCTTGTTCACAGCACAGGTTTTACTATCATTACTGTTATTATTGCCTGGTACATTTATTATTTGTTTTTATTTATTTTATTTTTACTGTAATAATTATTATTGTTAATGTTATTATTGTTATCGCTATTAGTATTATAACTACTACTATGATAACTACTATTGCTGTAAGACAAGTTTTTTAAATTGTTATTTGTACTATTTTAATTATTACTTGTCGTTAATATTAAGTACTACTAGTATTGTTATTATTATTATTGTTGACAACCTATACTACGTTTATTATTATAGTTGTTTATATATTGATGCTCGGTGCTTAATAAATGCATGTTCAAAGCATGATACTGCTACTGCTGATGGTGATGACGGTTATGAAATCTGACAGCATGTTGTATTTGTCTTGAACAGGAAACAAAGACCCTGGAAGAATGGACACGTCCTCCTCATCTGTTCCCTCGGCTTCATTGGTCACTCCCACTCAGGCAAGAAAGCACTTCTGTTCTCGCCTTAAGCCCCACATAACTGCCAGGGCTCTAAAGTTAGGTTAGATAAGGTAATATGAGGTATGTCAAGTTAAAATGACTGTCAAATAATGCGAGGTGAGGCAAGTCTATGATATGGTATTTAAGGCGAGACAATTGAATAGGCTGTGAATCTTTTTTCGAAGACTGGTGCATCTGTGACTATAATTATTTGGAAATAATGTAGATTAGATCAGTGGCTCTCAGACTTATGCTATGCAGCAGACCACAGACCGGCAATACATTTTTAAGCTCGTGAACCACTAACCTAAATGGAGCTCAAACAAAAGTGACCTAGCCTGTATTATACACAGACTATTATAAGGCTACTTGCAGCTCTTCTCGACGGACCTACTTGTTTCCTGTTCTTTGCATTTTCCTACTCAATACTTTTTCTCATTCTTAATCGTCCTTCTCATTCATGTCTTCGATTTTTAATCTGATTTGTCGATTTCAGTCGATCTCGCAAGTCACTAAGCTACTACTGGGTAGCCATATAAAAAGGGTATGGAACACGAATCCGGTCGACAGGAGCTGCACGATAAAAAACTATTACCAACATGGACCATTCAATACGCAGGAGCAGCTGCTGATGCAATTGTTGATGGTACGTAAACTCTGGTTTATCTTTACAACATGTGATGATTAATTGTGATTTATATTTGCTGAGTTTGGTGTATCTTTGACAATTGCATCTTTGCAGTAACCATCTTAGAGAAGGATCGAAATGTACTCGCCATGCTACAATATGAGTGAAAAGTAACCATTGCCAGCAGTGTCCAATTTCGTTATTTCTAGATATATGTGCATGACATTGTGTTGTTATCTGGTAACATGCCTTCTTGCAGGTCGACAACCAGGCATCTGAGATAAGCATTGCACCCGTGAATCTCAAGGAGGAGACAGACAAACACTGGACAGAAATTCTGCAAGGAAGCTTACTCTTCGACAGACAACAGCGTGAGGTAGAGTTTATAGTGCCATCTTCTGCTCAAGGCCCTGCAGAGTAACCATCTCAGAGAAGGATCGAAATGTACTTGCTAAGTTACAAAATGAGCGGAAAGTAACCATTAGTAGCAGTGTCCAATTTTGTTATTTCTAGATATATGTGCATGTGTTGTTATCTGGTAAAATGCTTTCTTGCAGGTCAAGAGCCAGACGGACGAGAGAGCCATGGCTCGCCTGAACCTTAAAGAAGAGATTGAAAATAACTGGATTGAGGTTGTAGGTGGAACCTACATGTTCGACCGGCGACTGCGAGAGGTAGAGTTTATCTTCTGCTGAATATACCAGCTATGAATTATACCTGTAAATATATCACAGGTTAAGCATTTCGATTTTGCGTAGCGCCATCTGTTGATGTATTATGCATTAAACTTTGGCAGGATTGAAGTTATAAACTGCAAATATAGATGTCAGATTTGATTATGACAGATTAGTGATCATCCGTAGAGCACTTTCACAAGACCTTGCCACAATGATCTTGTAGTGATTTTCGAAATTAAACTGTATTGAGCATTAAGCCATATTGAGCACACTGACCATCCACTGTCAGTGGGACGATCAGAGAGAGGGCTGGCCAACCACCAGCATGAACTGGTCTTAAGAACAGTTTTATTTGGCCACCCTGAGGTTGGGAGCGCCTCTGAGTAGCCCCCCCCCCCCTTGAAGAGGCATCTGATGAATATAATGAATGAAGTCACTGACACTTCATAACTATTTTAATTCATGCCCTTATTTTCATTGTGGGTTCACTAAGGTGTTTTCTGACTTTGATTTAACAGGTTGAAGAGCTGAAGAAGATTGCCATGAACGAGTTCCTTGCCTTATCTCGTACACAGCTGCGAGAGAATCTGCGAGATAAGAGGACGAGAAGGAAGTTAAGCGTCCAGGTTTGTCGTCTATTGGAAAAGCTCATTTGACTGTTATATGGCTTAATAATCATAATGGTGGTGGCGGAGGCAGTGGTGGTGCTGGTGGTGGTGTTGGACACGTGGTGGTCGGAGTCATGGCCGTGGTCACGATTGAAAAGGCAATTGCTCAGCGTCATCTGTTGAAGCTTACTAATACTATTTACTATTTTGTCTAAAACTTATCTTGCAGTTGTTTTTCATTTTCCACGTGCCACTATCTAATGGCTAGGCAGCTAGCAATATGGCACTTAATAAAACTGTAATAATGTTCTCTCACTTGTTTAACAATTGCATGACGAGAGTGTAGTAATAATAATTGCGACAATAATTATGACAATATATATGGTGTCGTAACACAGCCATGTCATGTATAATAATTTTTGAAGCAATAATAGTAATATTAAATAATTGTCTGCAGATCGTGGGGGAACGGCAGACCGTCGGAGACATCGACTGCAAAGAGACCAGATCTGTAACTGAGACGGGCAATGCAACAAAGCGCCGAAAGAGTCAGTTCAACATAACGCAGAGCAACTCCACAACCGCTGCGGGGATAATTTCATCCTCAATGTTGAGGATTTTAAAAATGACTTTACAACCTATCAAACACCTAAAGTTGTATGTTGAGGAATGGCAGTGGCAGTCAGAGTGGGAGTGTCAGTTCGCAGAAACGTGACAGGGATGACATCCCAAAGTGGGGAAGAATGCTGGTAGTGACATAAAGATCAGACATTCCAGCTTTCAAAAACCGCTGTAAAAGCTACGCATCATCTGTTAAAGACCCCTGTCTCAATAATAATTTTTGGTTGCTGTTGAAAGACATCTTATTTTTGTTTATAAACACTGTTGATTGAAATCAACTTAGATGTGGGACAGGGTTAGTCATTTTAATGTGAATCCGATGATCCTACTCTGCGTACGTAATACATGGACAGCCCCTATAAAGTACATGTACCACCTTAGACTGATATACCACAGTGTGTTTATATGCGAGTGTATTATAATGGATGTTATAAAGCCTTGTATGGCAGTTGAAACATGGCTAACTGTTCTAAAATGAGATGGTTTCTTGAGCAGTTTATGACTGTAGTAGAGTTAGCATCTTTGGCAAAAGATTGTTCAGAAAATAAACACTATATAAAGTTGAATATGACTCCAGATTCACAGCTGAGCTATAGACGTTGCATCCAAGAGAAAATAACTGAATGAATTTTTAGCATGTATCTGAGTTCATTTACATCTAATTACAAGCAGTGTAATAAAAAAAATTGATAAATATGAATTTAATACATGACTTGCAATGTGACTGTGTGTCATTCCTGCGATTTCAATTTTATGTGAGTTGGCTTGGAAGGAATGCCACTGTATTTCAAAGTTTTTACGATACACATAAATCGACTTTGCCTGTTTAGAAGAAAACTGTATGCTGAATTACAACCATATCTTTGAAACAGATTATAAATCCTGTTTACTAGCTGGTCTTAGGTATTGCATTGGATCATTTTTTATGTGCTATCAGTTGATTACTTGAACGTTGTGCAATAGAACCTATCAATTACATGGAGATCTTCATACGCGTAATTGCGTTTCCTGGTGTAGGTTGTTGAAGTATTTGTAAACAGGTTTTGAGACGATGTAATGTACTGCATCTGCACTTGTCAGATGCAAATAAAGGCTAAAAGTAAAGTAAAGTCCCATCCCGTTCCATGAGGAACACAGGGAGGCGCTCATCTCCTTTTCCATAGCCCTGAGCCAGCAATGGACGAATCCCAAGGTCCTGGACACGAGGCCAGTGTATCGCAGGACTTGCTGTTTACTTCCCAGCTTACGCTGGTACCAAATTATACTGCTTGGTGACAGAGGCACGTGCGTGAACAACTTGCCCAAGGTCGTTACCCGGAGTCGAACCCGCAACCTTCCGCTCCGTGAGCGGACGCGTTACCGGTCCGCCACCAGGCTACTTACTCAATTACTTACCCATAATGGAATATTAGTGTCATATATAGCCCTGAAGAATATTTTGTTTTGTGAGGGCATTCAACATATATGGATGAACATTATGGAAATGTGTGACAAGATCACCGACACCAGAGATAAGACCCTTTTCCCCATACGTGCTTTCATCGATTTATCATAAGTGTTCAATACAGTTAATCAAGAGAAATTAATTTTAAAAAATTGGAATAAAACAACGTAATGCTAATTATGTATATTTTGGATCAGGGATCACCAATTTTTTAATGGAAAAGTTTTGCATATGTGCTAGATATCACATGTGGTGTGCCACACGGTTCCATATTGGGTCCATTGCTATTTTTAATATATTATATGTTAATGACATTTTGAATACTTCACCTCCACTCCAGTTCAATATGTTTGCTGACGATACCAATGTGTTTAAATCGAACAACTCTTACAGAACATGTCAATAAGAATAATTGGATAATGTAGATGAAAATGGATAAAGGCAAATATTCACATCGATCTTATCGGGCATCTTGCAAGTGGAGATAATTATGTTTAAGGTTTATAGGAAGTTCATTATTAAAGCCTACCAGTAATAATTACAATTGGCATCGTAACACAGCCAAGCCTTTGCAAGGGAGCCTTAGAAAGCAACTAACAATGCTTTGCCATTGGTTGAATAAACTCCGAGGTCCAAGGCTACTTAACATGTTCTTTTAAAAGTTTCATCAACAATGCATGCATAGTGAAAAGGACAGTGTTAGAAAAGTTCTTAGAATTCATTAGCCAATGCTTTGCAACTCTTTTCCAATCAAGCATACTTGTTTCCCATCATTTTACCAGTTTAAACATCTATATAGTGAAGGTGTATTTTATTTCTACATGGAATTAATACCTTAACTATGGCTGTAGTTTTTCAATTGTCACAGATGCTCTTGTGCACTCTTATCTGAGTTCAAGTGTGCTGAATAACTAACTATGGACTTACTGTGAAACACCTATGGTCAGATAAACTGATGCATCTATGTATTGCAATGGTAATCAACCTATGATCTCATTTATGCTACATGCAGTTTTTCTGTGGATATGTGTGTGCTGGACATTAAATCTCTGAGTCTATTTAATACCAAAAACGAGTGGTTATCAGTGGCAGTGTTACCATAGCCCGCAGTAGGTCATTTGACGCTTGACCCACCTTATGACTAACCAAAACTTCTTTATAATTCTTAATATCTTCATCACATTAAATTTCTTCGACCTCCTGAATAACTCCAATTACCCTGATGTGACTCGCTAAATTGGATAGCTGGTAGTTAGTTATTTAACACGTTGCCCGCCCAGTACGAGTTATCTCGTACCAAATCCAGTCATTTAACATGGCGTGTAGGCGGTCAACGTGTTAAGACAGGATTACAAATTAGTTCATTGTAACTCCAGACTATATCTGTCTTCCTGTCAACAGCTGCATTTCTAAAATCATTTCAGAGACTCGAATTAAGAATCAATTCAGACTCACATGATTCCATGCAAAGATCTTGAATTCCGACCTTTCCATTGCCCTTTTCTGGCATGCGAGGTGGTTCATGCTTTTCCACTGCATACGACATTGGGACTGTCACTCATTATGTACTTGACACGAGTCTACCAAGTAGTCGAAGACAATTTTCAACCTAAAACGCATCACAGCAGCAGATTGCTACCTGCATTGAAATATTAATATAATAGCAAATCTTTGGCTTACTACTGAAGTCTGAAGTACTAAATCCAATTCATTGGGACTTAAATATTGTGTTGTCCAAGGCAGATGTCTACAGAAACTTTCAAACAGATACTCTTAAGTGTTCTTTGGACCATTCCGATAGAAATTTGGGGAAATAAGTACCTTATAGTTGTGCATCATCAATACTCAAACATCAATCATTTTCTTCAACCTGTTGAGTACAGGTAACTCTCTCATCAACTTCATGCAATGATGCGACCTGCTGAAAAATCATTAGCTGGCACCGCAGTGGAAAAAGCAAATGCCAAAATATGAAGGTCAACACCTCATAAAAACTTCCCAAAACATAAAGCTAGTATGCATTAATTAAGGTTTACGTTGTGAAAGTGAATGATGAAATTTACTTACGTTCCAGAGAGAATTTGCCATGTGTACAGATTTATTCTCTCAAAACTCAACCATGAAGATGCTTCACTAAGAATTAACAGCAGTCCAGTAACCGGGCTGCAGAGCAGTGCAGATCTACAAAAAAGTAGTATAGAAATGTTAATGGCTTATTTGAGTTAGAAGAAAGCCCTGAATAATAGATATAATTTCTGCAATAGTCTCCAGTGTGCAAATTTTTTGCAAGCATTTATTTGAACAAAGGCATAAGTACAAAGCAAAATTTGTCAGTAAGTATACTTAACGAAATGACGCCAGTGTCCATACACAGACCATACACAAAGTCTTTACTTTAATACCCTTAATAATTTTGATGAAAATTTCAAATTTACACTTAATCAATCTAAAGAAGAAATTCCTTTTTTGGACGTTAAGATAATGAAAGTAAAAAATAATTTAGAAACTACAATATACACAAAACCTACAGATAAGAAATTATATCTCAACTACCGTAGCAACCATCCACCCCATATTAAGAGATCTATACCATTAAGTCAATTTCTGAGACTTAAAAGAATTGTTTCGGACCCCAATGACTTGAATTCTCGGGTCACTTTTTTGTTCAACCTTTTCCAGGCTAGGAGTTACCCAGATTGCGTTTTAAATCAGGCACTCTTGAGGTTAGATACTGTCCACAGAGACTCTCTTTTGAATTACAAAGTAAAAAACCAGAAAATGGAGAAACCTATTCTTATTTTAATTTATGAAAACAAATTTGACAAGAAAAATGTCTTGAAAAAATTGTTCATAAACTTTGGCTAGAACTGATGAACGAGAACCCATATTTACAAAATATTTTCTCAGAAAAGCCCATGATAGCCTATAAGAACGGCAAAAATATTAAGAAAACACTGATAAGTTCCAAATTTCCGGCACCTTGGCATTATGACCAAAAGGAAAAACATAAAAAGGATACGTTAGACACCGAAAACATACGTAATCTAGTAGCTTTACTGCTGGAAAATTTATAAATTATAATCTTATTCGGAGGTTAGGTGTCCTTAATAGACGCTTAATAGTTGACCTCGGTAAAGGTAGCAACACGTAAAGACGAAAACACGTAAATACGAAAACACCAAGAAATTAGCCGTTATTTTAATAATTTTTGCAAAGCAATTAAAATTTCTTCATCACATACAGCTAATTTACAATCGAAGCTATGCTAGTAATCGAAAAATAAATTTTTCATTAACTTTTTCTCCCCCTAAATTTAAAATTCACAGCCCGGAATCAATCACATGGTGAAAAGACGTTTCCGGCAAAAAACAATTTGCCATATAGCCTTCAATAACAATATAACGCAAACCTTTGTAAATTGTTAAAAAGAAATGTTCAAATACAGGCCATTGTCTTCCTATCAAAATAATTAAGGCCTTTCCCACCGCTTTCACATGTGTCTTTGTCTTAATAACTCTCTTTCTCTATCTCTCTCTATTTCTCTCTTTGTCTTTCTTTCTATCTCTATATATCTCTGTCTATATGTCAGACTGTCTGTCTGTCTGTCTGTCTGTCTCTCTCTCTCTCTTAGCATATGTCTCTACGTTTCTAACCAATTCCTGTACTATATTGATTTAATTATTTCGTTTATATGCCAGAAAGATGATATCCCGAAAACAATTACAATGCTCACATGCATTGCAAATAGGCCTTAAATGGGTCAACTACAGGCCATTGTCTTCGTATCATTATACCAAAGGCCTGTCCCACCCACTTTCACTTGTGTTTCTGTCTTATTTGCTCTCTTGTCTCTCTATATTTCTTTCTGTCTATCTCTCTATGTTTCTCTCTATCTATCACACTGTCTGTCTCTGTTTGTGTGTGTCTGTGTGTGTGTGTTTAATTGTTTTCCGGATCTCATGTTTCTGGCATATATATGAAATAAAATATTTGAGCATTGTAATTGTTTTCCGGATCTCGTGTTTCTGGCATATATATATGAACTAAAATAAATAAATATAGTAGAGGAATTGGTTAGAAGGGTATAGACATAAGCTAAGAGAGACAGAAACAGACACACACACACAGACACACACAAACAGAGACAGACAGTGTGATAGATAGAGAGAAACATAGAGAGATAGACAGAAAGACAGAGAGAAATATAGAGAGACAAGAGAGTAAATAAGACAGAAATACAAGTGAAAGTGGGTGGGACAGGCCTTTGGTATAATGATACGAAGACAATGGCCTGTAGTTGACCCATTTAAGGCCTATTTGCAATGCATGTGAGCATTGTAATTGTTTTCCGGATCTCATGTTTCTGGCATATATATGAAATAAAATATTTGAGCATTGTAATTGTTTTCCGGATCTCATGTTTCTGGCATATATATGAACTAAAATAAATAAATATAGTAGAGGAATTGGTGGCAAAACTCCGAACGGCGGTCCCAAATTAAAATATATAGCCTATATCGTCAAATGTTGTAATTGTCACACAACAACTTGATATACTTTCCGAAAACATCCGACTTGTGGCTAAAGCGCCACTGGAAAGCAGACAAGTAACTTGAGAAAAGACCAGGACTTGTTCCACTTCGGTAACGCAACTTGCGCTTGGCATGCATAAAAATCCCTCAATAGTCTGTGTGCGGATGTCCGGGTCAATTTAATAAATCCCGAATCCATTTCTTCAGCATTTTTTCGTCAATCCAGCTTCTATTTCTTATATACAAAGTGGTCATTGTGACTGACGTCTCGGTAAATCGTAAACAGTATGGCCGCCGTAGATGCGTGCATAACAGAGCGGCCCGACAGCACGATTGGAATTCCTACACTTGCCAGACGCATACGGCGGATCTACATAGTAATGCATATTAATGAGAGCGCACGTGACCCGTCAATCAAACAACAAATATTGAAAAGGTCGCTTTATATTGGCCACACAAGCGGTATTGATGAAACCAGTTCATCGTAAACGCGAGATTTTTATAGCGCCGATTGTAATGATATCTTTCAAAGTGACTAAAAATAATTATACTGCACCCACCGAATAATTTTCGATGCTAAAATACACTTTTACTATAACGACATCTATAATAGAAGATGAATTATTCTTAAGAAGGGAAATTAATTCATTCACTGTGAAAAAGACGTAACTTCCCTTCCCTTACAGGCGTAGTTGTAGTTGGAGCAGGATGGATGAAAATGTTCTTGCTTATATTGGACCTGAATGGATTAAAACGTCCTTGTTAAATTGGAGCCTTTTGCGTATATTAGAGCTGGACTGATAAAAATAACTGTTGGTTGAACTGGATTTATGAAAATATCGCTTGATAAATGGAAGCTGAAGGAAGGTATTTTTACATATGAAATGGAAGCTGGATCAAGGTACTTCTATATAGAAGCTGGATTAATGATGAAACGCTTGAGAAATGGAAGCTGGACGAAGGTATTCTTATGTCTGAAATAGAAGACGGGTTGTTGAGAAAAGCTTGATTGATGAACGCTTGGATAAACGGTTGTGCAGCTAAAATGGAAGCTTGATACATTTTTACACACATGACTGAATTTCTCAAGCGTTATTTTCATCAATCCAACTTCTGTTTAGCAACGTGATTGTTTCGTGTATCCATCTTCAACTTGTTTTTTTACAAGCATTATTTTCATCAAAGCAACTTCATTCAAGGAACGTTATTTTCCACTGTCTCTTTTGGCAGCGAGGCTAGCGACAATCTGTGTTCGATTTATCACAGGTTATTTGCATCAACCCAATTTCTCTTTTAGCGGCAAAAACAGGGATTAGGAAAATTGATCGTGAACCAGTTGTCGTGACACCGTTATCTATTCCTGACATGTTACTAACCTATTATTTTCTACCATCTGAATGGACTAATGAATCAATGAGTTAACACATTTTATTATTCACGAAAACAGTTAAGGCATAAAGTAAAAACAGGATTGCCTATTACCAAGTCTTTATTATACTCAAGGCTGTCCTTTTTTGCCGTGCTAGAGTCGGTAGCGCTTCTTAGTAGTCCCCTTTAAGAAGTGCTACATAAATTCTTGAATGAATGAATAAATCATATATGTAACACAATTTTTCTCAATCAATCAATCAAATCAGTTTATTCTTAGAAAGAACAACAGACAAACAAACAAATTACCAAGGTAGACAGCAAAGTAAAATAGTACACAAGAATAAAAATCAATGTTCATAGGACACCTTGATACATAACCAACATAAAGAATGCAATTTCCATTATTTTCAAGCTGAATATAAAATAGAGTAAATAGTCTCCAATGGTGATACAGCTTTGATCAAAATCAGCTAATATTTACTGGGCATAAGTAAAAACGCATCTATAGACATTCTTTTGAGACGGTAACTGTTCCGTTTTACACTGGTACATTACTCTATGTGAATGACAGTAATATCCAACAATGTAGTAAAGCAGTTCCAGCAGAGTTTACATAAGCATAGTTTCATCTTAGTAGCAGTATCAGCAGTTTATTGGCAGAGCAGCAACCAACGACAAAAATGACAGCAAGCAGTACAAACTTAACAGTTTTCAAGTGGTTGATGCAAAATTCACAGGATGAAACCAAAAGTTCATTATGGACCCACTGAGCCTTTTTTTATGGGTAACATTTGGAAGTAATAAACGTGCAAATACGAAATGTAACGTTACTGCATGCAACAAACACAAGAAGCGAGCTAAGCCATAACCAATGGTTGAAGTCTGGTTGATAGAGATGAAAGGAGTCTTTAAACTTTTCTGAAACAGCTGTGTACAAATGCAGCATACTTTGGAAGGTGATTCCATATCATAGGGCCAGAACATTTAAATGAGAATAATTTCATCCTAATATGTGACACTGCAGTTCGGTAGACCTAGTGTAACAAAGTTCCATTGAAATGGTCATGTTCTATGACAAAAAACCCCATCAATGTCCTACAGGTAGCTATCTGTTGCAACAGCCAAACATAAAAAATCGAGCTGAAACTTATTTATATCTGCTAATTTCCAGCTGAGATGCAGGTCAAAATACATGCCTAAGAATTTCGGTGAACAAATCACATTGATGTCTCGTAGAGTAAGAATTAGACTTTCAATCTCCAATTGTCCATGCAAAATCAATGTTTCCTATAATTTGGTACATTGCTCGTTATATTTTGTCCTATCTTGTGACTAGCTTTCTGCTTTTTGGCTCTCTTCAGAAGCTGAATGGCATTTGCATTTCTGCCGTAAGATAAGGTTCGGTTTCCACGACTCCTGTTAGCTGCCCGACGTGCTTTGCTTGTTGGCTGGACCCCGATCATTGTTCCTGATCGCTTCAGACGAGGAATAGCTGCACCGACAGTGCTGAAGAAAGTTGTCAGTTGCGAGGCATTGTTACAATTCTGCAGACGTTGCTGAAAAATACTTAAGCTTTTGCTCAATTCCAACCAATCAGCATCTTCCACCTTCATGGCTTTGCTTTGAAGTAAAGCAGAAGTTTCTCTTACTGATTGAAAAAAGGTTTCCTTGCCGGTGTCATGATCTTTCTGGGAAAAACTTGCACTACACTCTTGCTGTGTAGGCAAGTCCATCTCATTTGAAATTTGGTTCAAAGGGGCATCGGTAGTTCTGTCTGTGCTAGCAATTTCAACGCAATTTCTAAATGAGATGTAAAACTCCTTTGCTGGACATGCATCACCATGTGCAACTTTTGCTGCAAGGTAGCGGTCGTCGTCGCTCACCTTTGGTGCATTAGGTACATCTATATTAAAATGATACGAAACCGCACACAAGTGCTTGCAGAAGCTACCATTTCTTCCAATGTGACATTGGCAACTGCCAAGTTCTGCGTTAACTGTGTAGATGTTGTCTGAATGTTCTGACGGTACATGGTAAATACCTGTACAATTCGTCTCAATGATTGAATCTTTGGTGATATACGAACTCTGTTCCATCATGCAGCGCAATTTAAAAACATGCAAGCGGTTTCGATTGTGTGCAAATTCCAACAGTCTATTGTGGTAGAAGGCTTCCATTGTTGTTAGTACAGCATGCATCAGTGATATAGCATTGTACTGCTTCACACGATTAAGCCCAATGTCCTTGAAGATACGAATGGTAGCCTCAGCGTAGTTATTCGTATTGTGGCCACGTAAAGCCGGCATTTGGCGGAAACATTTGCACCATAGTGTTCGTCGTGTCCACCAATCATCGAAATACCTGTAACATTCTTGATTACTGGTCGCTTTCAGTGACTGACAGAGCTTCTCAAACGCTGTGAGTGCATCGTCTTCCGTGTCAGCGTAAACAATTTCACGAAATGCAGCCATAATCTCTTGCCGGTGTTGAGCCTGCACTCTCTACAATAATTTTCAAAGCAAACGATATAAATACCATGAAAATACGCATGTCATAACTTATGCCAATGATAAATTAAAGCGATTTAAGAAGAAGAAGATAGGAATTGCAGTGTAATGTAACATATGCAACACATCCCATTACACATCCTGTTGCATTTTCTTAAATTCAAAATTGTAATGTCGCCGTTAGTCATCTGAGGCTGTTATCAACTCCTCCATGGTCCTCGCCATTCTAAGACCAATAAGACTGGCACTGCTCAATATTTTGCTTTTACATTAGTTGGTCAATTTCTAAGGAATGATCATCCCTCTGTTACTTCTTTCACGATCTTCAGTGAGTAATATTCAGTCTCAAAGTTTTGCAAGATTATCATTTTGCAGACCCTTCCCACCCAATAAAGTTACACTGTAAAATCTAATCCAGCCTACTTTAATCTTATAATGTGAAGCTTCTTACATGACACCTTAAGATTAATTTATACTCTATGAATGTTATGGCCGAGAAGTAACAGTCGCTTCCAATTAATTGTCTAGCTGAATTGTCCGCACAGCGGTCCAACATGCACGTAAAATGTGGAAGCCTGCAGAATTAACAAGTGACGCAAATGCATTGATTAAACTATGTGTAAATGTAATACCTGTTGCAGCCATCGCCAAACTGCTTGGTTAACGTGGAACTGACACAAGAGCAGGTGTGTAAGTGGCCAAACAGTTGCTATAGCATCCCTTTCAGCGCTTGAGTCGTCTGTCATGGTTATTGTAGGAAACCCACGAGGTTGGAATGCATTGTCACCCAGCATCTATAGGAACGATAACATAGAATAGCATGCAAACGTGTCAATAATAAATATTCACCTGCAAATAAAAAAATATTCGTAAGCAAATGACTAAAGGACAACACCCTGAAGTCTCAATAACGTCTTAAGGCAATGCAGTTCAACATTTCTTGCACCATGGGCCACAGATGCAATTAACGAAGAAGTCGAGGGCCACAACAGTAAAGCGAAAAGTAGCGGTTAAAATTTCTTGATAATTATTAACTGTAATGTATAAGGAATAATTTAAATGATTAATAGCATGATTACACATACCATGTTTCACATACTCCATGCATATTTTAGCACTGAAAAGTATGAGGCTTTTCTCGTCCTCTGCCTTGCGCTTAAAGACTCGTTGTTCACATTTATAGCTTCGGTAGGGTAGTGCGTAACTCACGGTAAAAAAGGAAAGAAATCACGGCATAATTTTGCAAAATGAGAAATTGAAGGGAAATCACAATTATTAAACTAACCGTCTTCAGCAATGAAAATCCTTCCTGATATGCTCTGCTACTTTGTGACTGAGTCAGCATTGCACCAATTGGTAAACCACCAGACGGAGTTGCGATTATCAAGAATGTCAATACAGTATTCGTAACATCACACGATGCTGTAGAATCGACAAACATGACCTCACTGTCACTGTAAAGTGCCGCTGTTCTTGCCATAATTGGTGTGATAATGGCCACAGCAAACGGTTCTCGTGAGAATTGTATGTTATTGCCATCATTTGCGTATTCCTCCAATTTGGCATCCAAAAGTCTGAAAATGTCTTCATTTGATCTGCCACCATATTCTGTCTCCTGGAATTTATTCCACGAATAATACAGATGATTCTTTGTGGGAAAAACGGCAGCATTGGCTGTTTCACTTGCTCCTAAGTCCTCAGTCAACTCCCTCAGAGCTGCCGCTGGGCCCAAACCCTGCAAAATGAAAATAATCAATTGAAAATGTCTTTCAATGAAATGATGGTTGTACAAAATGCTTGTAGCAGCTTCAAGTACAGAGAATTTCAAGAATGGCTCAGAAATCCATTTATTCAGCTCCCTCCTACAGCTAAAAAGGTCTATCAGATTTCATGGATTACAGTCATAACATGAGTCTCACTTGCTAAGTCCTCCGAGTTGAAATCGAACATACATGTGTGCATGTAAGAATGTGCATGTCTCATTATTAATTAATTGATTTTTGTGCGAATAAGCTTTGCATGTGAAGACCAATCTTCATTATAAAACATCAGAATGATAGGAGCCACGACATAACCAACAACTCTTCAACAGAAATTAGCGGCTCGATTTGAAATTGTCTGCCACCATATGACAAGAAAATATTTTTTAGTAAACAGAAGTGGGATTGATGAAAATTATTTTCCTAAAATAGAAGTGGGATTGGTATTATAATTTTAATTCACCTGAATTAATTTCGAATTTATTAAAGTGGTTAAGTAGGCCTCTGCACATCGTGTACCTACAATTGAGTATTCAAGTTGGATTGACACAAAATAATTTTACTGAAATGGAAGCTGGATCGATGAAAACCGAGCCGTCAGTAACAATAATCATTTAGTTTTTATGTGCATAAGCCTACACATAAATTTTATTAGGCCTACCAGAATAAACAGTAAATACCTTCTTGAATTTTTCCACGATAATTGCTTCCGTGGCCGTTGTCGTCCGCAAGTATCGACCTGCATCGGCGGTTGCCACTTGATGGTTATGTTGTCCAGAGAAAGTAAACGTAGCCACAAGTCCTCTAGCAACATAAGTTTCACCTTTCCTTTTCTCGCAACGTTTCACGCTTGGAGTTTCTCTCTGAATAGTGACAAAGACTCTCTGCTTGCAACCTGTCGCTTTATGTTTATGCAGAACTTGCTTCGCGCTGTCTGATTTAACTGATTTGTTCTTATCTGAGTGATGACAAATATATCGGATGCGAAAGGCTTTTCGTGCTTCCGGCGTTTCTTTATAGCTTGTCTCGACTATGTATGAAACACCAGCAACCCTCGCAAACTCGTCAAACCACTCCTTTACGTCCTTCTTATCTCTTGATGTGGTGCGCACAACTACACAATCTTCTGACGATAATTGATTATTTATTTCGTTGGGAAAATTGCTCGAAAACACAGAAAGAGCATCGCTCACAATATCTTTCATACAACGCGTCGCCATTTTTATCGGGTGTTTACTAAAACCAAAGATCTCTTATCGTAAACACTAAAATACATGAACTTGTAGCTCCGCCTTGAATCTCCCAAGATCCGCCGTATGCGTCTGGCAAGTGTAGGAATTCCAATCGTGCGGCCCGACATACGGCCCAATATTTCCGCGAAACTTAAAGCACGCTTCAATTTCATCAGAATGACTGCACTAACCCTAAAACTAACCCTAACCGACCCTCACGACGCCTAACCTGAGCCCTAACCGACCCTCACGCTTTGCGTGTTGGGATGCATGTTGCGATATCGTCCATAGGCGGCAGTCTAATTTTATTGCATTCGTTGGCGGCCATACTGTTTACGATTTACCGAGACGTCAGTTTCATCCAGCTTCAACTTCAGTGGTGTGCGCAGTATGGAAATAGCATGGAAAAACAGCAATTTTAATTTGGGACCGCCGTTCGGAGTTTTGCCGAATTGGTTAGAAGGGTATAGACATAAGCTAAGAGAGACAGAAACACACACACACACACAGACACACACAAACAGAGACAAACAGTGTGATAGATAGAGAGAAACATAGAGAGATAGACAGAAAGACAGAGAGAAATATGGAGAGACAAGAGAGTAAATAAGACAGAAATACAAGTGAAAGTGGGTGGGGTAGGCCTTTGGTATAATGATACGAAGACAATGGCCTGTAGTTGACCCATTTAAGGCCTATTTGCAATGCATGTGAGCATTGTAATTGTTTTCCGGATCTCATGTTTCTGGCATATATATGAAATAAAATATTTGAGCATTGTAATTGTTTTCCGGATCTCATGTTTCTGGCATATATATGAACTAAAATAAATAAATATAGTAGAGGAATTGGTTAGAAGGGTATAGACATAAGCTAAGAGAGACAGAAACACACACACACACAGACACACACAAACAGAGACAGACAGTGTGATAGATAGAGAGAAACATATAGAGATATAGACAGAAAGACAAAGAGAAATAGAGAGAGAGAGAGAGTAATTAAGACAGAGACACAGGTGAAAGTGGGTTGGGCAGGCCTTAATTCTATTGATACAAAGACAATGGCTTGTATTTGATACATTTCAGCGATAAACAAAGAGAGAGGGAGAAAGAGAGAAACACAAAGAGATTTATTAAGACACACACACAGGTGGAAGTGGGTGGTGTAGGCCTTAAGTACATTCATATGAAGACAATGGCCTATATTTGGGCTATTTGCCATACAGGTAACATAAGCATTGGAGTTTTAGTTTTGAAGTTGATAAAGTCATATGGTGTCACACAAAGACGGACTTTGAGAGGATGTGCAACTATTTTTATTTAATTTTAATGGTCAGAAATTACAATTTAGTAAAAGTTTCTATGTATGTCGGAAAAGCACGGAAACGGAATGGCGTTTACGGAATGGAACGGTTTTCGTGTTGCTACCTTTACCTAGGTTAATAGTTGTCTATTTTTCTTCTGATGCGACTATTTAAAACGCTAAAAAAATAATTACCGACGCTAAAATGGGATTTTACCTAAATAAACACTGTAACCGGTTGAGGTCTGTCTGTCAACCGGATTGTTTCAATAAAGAAATATAATAACTAGAAATGCACACACAAGCATTTTGCGATAACAGAACGACGTAATTGCAGTATCGTATCGGGGACGAAGCATATAGTATTTTCGAACAGTATCTCATGACGAAACTCACCCTAACCGACAATCGCGACGGCTCATCTGACCCTAACAGACATTAACGGTCGCCGACAGTACAATTACGCCTAAAATAATTCAAACTTTCCTAAACTTAAACGACACAACTAACCGCTGTCTAAATGAAACAAAATGGCGAGACTTTGGCGTCCTGCGTCGTCTCGCTGACGTAAGATCGTTTCCCATTGGTCGAAATCTGACCCATATTCTGAAGTGCGCGAAACGATTTGCAGGATGACGAATCACGGATGACGAACCTAGAAAAGGGTCGCGCTAGGGCTTATGGTCTAACAACGAAGCGGTTCTCCGTTCTCATGTTAAAATCCTCGTCAAGAGGCGTAAGAGGTAGCATGCCATACTTTTGAATGGCATAGTTCTGCTTGCAATGCGATTCATCTTGGGGTCATCTATATATATTGCGTACGCAAAAAAAATTTTTTTTAACCCATATTCCGTAGGATTACATTGTGCTGACAAACTTCTCTAGGCCTACTCTACGCATTACAAAGGCTACTTAGCTAAAGCCATCTGCGAAAATGTATTTTAGCGGTCGGTTAAATATCATAATTATTTATTAGGTAAGATTTGTTAACTTTTACGGTTAACGTACTGCTTAGATCTGAACAGAATTTAATTATACTGCAATGAAATGCCATCGGACAACTATAGGATAATACAGATTACAGAATTAGAAATAGGCTAATGTAGACGTCAAAATTACACATTTATTTTGCGCATAGGTAGCCAGACCTACATTTTGCCGAGAACCCTCCACTATGCAAATTTCCGTGCGAACGTAGGTCCATATGGACAGCCCCTAGGCCTATCTAAAGTTTATGTAAAGCAGTACAAATTGATACAAATAATTATTGCATGATTTTGATATCACAATCGTAATCTCGAGACTTCTACAGCGCCCACAAAAGCGAAGTCGCAGGAACCAGCTTATTCACAGGCGTTTAATCAAAACAAAATCGATAGGCAGCGGGTAAAGTCCGGAGACTCAGGCAGGCAGACGGATGGACGGCTAAAGTGGGTGATGTTTAGGGTTGAGATGACGAGGGATGTGAGGAGAATGGAATAACTTTCACATAAAACGACTAGGCCTAATTGTAATTGACAGATTTTTTTATCACGGTAGCCATTACACTATAGCAGAATGCATCATCATCATGGGCTCATCCCGGGGCATTTTTTCAATCCCGGGATTATAGAGGAGTAAATTCCAGGATTGGCTTATTTGGTAATAGGCCTATATACATTTTCCTATACCAAGCAAAGTAGGCTCATCCCAGGGCATTTTTTCAATCATAGGATTATAGCCGAGTCAATTTCTAGATTGGATTATTTGGCAATATACACGGTGTCCCAATTGAAGTGAGCCCCTTTTTGTTTTGGCAATATATATGCTAATTCTAAATGAAACTCTATAACATTTTACAGCGTGAAAGAGGGATAAATTATAAATGTTTCCTGAAAATTTTATCAAATTCTATCAACATAGTCCGAAGTTATGCACATTCAAATTTGGACAAACAAAATTTGAAGTTGCCAACATGTAAAAGATAGAAAATTAGTGTTAGCGCTATTCTTCAAAGCTGATGTTCAAAATGTCCTCCATTTGCTCGAATGCATGTTCGAAGGCGCTTCTGCCATTCATTGATTGCATTATCAGCAATCCCTTTGATCAAAACGATTCCATTCTTCCACATTTCGCTGTTTGAAGTGATCACTGATGAACGTCACTTATGCGAGTTTCATCAGGCTGCGATGGACCAGTTTCTGTTAGAAAATTCCTTTAAAAACCTTTTGCACCGTAATGTTTTTCTTCTATTAAATTTTTTATTAAACTCAAATCATCTTTGCTGAAAACCATTTTTATTATTGTCCCTTATCATGAAAATGACTGAAACATGACGTAACATTTGTTAATTTAATAAATAAGGTGTGCAGTTGCAAGCAATAATTTCCTATCTTTTACATGTAGTCCTTTATGTGCCATGGGGTCCCGTTTGCAAAATGGTGTTGGGGGAGTTTCTCACTTCCAATCAGTCAGTGGGTCCCTGGACATGAAAAATCACCGAGGTGCTTGTCGGCCATGACGTCACAAATGACGTAATCGACAAATCCAATATGGCCGCCGCCGGCCATATTGGAAAATTCATCTTCTTTATTTCTTGCAGTATATGCACGTGTAATACCTCTAATGGTACTGATTCAGGTATGTAGAATTCATTTCTGATATTGGTTTTGTCATCAGGGGTCATCTTGAGGTCATAAGGTCATGGTTAAGGTCATTTTTTCATCTTTTTCATTTCCTTCAGCTTATGCACGTGTAATACCTCTAATGGTACTAATTCAGGTATGTAGAATTCATTTCTAATATTGTTTTTGTCATCAGAGGTCATCTTAAGGTCATAGAGGTCATGTCAAGGTCAATGAGTTTCGTATTTTTCATTTATTACAACATATATGCATGTGTAATACCTCTAATGTTACTGATTCGGATATGTAGAATTCATTTCTGACATTGTTTTTGTCATCACGGGTCATCTGAAGGTTATGAGGTCATGTTCATTGTGTGTTGCAAATGGTTGGCATGGTCCACCAGGAGGACCCCTCGCTGCAACTATGTGGCCTCTGAGGCCCTCTGATCCACTGCTTGTAGGAGGGAGTGCATCCATTCCGAACGTGTATGTGATTTAGTTGTCTAATCTCATCTGGTCGAACATCTCACATGTTGTAATTGACCTTTTCTCTGCCCCGACACGTACCAAGTACTTCTCTACTAATGCTGTATCTTGCTCTAACAGCGTGTCTGTCTCTCTAAAGCTGGTTAGATACTGTAGCCTAGTGTACTTGGTTGCAAGCAATAGCTGCGACGGCTGCGTGTCTGGAATCAACTCTGGATCCCACCTTGGACGTAGGCCTGCAGGTCAACAGCATAAGATTGGATATGGACAGCCATAGCTGTCAGCAGGGAACCCGGATCGGGGATGAAGATTATGCAAAGGGACCCACGAGGATCTAGTTGACCCGTAAGCTACCATGAAGGAGCTGTCATGCAGAAAGGAAGCAAACCGATCAAGTGCCTTTCCAGAGAGGTCGAAGGAAATCGATAAATGCTTGCATCTATAAGGTGGATAGCACTGTATAGATACAAGAGAATGTCGTGATCAGCACTGTAAAATTCAGAGCTCGTGTCAAATTAAACTGTGCACTGCAGTGAGAGATCTTGGATCTATCGATAACACCGTATATGTGTAAGAGAAAAGGCGGACAAGTAATGTTTCTGTAGAATGGCGCTTACGAAAACATCCTGGAAATTGGGGAAGGTTATATTTCAATATGCAGCAACAATCTTCTCAAAAATTGTGACCGAGGTTTAGGATGATAGACTGTACATGTATGTAGGTCGTATGTAAAAGGTTGGTGGTGGACTACTAGCCGTGGCTTCGCCGTCTGTATTGTTAATGCAATCAAAAGGTCCATGGCCCATGGGCTCATTGAGTGCTGAATAATCTTGAACTCCCAGTAGCTTCTCTACTTTTCATTATACTGACAGTGCATTTATCGGACTTATCCACGATGATTGCTCGGCAGCTGATTTGGCTTGTCTGTAGCGCCTCTCCAGGTGTTGGGAAAGTCAACTAGATCCTAGCTCGTAGGTCCCATTGCATAATCTTCACCCCCGATCCGGGTTCCCTGCTGACAGCTATGGCTGTCCATATCCAATCTTATGCTGTTGACCTGCAGGCCTAAGTCCAAGGTGGGATCCTGACACGCAGCCGTCGCAGCTATTGCTTGCAACCAAGTACACTAGGCTACAGTATCTAACCAGCTTTGGAGAGACAGACACGCTGTTAGAGCAAGATGCAGCATTAGTAGAGAAGTACTTGGTACGTGTCGGGGCAGAGAAAAGGTCAATTACAACATGTGAGATGTTCGACCAGATGAGATTAGACAACTAAATCACATACACGTTCGGAATGGATGCACTCCCTCCTACAAGCAGTGGATCAGAGGGCCTCAGAGGCCACATAGTTGCAGCGAGGGGCCCTCCTGGTGGACCATGCCAACCATTTGCAACACACAATGAACATGACCTCATAACCTTCAGATGACCCGTGATGACAAAAACAATGTCAGAAATGAATTCTACATATCCGAATCAGTAACATTAGAGGTATTACACATGCATATATGTTGTAATAAATGAAAAATACGAAACTCATTGACCTTGACATGACCTCTATGACCTTAAGATGACCTCTGATGACACAAACAATATTAGAAATGAATTCTACATACCTGAATTAGTACCATTAGAGGTATTACACGTGCATAAGCTGAAGGAAATGAAAAAGATGAAAAAATGACCTTGACCATGACCTTATGACCTCAAGATGACCCCTGATGACAAAACCAATATCAGAAATGAATTCTACATACCTGAATCAGTACCATTAGAGGTATTGCACGTGCATATACTGCAAGAAATAAAGAAGATGAATTTTCCAATATGGCCGGCGGCGGCCATATTGGATTTGTCGATTACGTCATTTGTGACGTCATGGCCGACAAGCACCTCGGTGATTTTTCATGTCCAGGGACCCACTGACTGATTGGAAGTGAGAAACTCCCCCAACACCATTTTGCAAACGGGACCTCATGGCACATAATGGACTAATGTTGGAAACTTAAAATTTTCGTTGCCCAAATTTGAATGTGCATAACTTCGGACTCTGTTCGTAGAATTGGATACAATTTTCAGGAAATATTGATAATTTATCCCTCTTACATACTCTAAAATTTTATAGAGTTTCGTTTAGAATTGACAAGTATATCGCCAAAACAAAAAGGGGCTCACTTCAATTGGGACACCGTGTACAATTAAATGCCAACAATTCTGAGAATTCAAAATTCATTCATTCGGATATTTATATAGCGCTCCTTCAAGTAAAAAACTACTCAGATGCGCTCCCGACTCCAGCGCGCCTAAAAGAAGTTTTAAGTTTAGTAAGGAACGATCCTGGTATAGCGTCCCAGGGTGTAGGTGTAGCTCAAAAGGAAGGCCATTCCAGACCACCGGACCAACCACAGAAAAGGCTCGATTCTTCATGGTAGCAGTACGTCGGTCAGCGCTATTGGCTACCGACATCTGTTTATGTTTAGGAAAAACCAACCAGTGTGAAATCTAGCAGTCTCTATAAGGAGGGTAAGGCCCCCAGAATTACCTCCTCCAGAAAAATATGTAGCCTATAGGCTATCGCATTAGACGAACTGTAAGAGATTAAAGAGTTCAAATAAGTGAAACACAAAGAACAATTCGTCAGATTTGAATTTACGTATTTAATACCGCAATATATGGACAAAGGCTAAGAAAATCATTAGAAAAAATCAGACATTCAGATAACGTTATGATAAAGTGAAAAACCCTCCAACGATCGTTCGTCGTTTATCCCCCCTCCCCAGACTCGGACCCGACCTCCAGCAGATGGGACTGGCAGTCAAGTCACTGGTAAATAATATATAATTACTCAAGTAACTCAACTTGTTATTGGTGTGCGATTACTACTTAAGTGACTATATATGACGCCATCTTGAAAGTAGGCGGTCATGCACAAACTCATGCACAGGAGCATAATCAGCAGCAAATGGTCTATGCACGTCTGTCTATGTACGTGTGTGTCCATCTTTGTCTCTCAATGCGTCCGTCTCTCTGTGTGTCTGTCCAGTGTCGATCGGGGTGACGGGGTCTGTCCATCCGTATCGGTCTCAGTGGAAAAAAGTTGGCCTGTCCATATAATGATATCAATCTGTCTGCTAATGTAGGGTTACCATGCGTCCGGGTTTCCCCGGACATGTCCTCTTTTTTGGCCTCTGTCCGGGGCGTCCGGGCTGCTTTCTAGAAATATGGCTTTTGTCCTGGTTTTCCCCGCCTGTTCCCTGATCGATCGATCTTACCTAATTTTCGGGAAAGTAAGTCCTTTCTGTGTTATATACTATTCCGTTCCGTGAACTAAAGGCGCGTTCCAGCAATATTTAGGTCAATGGCATGGTCCGTATGGATACCATTGGACTTTCGGTTCCCGAGGCGGTTTTTTCAAACGCATAAATATAACGCTAGGTAGGCCTACACTGTACAATGTACACAATGATAATGGTAAATTAAACTATAATATAATAATTAATATATTATATTCAAATTCACGAAAAAATTGAAAAAAGCCGAATTGTGAGTATTTACAGACGCACTGAAAACCCAATGCACAGGTTTTCTCAGCAGTCAGCCTGACTTGTCGAAGCCCCAAGCTCAGTCTGTGGTAAGTAAGTAAGTGTGTAAGTAAGAAATTTACTGTGTTGTTTCTGTGTAGCCTACAGTCAGTGACAGACAGTCACAAACTGACAGTAATGTAATGTGTACTGAACTGAAGTACTGAACACTGACTCAATAAACCATGTACAATAAGAACACTAATTTGTGTAGTTTAATGTTATCTTTGTTGTACAACACTTGACATTGGTTTAGCACTATGAAGCCTGGAGCGCGCTACGAGATGGTAACCGGATGAACATTTTGTGTGTCCTCTTTTTCATCTGAGCACTTATGGTAACCCTATGCTAATGCCTAAGTCTGCTTGTCTGTCTATTCCTATTTGCGTGCCTATGTCTATCTGTGTGTCTATGCCGGTGTATCTACATGGCGTTGTACGAATTGCGGTCGGGGAAGGGTCGAAAATACGATTTCTGTTGTTTGTATGTAACATTGTAAGCAAAAGCAACTGGCTCACTCTGAAAATGGCGTTCAGTGGGCTGGGCTAACCCACTCTCATCAGTCACAACTCACAAATAGAGAATGCAATCATGTGAAGGTTTCAGATTACCCCTCCTAAACATTGCCCCCCCCCCCACCACCACCCGGTAACTTGAAACCGGTTTCAGATTAGCCCCCGGACACTATAGATTTGCATCAATCATCGCATTTATTACACACACAAAATCAGAAAATCATCCCGCTTCTTGTTTTGGTCTGAAGATTTTATCCCTCATCACACTTCGTGGTATGTTATCAATTTTTTATGCGAAAAAAATAATAGCCTCGAAGCCATTTCACCATTGTAACTTCAGCGGAGATTAGTATTTTAGTTACAGATGAAATATTGAAAACAAACCACAAAGTGGGATGACGGATGAAGATCTTCAGACCAAAACAAGAAGCGGGATGATTTTTCTTATATGTTTGTGCAATAAATGCGAAGATTGATGCAATTTACAGTGTACACGGGGGTTATATATTTTTTTTTGGGGGGGGGTAATTTGAAATTTTTACACCGGGATACCGAATCCTGTGATTGAGCAAATGCCATGGGATTACATTCCCTAGTCACAACATTTTTACTACAGAGGGTTTCCATTTCGATGTTTCCAATGGACAAGGGTGCAAAATACACAGAATTAGTTTAAGAATTCGGAAATTATTTATTTCAGGGTGTTCTATTATGTCACTCCTTCTGAAGCCATCCCCCTAATTATGGTATTGATGTGCACTTGGTTGTGCATCCCCTTGTGTAGGCTCGCCCTTTCATTAAAAGATTCTTCAAGCAGCAATCCATGCAAGCGAGATTCAAGACTAGAGGTGCCCAGGGAAATTGTTTGTGACCCGTGGATGCCAGTTAATTGGGTGACCAAACCAGGCAGGTTCTTTCTACCCATTAAAGCAGTGCTGTGAGGCGGAAAAACTGTCCGGAAAATTTCATACTTTTCCGGAAAATTTCCAGTGTATTTTTCCGAAAAATTTCCCACATTTTCCCGTCAATACGATATTACTAAATAACAATTTAAATCCATAGATATATTTAAACAATCACTGTGAGCTATATTACTTAGTAAAATGTTGCTGATTTTTTTACTCTATTGACATTACTATTGTTTACTGCTTAGTGTATACACACTTCCTCTCCGTGCTCGCACACAATTTAAGATCCTCACTCTGATCATTAAGGCTCAACGGGGTCTTGCCCCAAAATATCTGACTAATGTTTTACTTTGTCCTCACTCGGCTTCCTCCCACCGTCCACTTCATTCATCCAACAGATTTGACCTCTTGGTTCCTCGGTCTAGAACTGCTATGGCTCAGTCTCGATCATTTGTCTCAATTGGTCCTTCTCTTTGGAATGCCCTTTCTTCTTCTGTTTGCTCTACACTTCTTTCTGGTAGTCTCTCCTCTGATTTGTCTCTTCTCAAAACTTGTTTCTTCTCGCGGGGCCTTGCGCACTGGGAGCGCCTCTGAACGGTTCACCCTACTAGAGGCGCTTTATAAATGTTTAGATACAATACAATACATAAATTTAAGAATTAAATGCAATCAAACTTCACTGTTATTGTTGATAAAATATTTTTACGATCTATAGTCTCCTAACTCTCCTTAATATTATTTTGTTGCTGTTGAGAATATGAAACAAAAGCAGCAATTGATGCAATAACACTACAGACACCAAATGTTTAATTTAATTAGTACTGCAACAGATTGCCGGTAATCCCTACAAGGCTAAATTATTTTTTGTTATGCTTGAAATGTGATATTATTGGCATTGCCATATGTTGCAGTCTGAGATTAATCTATTTTCAAATCTGCTTTTCTTCGTAACCAAAGAATGATTTGGTTAAAAAATTTCAAGGCAACTGGTGTATGGACGAAGGAAAAGCCATTTTTTATTTTCATGTACCCTTATTTATTTGTTTACTGTCCATAATTATTTTCTTTAACAAAGTATCGTCTGAAATCCCTTACATTCTCATTCTAGGGAATGACGGGAACATTGGGGCAGAAATTCTTCAGTGCAAGAGTTATTGACATTTGGAACGGCTTGGACGACAGCACTGTGTCGGTGGACACAGTTACAGCGTTTAAAAGGAAACTTGGAAAATTGGGCTACTAGATGTTCCTGGTAAACAAAGGAAGTGGTTCTAACACAGGCCCTGGTCTTCTGAACCACTTAAAACTTATGTTATGTTATTCTTTCCTTCCTTTCAAGGATTCAGCTAAGTTACATCACCATTTAACTGAGCACTTCAAAACGTCTAATACCATATTAAAGAATGTAAGGGATTTCGCTGCTCTAGTTAGGCAATGTCAGCTAGTGATTGCCCCTGACTACTTGCAATCTTGAGCTTTATTGTTCCACGAGTACCCAAGGCACAGAAAGGATTGCTCTTGGTCCCATTTGCACGAACTGCAATGATGCAGAATAGAGCCTTTTCTGTGATCGGCCCAGTTGTCTGGAATGGGCTCCCACAGAAGTTACGTCTACTTTCTGGGGTTATTATTGAAACATTTTTTTTATTAAACTCAAAGCTGTCCTTTTTTGCCGTGCTAGAGTCGGGAGCGATTCTGAGTAGTGCCCTTGAAGAAGCGCTATATAAATTCTCGAATGAATGAATGATAAACATTCTGTAAAATTTTCATTGAAATCCGAGATGGTCGAGGAGCCATTTGTTGAATTGAGGTGGAATGCAGTATTAAATTTTTACATTATTTCATTTCAGAGGTGCACCCAAAACACCCCCTAGCTACCTTGACCTCGACACTCAGCGTCTCCTTCACCTAAATAGCGAACATCGAGACGAACAGGTATGCGGCTGTGCCAGTAACTGAAATTTATCCAGTGACGTCGCCTCACTGTTAATAACTAATGTCTAACAACTCGACTTAATTACGAACGGTA
>OX243825.1:6904281-7004956 GCA_945859605.1 Lumbricus rubellus
TGCCTCTCCTCTCTTTTCTCTTTTCTCTTCTCTTCTCTCTCCTCTTTTCTCTCCTCTCTCTCGTCTCTCAGTCGCTAATAATGAAGGACGTCAATAGACAGCTCAGCTGCAGCTGTCTTCTTACAGCACGAGTCCAACAGCGCTGATGATGCTTCGCAGAGAGAGACAGACAGACAGACAGACAGACAGACAGACAGACAGACAGACACAGACAGACAGACAGAGAAAGACAGAGAGAGACAGAGAGAGAAACAGAGAGATACATAGACAGAGACACAGAGAGAGAGAGACAGACAGAGAGACAGAGAAACAGAGAGAGATACAGAGACAGAGACACAGAGAGAGAGACAGACACAGAGAGAGAGACAGACAGACAGACAGACAGACACAGAGAGAGACAGACAGAGAGAGAGAGAGGGGGTTCTGCTGGAGAAATATGACTTAGAAGACAGTCAGGAAGGGGTGGTTGCTTGTTACTAGAGAACTAGACCACATGCCTTGTAAAAGGGGGTTGTTCTAGGGTTTGTGGTGTGAAGGGGGGGAGCTGTGTACATTATTGTGTTCTGTCAGACCGAAACTGGGTCAGAGTGTTAGCAGCGGAGCGGTTTGTTGAACTTTGAAGCCATCTCAACAATGTTTATCAATTCTCTTGTTCTCTTGAAGGGCTGTTCACTTAATGATATTCACAATAAAATGACGGTATTTGTAATTGTAATCGAACATTTATATAGCGCCACTTCAAGAGAACTCCTCAGAGGCGCTCCCGACCTGACAGCAAACCATAATCAAAGAGAATGGTTTTCAAACGCTTGGTGATGGCAATAGTGCTGGTGTTGGTGGTGGTGATAATGGTGGTGGGTGCTAAGAAATAAATTAATAATAATAATTATAGTAAAATAAATCATTAAAAATATAAAAGGTCTGTTTGGGCTTGAGTCTAATCAACGGTTAATTGTGATTGTGAATGGAGGGACCAACCACAATGTTCAAACACCCAATGTTGGGCTAGAGCAATCCTAGCTCAAGGAATTTATGTTTATCAAAGATTAAGATAACATTGCATTTATCATAAGTTAGCAGTGCTTTTTTAAGCATCTTTTCATACCTTATCACAAATGGCATATGATGTGTGCATGTTTCCAGAAGATAACATGTTTTTATGCTTATCAAAGATAGCATGTGTCTATTTTTGTAAAAGATTGTAATGTCTATGTTTATTGGCGATAGAAACAAAACATGTTTATACTGATCAGTGCATGCTTGCGTGCGTGTGTTTACGTGAATTGCACAATTTTTTTATTAATTATTATTGATTGTTAATATTAGTTGTTATTATTGATGACTATCATTTGCCTTCGTGATTTGTATGTGCATGGCAAACATGGGGTTATTTATAATATAAATGGAATAATTATATGAGGTCAAGTCGATTAAAGGGAATAATTATATGAGGTCAAGTTCATTATTATGTATCGGTGCATTGAGATGTGTTATTAAGGGCAAAAGGTTATGCCTGAGTTCACCAGGTCATCATTGAGGCTCAGAGGTCATGACCCAACCAGTCAACATGTTTCTGAGTTGCTTTGTGTAGCGCCTTTATACAATTGCTGCAGCTCCACAATTATTAGCATGGCCAATATCAAGGTCCATTGTCTTCATTGTGTTGATTCAGAACAAGTGTATGCGTTTGTGTGTGTGTGTGTGTGTGTGTGTGTGTGTGTGTGTGTGTGTGTGTGTGTGTGTGTGTGTGTGTGTGTGTGTGTGTGTGTGTGTGTGTCTGTGTGTAGAATACACTGCCTGTCCTCTACCTGGCTTAGCTGCCCTCCTCACTCTGTCGAATGTTAAATAATGCTTGGCTATTTTTAGTTTCTTTGGCTCTTGTCCAGTTATTGTTGCTACCTTGACAGCATTTGCCAACCTTTAATATCATTCTGTGTATGCATATAGCACAACTGTACATCTTTCAATTCTTTTGTGCAAGATATATATATACACATGTATATGTAAAATGTATATACATGTGTATGTATGTATGTATGTATGTATGTATATATGTATGTATATATATATGTATATTATAGCATAGTATATGTGTAATTGTGTATGCTACTAATATATTTATTGCTTTCTGACTAAAGCTTAATCTGATCTATTTTGTATTATTAATCTTGATATGCCAAAATATTGTTTTATGTTTGATTGTATGTCTATACAATCAGTATACGATATATATATTATATATTATACACATAAATTATACATGTATAATATATATAATATATATAGCATATATATATAATTATAATTATGTATGTATGTATGTAACATACACACACATAATCATGTACACTAACACACACACACATGCACACACGCACACACGCACACACACATAATTATATTATATATATATATGTGCATATTTATATATAAACATACTGTATGTAAATATAGATTTACTTATATATATTATATAATGATATGCAATCTGATATAATATCTATTTACCTACAGTGATCAATCAATTTGAATATATTATTATACATGAAGGTGCATTGAATTAAACACAAAGAATGTATTATACAGCGTGCGCATGTTTACTCGGCAAGCCAGAGTATTGTTGGCTTTGTGATTGCTGCCAAGTGCTTTTGATAAGAGGATCAGTTTGTATTGGGTGCCGAAGGTCACTATAATAATATAACTGGACTATAACAGTGTGTACTACTGGTTTTGTATGCTCGTTTCTATGCGTGCATATAGGGCAGCGGTTCTTAAACTTTATTTTTATTGTACCTCCAAATAAAAAATCGAATGATGGCGTATCCCCCCCCCCCAGCAAAGTCAGATCAGAACCCCCCTCCTATAAAATGTAAATGTTCTAGTCTAAATTGGTGTGATGAAACATCTGGGGTTAACTGTCCGTTGGAATATGTTTCTGAGTCCCTCAATGCGACCATATGTTACCTGCTGGGGCTCGAATAATGTATGCGACTATATACGAATGCCATACATACGTTTAATATTGAACAGAGTTGTGTTCCTATGCAGTATGCGTATATACCGTTTGCTTACGTTAAATTGTAATTGCAATTGCACTGTTGCAGAATGAGTAAAATGCATTAAATTGTAAAATCAGTGTTCAATTGTGAATCCATGCAAATGATCATCTTTTGGACAAAATAAATGATCTGTGGATTTATCACGAGGCAGATGTGTGGGATGAAATGATGAGTGTATAGTTGAGCTGTTAGCAGTATTGCTGTTAGCAGCTATTGTAGTGACACAGTCATGATTATAGGCCTGTGTGTGTGCGCGTGTGTGTGAGTGTTGTGTGTGTTGTGTGTGTGTGTGTGTGTGTGTGTGTGTGTGTGTACATGTGTGTGTGTGTACATGTGTGTGTGTGTGTGTGTGTGTGTGTGTGTGTGTGTGTGTGTGTGTGTGTGTGTGTGTGTGTGTGTGTGTGTGTGTGTGTGTGTGTGTGTGTGTATAGGTGTATGTAGGTGTGTGTGTGTGTTTATTGTGTGTTTTATATTGAGATCAGTTTTTGTATATATTTATTATCTTCCTGTACGTATATGTAATTTTAGCTTTAATTATTTGCATACCTGTTGAATATCGTCCACCTGTAGATTACCCCTCACCCATCTTTCCTGCAACTGCGGATATTTATATCCCTCAAGGTGTTCACTTGTACAACGAAACCTCCGTCAAGTGCGGCTTGTGAGTAAAGGCAAAAACAAGGACATCTGTATTACTATAAACAGGTGACCTTGGGAAAGTTATTGGGGATTGGAAAGGCTTACTGGCCTGAGTGGGACTTGGGAGTTGCTCATTTACTTTCTCAGCTGACAGAATTAGAAATATTTAAGTTTCTGGGCCTGTCTGCTGGTAATTTCCCCCCTACATTACACACAAATATTTGTATGTTCTCGTGATGCAAGGTTTAATGAAGTTGCATTGACTGTCTTATACCAGAAATCGTGCAGTAGTGAAGAGTGATACAGGGAGGACAAAGTGTATGTACATGTACGTTATATGGACCGACCGGCTGGCGATTTCCCCACGATCGCAGCTGGACTTTTTAAGATCCTTTTAGAATAATAATGAAGCCATAAACAATCGTGTATTAATGTCAGCTTAGAGCCTTAGTTATAATATAGGTTACATCTATAGGTATGCGATGGTGGCTGATTGTGTCAGAGTGCTTGGCTTGTCTCTGATTGTGTCCACTGTCCAGTCGCCCTTGTTACGGCATGTGCTGCCTCGCGGCACCATAGAAATTGTCATCATCATCATCATTATTTTTTTTTTTATTACTATTATTAAATATATTATTATTATTATTATTATTATTATTATTATTATTATTATTATTGAGTTTTCAAAATTGTAAAAATGGAAGGAGGGGTTGTCATTTAGCCATTTTATGTTTCTCCATAAAAATATAGAAATTAATAATTAATTAGAAGGAACAGGTCTAGAAAGATTGGAAACATGTAAAGAGAAAGGGAAGGCATTTCAGAGGGCAGGGCAGGCCCAATGGTGAATGATCTATAGTTCGGGCCAAAGTGGCCCTTGATCACGGACAACGAAACAGTAGCCTGGTTCAAAGAGCAGAGGTTGGATAGAAGCTGTAGAATGAAGAGAGTGAGATAGATCTATAGCTGAGATATTTTGGAGCAAATCCCACTGCAAGGTATACTGTATTGTATGCGTACTGCGCTATGTCAATGTACTATAATGTACTGTATTGTAATGTATATTGTGATGTATTGTACTGTATATTGTGATGTATTGCACTGTACTGTATTGTGTTGTACTGTATTGTACTGTATTTTACTGTATTTTACTATGCTCTACAGTACTTTTTTGCTGTATTCTGCTGTGTTGCACTGTGTTTTACTATGCTGTAAATATTGCACTGTATTGTGTTGTGTTATAATAATTATACTGTATCTTTATTGGGCTGTATTGTACTCGATTGCATGATGTGTTTTAATTCTATAGATGCTCATACTCTGTCCCATGTAAATTGACGACGGAAGTTTGTATCCGCTAGAGTCCGCTACCCGCTGCTGGCGCGTAGCTGCTGCTGCGCGCGAACGTAGAGCGGCCTGCGAGACCGGGTGGTGGGGGGGGGGGGGGTATAGCAGGTGGCGTACGAGGGGTGGGACGGAAGCACAGGGGCAATTAGGGTGATGTCAGACGTATGCGGGGGGGGAGGGGTTCACTGATGGGGTGTTGAGTTCGAATCTGATTTGTTTTTCGAGGTAATGTATATGGACAAGATCTATAGACACATTGTGTATTGAAAGAACCTTGGTATATGGATGTTTGTTTTGTGTTGTGTGTGTGTGTGTGAGGGTGGGGGGGGGGGTTATTGTATACGGGCAGAGAGAGGTTGGCATGTGGATTGATAGAACGGACTTTGCCTCAACCTGACCTCACATGTAAACATAATATTGTTATTATGATGTTAACAAATAGACCTATCATTTAAAATACACTGTCTGGGTATGTGCATGGACACTGATACACACGCACGCACACACAGGACACGTACACACACACACGCACATGCACGCACGCTCATACACACACATATACACACACAGGCACACACACGCATAGCATGCAGGCTAATAAACACATATGCACACACTCGCACGCACACACACACGCACACATGCTCATACACATGTACAGACACACACGCACAAGATTTTTTTACCAAAATATCTTGATATACATGTATGTAGTATATATTATATAATATGTAGGCTATAATGTATTATATTTTATGTATGTATATAATGTGTATAAAATGTGTGGGTGTGTTTATTGCTTTGCGTGGGTGTTTAATATACGTTTCAGTGGGTAGCCATGCGTACATAGGGGATGTGTCTAGGGGATGTGTTGGTGTATTTGTGTGGGTGTGTTTATATGTATTTAAGTATTTAGGCCTAAGGGTATTTAAGAGAGTTCTGTGCCTATATTATGTTTTTAAGTATAGCTTTAAGTATAGTATCACTCTGCCCAATGCATAAGTTAAATATATTTTTATATATATTTACTCTCTATATATATTATTTATAGCGTGAATTTGGTCATATATATATATATACAGGGTGGCCCAAAAGTATTTGTTCAACTTTGAAGGCCTATAACTTAGACAGTTTAGCAAGTAAGTGTATGCTTAATGCATCAAATTAAAGGTCGTTATATCAGCTATAAGTCCGACAAATTTCATTACGGTAGCTTGCACTACGCGCCATATAATTGTTGTGTACCGCACCTACCTTGTTTTCTGACGTAAACAATAATTTCATCATTGCGCCGTTAACAGAAGATGACAACTTTGAAAGCCTATAACTTAGAAAGTTTAGTAAGTAAGTGTATGCTTAATGCATCAAATTAAAGGTCGTTATATCAGCTACAACTGGTCAAAAATTTACATTTTTAGCTTTAATGATAATTGCGTAAAACTACTGTACTGAATATGTATCAGTTTAAAATGATTTTAATTCGTCTATCTTGCAAAACACAATACTTGAAAAATTAGTCTTTGCAAGTTTGCATTATTGATAGCCATTAAGAAATCCAAGAATTATTTAGTCAAATAAATATTCAATGTGTCTTCCACAAGCTCGAATGACTGCATGAATGCGACGTGCCCATTGATCTATGGCTCCATTGATGAGTTCCTGGCTGATCTCAGTCCAGCAACGAGTGATGACGCGCTTCAGATGCTCGACGTTTAGGCTACTATCCGTTCACGATAAACCCGTTGCTGCAAAGCACCCCAGATTGAGTTATCAACTGGGTTTAAGTCAGAGCTATTAGGCGGCCAGTTATGTGGTTCGATGAACTCAGGAACGTTCGCGTTCAAAAACTCCACGGTATGACGAGAACGATGAGCTGGAGCTCCGTCTTGCTGAAAAACGAAGTCATTTCCAGACTTCAAACGCATATCTGGCAGTAATCCACGTCCAAGTACCTCATCACAGTAGTACACGCTGTTAACTTTGGCCTTGGGTGTCACAAAGAATGGAGCAGTTTTGCCGAGATTGGAGACAGCCACTGAAACCATGACGCTTTGAGTAAAGTGTTTACGGCCTTTCAGAAGTCAACGAACGAGGACGGCTAGGAGCAGGTTTATGTTTAGAACTTGCACTCGCGTCAATTTGTCTAATTAATCGGTTGAGATTGATTTTACTCCAGTTTCTAGCAGGAAATTCATTCATCATTTGATATGCGTTTAAATGTTTTTCAATTCTTAAAATTCGAATCAAAGTCCTGACATCTTCTGTTAACGGCGCCAAGATTAAACTATTGTTTACGTCAGAAAACAAGGTAGGTGCGGTACACAACAATTATATGGCGCGTAGTGCAAGCTACCGTAATGAAATTTGTCGGACTTATAGCTGATATAACGACCTTTAATTTGATGCATTAAGCATACACTTACTTGCTAAACTGCCTAAGTTATAGGCCTTCAAAGTTGAACAAATACTTTTGGGCCACCCTGTATATATGATATTTTATGTATTATGTCTTCTTTTCCTTAGGATTGGAATTAATCCCTTGCTGGGAGGTGTCAGCCACTCTGACCCTTTGTCTCCATCGTCGTTGTCGTGTGGGTGGGGGTGGTGTGGGTGCATGTGTGTGTGTGTGTGTTTGTGTGTGTGTGTCAGTATGCATGTGCGTGCGTGCGCGCGCGTGTGTGTGTGTGTGTTTGTGGGTATCTTTGTGCGTGTTTGCGTGTGTTCATTATTATTCATTCATTATTAGAATTTATATAGCGCCTCTTCAAGAAACTACTCAGCGGCTCTCCCAGCCCAGCCACGACTAAAGAACAAAGATTTAAGGGACTTAAGAAATAAAGATTGACTAGACAGGTGGAGGAGATGGAGGTTTGGGGGAGGTCATTCCAGATTGACGTCCCACAACCGAGAAGGCTCGGCGCTGTCTGGTAGCTAAGTGTGTGTCTGTGTGCGTGTTTGCGTGTGTGTGCGCGTGTGTTTGTGTGTGAATGTGCATGTGTGCGTGTTTGCGTGCGTATGTGTGCGTGTCTGTGGGTTTGTGACTAGGACGAAGCTTTTCTTTGGTCCTTGTAAGTTCAGTCGTCAGAGATATTTACCCGACGAAATGACGTAAGCAGTTTGCCAGCTTAGCCTACATGTATAATTGACACAATATCGTTTGGGTGTGAGAGTTCTTATGGGGCCTTTAGCAGGTATTTATTTACATGGTTAATTCTGGGAAACCAAAGTGTTCTTTTAGGTTATAAGGCTGTGGGACCGGTCCATTCCGTTGTGTAGGGTAGAAGAGGAAGTAGACGAAGGAAAGTAAGGAGGAGAAGGAGGACAGGAAGGATTTGTGAAGGAGGAGTAGAAAGATAAGGAGGCAGAAAGACTTTTTAACTGATTTCAAGAGGCAACTACAGGAAGTAGGAATATTTATTTATTTATTTAAGCATCCAAGTTTATCAGAAAGCACTGACTGAGACTTTTATAATAATAATAATAGTGGTGGCGGTGGTATTTTGGGGGTGGTATTATAGGTGGTGGTGTTATTGGTGGTGGTGGTGGTGGTGGTGGTGGTGGTGGTGTATATTTAGCCTGGCCAAACCTTATACAAAAAGATTATTGGATGTATGGATGGTCAAAGCATGCATTTACCTAATATATTGATAATTAACTCATTAATTCATGTCATCGTAGTTTGACTTGCGTCCAAGTATAAAGGGGTCCGTGGTGTACTTCCGCTGTGGGAAAATGATACACAATTGGCAGAGAGCTCATCTTGTAATGTGGGAGTGGATAGGGTTGCAATCAACCTCCTACTCCTTCTCCTCCTATTCCTCCTCCTTCTCCTCCTAATCCTTCTGCCCTGTGTGGGGTTTGAACTCAGGATGACCTTCAAACCGACACTGAAAGGCCTGAAAATTAAATAGGATTTGCTTTTTTCTCGGACTACATATATAGTAACCTTTTTCGATGGTCAATCAGTAACAGTATTTGCCAATAAGTGATGCAAAGGTGCTTCAGCAGATTGTGGGGAGTGGTGGTCCGCTTATGGGGTGGGGCGGGGTGGTGGCTAGACATCCCAGAAAATGTTTACAACTGCATCTGAAATTGTGCATTTTTTAGCATGCAGCATTGTCAGTTATGGACATTGTAGGCGTGCAGTCTTTTGGCAACGCTCTGTGGGCCAGAAAATCTTCATATAGTGGACCAGAAATGCCCCCACTGTCTGTTTGTGTGTGTGTGTGTGTGTCTTTTTCTATGTGTGTGTGTATGTCTGTCTGTCTGTCTGTCTATATCTGTGTCTCACTCTGTCTCTGTCTGTCTGTCTGTCTGTCTGTATGTCTGTCTGTCTCTGTATGTCTATCTGTCTCTCTGTCTGTCTGTCAGTCTGTCTATCTGTCTCTCCCCCCCCCCACACACACATATTTTGTGTATATCCCCTTCGAAATTCGAATGAACTATGGTCCGTGTGAATAGTATTGTTGTTTATATATTACGAGTCGTAGTACAGAGACCCACCGCGTCTTCATCGACCTACTTTCAAAGATGACAGTCTGATGCAGTTGCGGCTTTAGAGATCTGCTCCTCCTCCTCCTCCGTTCGGCCCAGGAAACCATCAGCATGCAAAGCTCTCTCTGTTGATCTGTTTATGTGTTGTCGGCAATTTTTATGCGGCGTTGTTTGCGACCTCGAAACTGGTTTTTGGCTGTTTTTGGCTGTTATATGTTGTTCGACCTCGGCTGTACATACACAACAGAGTTGTCGGCTTTTGCGGTTGTGACAGGTGCAGATGTTGTAGTCACAATGTAGTGGTATCATATCCAGTTGAGGATAGAATTAGAGTCTCATGGGCTGAACATTCGATGGTTGGATCCACTTCGGAATAGATCTGGGGGAGTGAGGTGTTGCTGTGTTATCGAGAACGGCAAGGTTGATGTGCACTAATCTTATATATTATATAATATTATATTTATGTATATTATGTATATATATGTATTATATATATATATATATATATATATATTGTGTATATATATATTGTGTTTGTATATATATATATTATATGTATTCAACTTCAAACTTCAACTTGTTTATTGATCCCAAAGATATCAAACAGACAATTATGCATTCATATAGTAGTACACAAAGTGATTTAATAATAATTGCAGTTTAACAATTGCGATGGAATAGCTTAGTGTACAATCATTACTGTGAAATCTATAGGGAGCAATAGGCTACCCGTAGGGAGTGATCCAGCTATTGGGGCCTATTTACCCAAGAAAAAAATTCTTCACTATAATTTTATATGTATATTGTGTGTGTATATATATTATATATAAATATATATATATATGTTTATATATATAGGCCTATATTCATTCATTCAACTATTTATATAGCACCTCATCAAGGAAACTCCCAACTCGAGCACGGCCAAAATAACAGTTTTTTTTAGTGCTTATGGAATATGTCGGAGAGTGATCTACAGTGAACACGTGCAACTCAAGAGGGAGGCTATATTTTATTATATTATATAGTTGTAGTAGACTTACATACCTGCTTGCGTTATTACATGCATGCAAAGCTGTGCTTTTCTGCAGTAAACTCAGCAGTATGGAATAGTATAGTGGCCTTCCTCTTGAGTTGGACTAGTTTCATAGGTCACTCTCTGACACATCACTTAAGCACTTGAAAACAGTTCTTTTTGGCCGTGCTGGAGTCGGGAGCACCTCTGAGTAGTTTCTTTGAAGAGGTGCTATATGAATACTGGAATGAATGTATGATGATTACATGCATTTATTCTTACATGCATGCATGCATACATATTTATGCATATGCATTCAAATGCAGACTGATCTGGGATGTGCTTGAATCACAAGATGCTGGCACGTAGATTATTTGTATGTACGATTCCTGCAAGCCCATTAAAAAGGTGAATTATCCTTCACCTTCGGGGCAGGGGGGGGGGGGGCTTAGGACGGACTTTGTGCGTTGCAGACTACAATACAGTTAAGTTCGATTCTTGCTGAACTTGTTATTATCATAATTATCTGCAGTTTACTACTCTATCGCGTGATCTTGCTGCATTCTTGTCAGTTTCAATTAATGAACGAATTTGATTTATGCGTGCAGATTGCACACACGCACGTGCACACACGCACGCGCGCACACACACACAACACACTATTGCTCACACACGCACACACACACATGCACACACACACATGCACACACACACAAACACACACATAAACACACACACACAAACACACACACAAACACACACAGACACACACACACACATCTGAAAAGGAATTTCCAAATGCTTCAGCACGAATGTCAGGGCGTGTAAGGGGGTGGTTGTGGTGGGTGTGATACGGGCATGTGATCTATAACGACCGAGGGTTTATCCTGACAGGGTAGCAGTGCTGAAGCGGTCATCCTCATGAAGACTGGTGATACTGTAGAAACGAAGGAGTTCTCGCTAAAGCTCCATCTTCTTTCTTCACGTGTGTGTGATAAATTGAATCTTTCCTCCGTACGTCCGGCCGCCGATAGAATTGATGGCTGTTTATCATGCATTGCCATCGTCGTTCTATCCACTGCCCGTATATATATATATATATATATATATATATATATATATATATATATTATATGTATATATATATAATTTATATATAATTTATATATATAATATATATATAATTTATATATATAATTATATATATTTTATGTATATATATATGTATTGTATATATATATATATATTGTGTGTATATATTATATGTATATATATATGTATTGTATATACATGTATATATATACATGTATATATATTTACTACCGCAGATGTGCACTGCTCTGCACTCCGTCCGTTGCACTAAACGTCGCCGCCATTTGCATTAATAATGTATTACTTGTGGGGGACTGTTGTAACGGTTGTGGGCAAGGGCGGATACAGACACTTTGGACGGGGGTGGGGCAAAACGTTTGACCTTTGGGCCTTGGGTGTGGAAAAATATTTCTTTCGTATCCGCCAAAAAGTCGTCTGGCGAAATTTTCGGGAAAAATATACCATTTCCTCCCCCCTCCTCCAAAGTTTTGACCTTTTTTAGTCGTTAAGTCCAATTCCTTCGAAATATAAGCTTGTTGAAACCAAATGGGGGGGGCACGATACATGGGTATTTCTAAATGATGGGCCATGGCCGGATTGGCCCCCGCCCTGGAACCGCCCCTGGGGACTGTTGTAGCGGTTGTGGGGGGACTGTTGTAGCGACGGTCACCGGCTAGCTATCCGTAATCTCGCCGAAATTGCCGTGCAGCCACAAGACAATGAACGGCCGTTGCTGCGCCGCCGCCGCTTGTGTCTTTATGTCAGAGGGTGTGGTCGGGGGTGGGGGGGGGGGGGGGGTGTGGTGAATTCTCCAGGGGAATTGGTGGAGGGAATAACGGTGGGCGAGTGAATCATGGATTCGCTTTTGCAGTTGGCTTCGATGACCCATCGTGATGAATCAGGATTTAAGTGTCCGTGATGGGACGTACGCTGCGTGTGGTGCAGGAAGTTTAATTTCGAATTGTGGCTTGTTAGTCTGGGATTGGTTTGGTGCGGAGAGGATCTGGGGGCAGTTTTTTTGAATGCTTCAGAAATGATGATGATTGATCATATACGTGTACACTGTGGAAGTTAACAGGTACTTCGTGTAGAAACTGTTTTCTAATTGCCTCTGGTTGCTTGTTGCTGTTTAATGACACTGTGTCATATCAAGGATGATTAGTGTCACCCTCCTCCTTTCTGAAAGTTTGGACTGGCGCTGCCAGAGTGCGAGCAGTGACGAAGTTCAATATTATTGTGTTGGATGATTCCTATTCCGTTTAATAAAGTTCTTGTGCACAGTTATGAGTTATGACATGTGCATTTTTGACCATGTTTTGGAACAGCTTGCGTAGGATATTGATGAGTTCCTGTATTTTTCTGGAAAACACAGACATGTCGTATGTAGAGGAATTTCAATTAGCAATTATAATATATAGATATATGCATATAATTATATATACACCCCACATACACACAGTATGTGTGTATTCATTCACGAATGAATGAATTAATAAATACACACAGATTTGATTTCTTGTTTGTGTACGCAGATTTTATGCGTCTATTTAGATAGGTCATGCATATTTATATATGTACAAAATATGGAGGAGCAGTACCATCAAGATGACGACAAAAATGAAGGTCCTCAATACCACAATCTTCAGCACAGCGCTTTATGGCTGCGAGACATGGGTATACACCGCCTCGATAAAAAGAAGGATCCTGGCATTTGAGAACAAATGCTACAGAAAGATCCTAAGAATAAAATGGACGCAGAAAATAACCAACGAAGAGATATTTCAGCGAGTGGACAGAGCAGAAACAATCTTACAAAAAGCCATGAGGTGCAAACTGGGGCTTTTCGGCCATATCGCCAGAATGACGGACGACAGAAAACTTAAGACTCTTGTTTTCGGAATAATGGACGGAACTAATAAGAGAGGCAGACCACATCGGGAATGGAAGGAGGACATAGAGGACTGGTGCGATGACTCACTACAAAAGCTGTTCCATCTGGCGCAGGACAGAGATTATTGGAAGAAGAAGACGAAGTTGACATTGGACACCTACGAGCATACGGCTCATGGCGAATGATGATGATGATGATGTAAATTAGTTGCGTGAAAAGTGAAGCCTAAGCCTTGTCGGAATGAAATTAATGTTGAATAGAGCATATTGTGCTCTGAATAGTGTCATAAAGTTTTATGGTTGGAATGTCCAAAGTTTAAGGCTCAGGTTTCAGTTCAGTTAAAATGAGATGTAACTGGGTCAATGGAATTGTCGGCCACTGTCTGTAATCTTACAGTGCCAGTCCCAATACGAAATAAAGGAGGAGGGCGACTTCATCAGTTCAATGCTTTTAACCCCTTTAGCGTGATATAATATATGTATAAATAAATATATGTATATAAATATATATAAAATGTAAAAGTAATGTATATATAAATATATGTATATATCAATACATGTATATATAAATAAATAAATATATATATATAAAATGTAAAAGTAATGTATATATATATACCGGGTAGTCATTTACAAGTGCAAGTACCCGTCTTACCCTATGTGCATGCTTGCATGATGGTCTTGTGATGCTGTGCACTATTATGAACTTTAGAAGGTGTTAATATCAAAACAGTGTAGTGTATTTTTTATATTATATTGATTGTATTGTTACAATGAAATGTTTACAATAAAATAATCTTGTTTTTCAGAAGTATGTTGCTGATAATAATCCATTGACGGTGTGAACTTCATTGGATCAAATCTTCCCCAAAAGCGGGGAAACCTTTTCCACTTGATCTTCCAGCAGCATGAGGTACAACCAGCCCACGACGACCCAGCAACACCCGCCCAACATTCCGCCCGATATTCCACTCACCCCAAAGGGGTTTTGCCGTGATCCGCGGCTGTCGAAACGCTCCGTTCGTCCAATCCAGCAACTGGCACGCGTTAATTTCAGCCCACCTGGAGCGGTTGTCCAGTCTCCGACGGAAAATAATGTCACGCTGGAAAACCATGCCATGCTGGATGGCTCTGGTCATGAAAATCTCGCAGACGTTTTATTCCCGGAGTTGCCGCAAAATACTGAAGTAGGTTTCCATTGATTATCGTGTTTCTTTTTTCATTAATTTATTCTATGGATTTATATGACAACTGGGAACTCTGCATGTCATTAACATAAAGAAGAAACCGGAAGAGACATATAAATGAAATTAAAACCATGTGTCGTTGACTGAATGCTCTGATAAATTACGGGGGGGGGGAACCAAAGGCTGCCTACATAAAGGCAAAAAAAGGGCCGGTGACAGCATCCCTTCAAGAAATCCAGGGCTGTTTTTAAGGAATTTTCAGAATTGCACAACTCCTTCTTTTCCTTTTCCATTCGCCATGGTAAATTACTTCCAATCGGAGGACAATAACCATTTTTTACTAGTTTTTACTGTACAGAAGTGCTTCTACAACTGGACAAATCCATTTAAAACTGCACATTTTGTGTACAACTGCACGTTAAAAAAAAACCTGAAGAAATGTACTCAGGGACGCTCCCAGCCCAGCCACGGCAAAAGAAAAAAGACTTGAGAGATTGTAGCTTATCTTGCGCAACTGTTAAATGAAAACCTTTTGCCGGATGTAGGAAGCCTGTCGTTCCCCCCCCCCCTAATAATTTATCAGAGCATTCAGTCAATGACACCTGGTCTTAATTTCATTTATATGTCTCTTCCGGTTTCTTCTATAAATGTTAGTGACATGCAGAGTTCTGAGGGCCGCCAAAGGGGGGGGGGTGGTGGTGGTGGTGGAGCTATGCACAGGAACTGAAGACTTTTAGGGGCGTGGGCTGTATAGGTAGTCATACATGTATATATGCAAAGTTGATCATCTATACCCAGTATAATTATGTCTTTTTGAATTTGTTGCAGAGAATTTTACCTATGTAGTGAATTTAGACTTCAAATTATAACTGCATAAAGTCATATTGTATATATGAGGTTGGGCCATAAAAAAGACCCCCTACGGATTTTTACTGTAGGCAGTCTTTTTTTACGGCCCACCCTGCATAAATATAAAATGGTTTATTGTCATTTGTGTCTGAAATTGTTTTTGTCGTCTCAGAAAGCCTTAGGGTAATTTCGGAATTACTGTCGGTTTAGTGTACATTCTTTCATCTGTGTGTAGTACCGTGTACTGTATAGCAGAGGTTTTATAAATAGTGATTTAAAACTATTGATTAATGATAATGCCAGTACACCATTAGGTCAGTGCTTTTACGATTCGGTTAGTGGTGTATGTATTGTGGTAGACCGCATGGTCGTGCCTTCTTCTTCATTGGCGGTGGACCCTCCCCCCCCCTTAGGAACCACGGTACTGGCGACCAGGCGTTGAGACGGGGGGGGGGCGAGTTTAGACACCTATTCAACGGGACAATAATCTGGGTCTTATTAAGAACTAGCAGGCCTACATCGGCAACCTTGTTTGGGCCTTGCAACAGCGGGGAGAGATGAATGGCTATAATAGGCTTACGGGGAACTCCACAAAGAGCTGTACTATGCCAGACAAACAAGTATTTTTCGAGGGCAACGGCCTCTGTTGTCACAAGCCGTCGTCAAATCTGGATCCATCCATCCACACGTGCAGGCAGACCGACGGAAAGGCAGAGTTAGGAACTTAGGAATAAAGGGGAGTACGAGTCTGAAAGATAGACATTGGCAGTGCTAGTCTCAAGTAACGATAAAGAAGGAGGGCGACGCCAATGATCTTTGTTATCACACAGTGTGGTTAAATTAAAACAACCCAAGTCCGACATGCATAGACAGAGTTAGACAGTTAGACAGAGGGATATCTAGACCAGTGGTTCTCAAAGTGGTGTTCCTGATCACCGGTCCGTGAAGAAGTCAGAGAATGAAAAATAAATTATAATTATTAATTTATATATTTAAAATTGTGAAATTATTGAAGTTGTTGTTCAAAATTTATTCAAAATTCTCTTTCAAACTTTAAAATAACATTACCAGTGCCTTATTTTAACTTGCCAAATGGCTGTACAAACTATTTTTACTAATTAAAAATCCCTAATTATAAATAACCCTATATTTAGTATTTTTTAAATAATACAGAACGCTTTTTGTCTGTGCTTGTCATTAAAGTTAGCGGTCCGCGAGCTTCCCAAATAAATTATTGCCGGTCCGCGGCCTGCCGAAGTTTGAGAACCACTGATCTAGACAGAGATAGAGACCATCAGACTGACAAGAGACGGACTTCTATTACAACACTCGCCCTGAGTGTTGTAATATTCTACGTGATGAGCCGACGAGAAAGTATCAAAACGCGAGAATATCAGGTAGCCTCAAGGTAGATAGAGTCAGGCGAACGAAAGGCTACATAGGCATAACATAGCCTGACAGTCATTCATCAGTTTTGGTCGGCGCGGCTAGCCACCGCGGAGCCGAAAAATAATTATCTGGTTTCTTGCCAGGAAAATTAACGACCGCGTCCGCCATTTTGATTGTTAATTGCGTGATCGTAATACTATAGCACCGATTCAACTCTAGCCAGTTCATGGGTCATTTTGTTCGGCGGATATTAATTGTGCGGCATTTGTGACGAAAGAAAATGATTTCTGGTATTTGCATGAGAAGAATTGGGGGTGGAGGTGTGGGTATATATTTGAAGAATAGTGTTGAATTTTGTGTTGAATTTGAACAGTTTATTTGCCGTTAGGTTGCACTTGCTATAGTTACTGGCTTTGTCCATCTCTGTGTGTATGTGTGCGTAGTATGCACAGCAGCCTACATGGGTGTATGTATGCACATGTATGTGCTGGTGTCGGGACACCTCTGAGTAGTCCTCATGGAGGTGCTATATAAATGCTTGAATGAATACATGACTGAATCAATTTGTATGGACACTAATAGGCCTACATGGCCTTTTAAGTGTATACCTGGCAGGGCCGTTTTAAGGATTTTTGGGGCCCTAGGCACAAACTCTAATCTTAAACGCAGCCATGAAGCTAATCTAGTCTCCTCCTTTGCGGGGAATTAGATGGTTTTTTGGAGGGGGGGGGGGGGCGGAAAGCGAGTAAGCTACTTGCTGAGGCGTGTGGCGCGGGAGGGGAGGGTATGGGAGGGAATGTCCTCCCACCAAAAATTTCTGAATTTTCGCATGGCAATGATGGCATTACAAAATAGCTCAATCATTGCAGTACTGACACGAGTATAGTCTAACTTGAATAAATATTCTTGCAATTATAATAATGTCTTCTTAGCACATTAGCAAAATTAATCCATTATTTCAGTGTTGATAACAAGAGTGATTGAAAATTTCAATAAGTATATTTATTATTAGAATAATAATTTCTAAGTTAGGTATCACAAGTTCAGCAACTCAGTTCTGCTGCTTCTGGACCACTACAGTGTAGGGAATAGCCTAACTACAGACCGTAACAGACGGGGGCATAATTATAATATTTATATGCCCTACTTTATTGCACTGTAATTAGCTTATTCCCGTTGTTCAAAACGATCCTGCATTGCTGACCAGAATGCAGTTCTCGGAATTTTTGCAATTGTTACACAAACCAAGGAGGAACCACAAAAATATCGAAGCTGTATAGTAATGATGCCGTTTTCACTAAGTGTTCAAGGAACAAAACATTTTGCTATTTTGAAAGTTTGAATAAAAAAATTTAGCACTGGAAAGTCGCCAATAGTGGTACAAAAGTCTTATATAGTACAAATATTGACAGTAAATTATACTTTATTTTGTAGTCTAATAGACTATGGTACTAGGCCCTATCATATATCACATTTGTAGATTTTATCATCATAATCACGTAATTGTAAATAATATCACGATATATTAGGCCTATTAGACGCTCGAGTGCATTTATTAATATAATAGTAGGTCTATACTGCTGACACAGCTATCACAGCAATTTTTGTAAAATATTACAAGTGCAAAATAAATTAAGTTTAACATACGTTAAAGTTCGTATAATATTATTATTAATACGGTTTGGCGATAGAATTTTTTGGGTCGCCGCGGGGGCCCCCTGTTGCGCGGGGCCCTAGGCCCGTGCCTCGCGTGCCTAGGCCTTAAAACGGCTCTGATACCTGGCATATGCACTGCCTTGCGTAAGTCTGTATAATTTTTTATGATGAAGCCTATTTTCAAAATGGAATTTTTTGGAATGTCATAATCACATGACCAGAATAACTTGTCAACAGGAAGCAATGCAAGTCGACATAGTGTTTGCTATTTATACTGTGGTTGGCTTACAATTAAACTTCCCATACCCCCTTGCAAAAGTTAATCAGCTAAAGCCACCTATAAAATATTTTACCGTAGGCTGCTATTTATCTTTGGTAAACATCATACTTCAAAGGTAAAATTTGTTGACTGTTATTGTTTCCTGTTTAGATCTGAACAGAATTTAATTATAATCTAATCAAAAGCCATCGAACGACTAGGCCATAGGATAGATTTCTCATACTATTGATAGATGGTGTGTACGTTTTAATTAGACATTTCTTTTGGGGACGTACATTTTGTCGAGGTCCCTCAGCCCGCCGTATATGCTCTCGTAGGCTAAGCGAATTCGGTTTTCGCCTAAAACCGATCACTCCCCCTGCCTACGCAATAATATGGATAGGATAGCCAGACTGATCCCGTTTAGGTCTATAGTCTGAATAAAGCTGAACAGTTCGGGCAGTTATAAAGAAAAAACAATTGCCGGATGCAAGCAGGATGCAAGCAGGCCGTGACAGACTGGCTGCAGTCCTGTCCGTGCTGAATACGGCAGATCTGTCAGCTCGATAGTTGGTCACTTTATTATTTAAACATAACGGCGTGGTTTAGCGCTGCTGTTGAAGTGTACAATTGTACATATATAGTACTGCTATAAGATTAACGTCCCTAGTCCAAGTCACCTGCCCTATAAGCAGGGCTTCTTTTAAGGAATTTTTAGTACTGCACAACGCCACTCCTCTCCCTTCTAGTTGAACATGATAAATTATTCCTATAGTCGGATGACAGTGAACACTTTTAAAACTATTTTTAACTGCAAAAAATGCTTTTCCAGCTGCATGAATCCATTTGGAACTGTCCTTCTAGTGTAGAACTGCACAATTAAAAACCCTGTTGCTAAGCTTTTTGAAAGCATTAGCTCGTCTAAATGCTATGCGTGTAAGCAATGGCATGCCCTATTCTCAAAGCCTGCTTCTTTCGGGGCCTTGCGCACTGGGAGCACCTCTGAACGGTTCACCCTAATAGATGTGCTTTATAAATGTTTATATACAATACTGACAATACAATAGAGTATGCTTCTATAGATCTTTGAGTTGAGTGTTCCAGTCGAACATGGTAAATTACTCCTTGCCCCATGACAGTGAACACTTTAAAACTATTTTTAACTGCACAAAAATGCTGCATGAATCCGTTTAGAACTGTCCTTCTAGTGTAGAACTGCACAATTAAAAACCCTGTTGCTAAGCTTTTGAAAAGCAGTAGCTCATCTAAGTGCAATGCGTGCAAGTAATAGGCCTACTCTCTTCTCAAAACCTGTTTTCTTTTGCAGGGCCTTGCGCACTGGGAGCACCTCTGAACGGTTCACCGTAGTAGATGTGTTTTATAAATGTTTACATACAATACAATAGAGTGTGCTTCTATAGATCTTCGAGTTGAGTGTTGTGGAAAAATCTCTACTTTCTGGGGGTTTTTAAAATCTAAGAAGGGGAATTCCGTCCAGCTGTCCAGGGTCATCCAGTGCGTGGTTCCTTTATAAAGACTTTGCGATCTGATCCTATATTGCGTAAATAATTGGCTTTCATTTGGTTGAGCGGGAAACCTGTGTGTTTGCCATTTGGTCGTTAGCCATCTTTTATTGTCGTCTGCTTTAGTTTTGCTCTAATAATAATGATGATGGCCGCCTTCTTCATCCTCTTCTTCTCTGCAATGGTCGTTCTATGCTCTGACATGTGCGTTTCATTTAACCACTGTTGAGCTACTTGATGACCGAGTCTGGTTCCTGGTTTCGTTTGTGCAAGCATGTGTGTGTGTGTCTGTGTTTGTCTGTGTATGCATGGTCGTATTTATGTGCGTTTGTTTCTGTGTGTGTCTGTGTGCACGTGTGTGTGTGTATGTGTGCGTCTGTGTTTGCTTGTGTGCGTCTGTGTGCGTGTGTGTGTGTGCCGCTAGACCACTGTTAACTTCATCTGTTTAGCAATAATTGTATTGTTTACGGCACTTGCGGCAGTAAACGCGCTGTGTTTCAGCTTCATTTGCGCATGTTTATCGTCTTGGTCTGTTGAAGCCGTGTACCTGTTCGTTCAATTTTATGTCTTTCACGAACTCCTCGCATCCACGGTTGCCTCATTCCCCAGCGCTCCTTGTTCTGTGTTATGGGTATTAATTTTCATGCTGCTGGTTCCGGAAGCGTAGCATCTGCACTGGAGGGTAATAAGTAGGAACAAACAGGGTAGACAAGCAAGCAGGCAGACGGGTAGACGAGCAGGCAACCTGAACCAGGCCGACAGGCAGACTGTGGCAGGCAGAGGGGCAGTTAGGCTGACTACCTGAAGAAGAAAGGCTGGCAGGTAGGCAGGTAAACAGGCAGACAGGCGAGAATTCACGAGCAATAATGAGAGTCATTTTGAACATTCTGCAGTTTTTGTTTGATTGATGAAAATGCATTCAAAGATCATTTTGATGGGAACTAAATTAGTTGTGTGCAGTCAATATTTTTGCATCGTGTCTCAAATGACGGTGTAGAAGTGTTTAAAGTAAAAATTAAGATTTGGTAAATCCTGAAATCTTGTAATGGCAACGAGTCTGTTTAGAGTACTTACATGTAATACTAAATAATTGTTGTACAGTGAGTAGTGTCTGGAGGTAGTATGTTATTTTGAGCATTATTTGTGAAACATTGTTATCCTAAACTGTAGTGCTTCACAATATGAATGAGCAGTTACCATATGCTTTAAGCTGATTCTTGTCATTCTTGTCATCATCATTGTTGTCATCATCAGCATCATATGCTTGCATGGTCCCCTCCTTGGACTTCCTCCCCATCAGTTCACTTTCATCCTCTCTGGTATAATCTTTCTTTGTGTTTCTCTCAAATCCTGCCTTTTCTCTCCCTTTGGGGTTGCACGCACTGGGAGCACTTCTGAAAGGCTCTTGCTACAAGAAGCGCTTTATAAATGGTCAGATACAATACAATACAATATATCTGCATTTTCAGGACTGTTTATTATTACTATTTCTATTACTATTATTATTGTAATGTTGTTGTTGCTGCTGATGCTGTTGTTGATTATAGTTGTACTTAAGGTTAGTAAATCCGAATTTGAGGTCCGAAGGAATTGTTAAGGACTTGCTCAAAGTCTCCACACCGAAACCATATGTTGGGAGTTTTGAATCATTACTCTTTCCCCATACTAGCCAAAGTTCTAATGAAACCGAATTAACAAACGATATGTTCTGGTGTAAAATTGTAAATTTACTTCTTTGGCAATGTTGTTATATAACACTCCGCAGTACAGGCTTCTATGCATTTTGTAAATATTGAAAACCACTATATGCTTTATAATCTCAGTAGCCTAGTATAATAGGCCTAAACATAAAATTTGGTGGGTGGTATACCGCATTGGATAACACATTGGCATGGAGATCAGTGGAGCTGAATTCGATTCCCGAAACTCTGTATGATAGACATGCTTTGTAGGCTGCTCTTAGTACCGTTGTATTGCAGGTTGTCTGCTGTTTGTACCGTATTTAAGATTGATATTACTTAGGATAACTGCATAATGTATACTGCAACCGATTGTGGTCTGTCAACCGGATTGTTGAATAAACGAAAATTATTAGGTCATCTTAAATGATTCTTTATGTAATTTATGTAATATTTTCTAAACTCATTCTAAGATAAATTCAATAGACATGGATCCGATAAAGACATTCTTATTCATATATTCCATAATTTGATCAATTGCTTTTTGTACCGGGAAATGTTGTCTCGCTATCATTATTCTTACCGATAAACTCATAATAAACTGTGTGATATGAAATTAGTTTGAATCGGTAAATTAATGACAAATCTGGCACGTAACTGTTATTCCTCAATATTGTGGTGTTAGCCATCTTATTAATCACCGTTTTTTGCGACATTTTGCAATCTCTGATAGTCCAAGAGCTATTAATATCATTTCTGATTGCGTCTAAATTTAGCAAAGCTGTTCTATTTCTGAACGTCTCGTTTGCTGAGAAATTGACCTAGCGGTGCCATTTGAAGAGCAGCAGCTTTCGAGCGTTGCGTGCATTGTTGCCGTCAATGGAGGCGGAAAGAGTGGGCGAAATGGGAGGAAAGATGGAGGAGGAGGAGGAGGAGGAGGAGGAGTAGAAAGATGTACGGTAATATTCAAGCGCTTGGAAGGCTGCAGCGCTATCCTATTGATTTATACGGAACGTCTAGAATAGTCTTTCCAGCGGGCAGCCGCCGTCGTAGCGAGTGCAGCCTTGGCCCTTAGGGCTTCAATGACAGTGGGATTGTGTTAATGGTGATGCAAGTAGGTACACCGCCAGGCTGGCTGGCCCCTACTACGTCCCTTGCGGGTGTCTTACACGCCCACATGGTCTGCCAACGCAATGGTGTGCGTGCCTCTCGGCTGGGCGCGCTGCGGTGTGTAGCTATTATTGACCAGCAGATCTTTAAACGCGCCATATTCGTATTCTCGGGCGAATTTTTGGACGATTTAACTTGATCGTTTTTGACGTTCGTCTGTGGGAATAAAGTTAATATTTAGCATATCGAATTTGGACGGTGAAATTGAATTGTTTTTCAGTTTTCACGAAGCCAACAACGGTTTTTTCTGTCGTTTTGGCGTCTGTTTGACCTTTGTTTAAAAAAACTGTGTCAACATAAACTATATAATATCGCACGCGGGAGTCTCCAAATTGCTGAGTTTTTATGACGTCATTGTACTTTCAGCGTTTCAATGGATTGCGACTGAGTGACCGATTTGCGAAGGTTCATCAGGTATGTGAATTAAAAATGCTAATTATGTTGCTACATACTGCAGTGTGCTGTTTATTCTGTGTTGTGTTATTGCTGTCATTTATGCAGCGCAATTTTAAAACATTTAAAACATTTGAAGGTTGGTCAACCCACAGAAAGTTTGTTTTAAAGGACTACCTGGTAATAGGTGATTTTCGTTGCCACTGATATGGTTGTGTCCAAATATGGGTTAGAGGAGTCAGGGTGAGAATTGCCTTTGGGTTGAGGGGTTCAGCCTTCCCCTAGTCCTTCTTAATGCCCTACAGTAAAGTCTTTTCACACCCCAACTCCACGTGGATTATAGCCTGACCCTGGTAATTTTTCTATTATTCTCTAGCATGGCAAAAAGTACAGATTTTAGTTGAATGAACTATGCTTCAGCAAGATCCGTAGAAAGCAGACGTAGCTCTTGTGGGAGCCCATACCAGACCACTTGGCCCACCACGGAAAAGGCTCAATTCTGCATAGTTGTAGTTCGTGCAAATGGAACCAAGAGCATGCCACCTTGGATACCCATGGAGCAACAGAGCTCTCGCTGGTAGTCTGGGGCAACACCAAGCTGACATATAAGACATGAAGTTGATGGGGATTTCTGTTTTCTTTTACAGGATGCTGTAGTGCGGTCACCACTGATCGAAATCATTGCACCAAAGGAGGATGTCTCAAAACTTCGATTCCCTCTACATCCCGTTCAGAAAATTCCGGTATGTTTTGGTTTACTCTTTCTTTGAAATCTCTGTGGCAGAAACGTGTTACTGCATTTTGCATGTCAACTTTTGATATCTCGTACATTCAGGGCTATTCTTAAGGAATTTTTAGAACTGCACAATCCCTTCTTTCCTTTCCCATCCTTCATAGTAAATTACTTCCAATATGAGGACCATGACGTTTTTAGCTAGCTTTAACTGTACAGAAGTGCTCTTACAACTGCACAAATCCATTTAGAACTGCACATTTTGTGTACAACTGCACGTTAAGAAAGCCCTGCGTACATTTCTTTAGTTTTCTTCTGGTAGTTAGTTAGAAAGGTCCTGCTGCTTACATTGACTGATTACAAATGCATTTTGGCAGGAATACAGAATGGAAATCGTGATGTGAACTAAACATTTATATAAGATATGATAAAAAGAAGTTTCTTAATTGACTATAAATTGCTATACGCATTTTGTTGTACAGGCATGGTATAATATAATAAACATACATCATCTATAGTAAAGCCAATCAATAGTCAAATGTTTTGAAATAGCACACATAATCCTTAATCCAATATAATTATGTTCTTATAATACATGACCAATTATTTATACTACGTAAATTTTGGTTTGCATGACATGATTCTTAAATAAACATATAATCGCTAATCAAAGGGAAGTTACTACTTAATTTTCGTTTGCTGGTCAATGTCAAGGTAGTCTATAGATCTATTTGCAAGGTAACGTCAGACGTTTGTTTGCATTTCTTCTTGGGCCAAGGTTGATGGATGTAAATATAGAACGAGAAGAAAATAACTCAGAACAATCAATAACAAAAAACATCTGTACACACTTGTCTCCTTTCGGTTTTGTTCTAGTTGAGTGGTGGTGGTGGTGGTGGTGGTGGTGTGGTGGGGTGTGGTGGGGTGTGGTGGTGGTGTGGTGGTGGTGGTGTCGGTGATGGTGTCGGTGGTGGTGTCGGTGGTGGTGGTGGTGTCGGTGGTGGTGTCGGTGGTGGGGGTGTCGGTGTGGTGGTGTCGGTGGTGGTGGTGGTGGTGGTGGTGGTGGTGGTGGTGGTGGTGGTGGTGGTGGTGGTGGTGTGGTGGTGGTGGTGTCGGTGGTGGTGGTGTCGGTGGTCGTGGTGTGGTGGTGGTCGTGGTGGTGTCGGTGGTGGTGTTGGCACATTTTGAGCTAAATGCAATGTACGTTTTCTTCTGTAGAACCTACCAGGTCATCACGAACAGTCAATGGTTCCAAGGGGTAAGTGGATGAAATTGTCAACACCATCCTAATATATTATTGTATGGTTGTATAATATATAAAATGACTTCAGCAGACGTTTTGCAGGTGACGGCTAATAGACGAAAACAATAGTCAAGGTCAAAGGTTGATGTTTGGAGAATTCAACATCAAGTGGGTTATATTGACTCTGTGTTTGCCTTGCAATGATTGGCCCCTCCCCAGTTGCTGGCTCTTGAGCCAGACTGTCTGACTGCAGGCACATACAGACAAACAGACAGACAGACAGATAGACAGAGGTAAACAAACAGATAGGCAAACTTAGACGGACAGACAGAAGGACAGACAGAGACGGACAAAGCTAGATAGAGGCAGATAGACTGATATGGAAATGCAGATGGACAGACAGAAGGACAGACAAACAGAGACAGAGATAGGTAGACAGACAGATAGACAAATGCAGACGGACAAACAGACAGCTGGGCAAAGGATGGAAGAAAGAAGGGCTTAGAAAATCTAGGTCACAGAAAATGATTTCTGGTGGTAGTGAAGTGGGGGGGGGGGGGGGGTGAACTGTAGGGAAGAAGGTAAAGACATTGCTACCCAGTAGGTGGGCAGGCTGGTGGACAGACAGACGGAGAGGGACTGGTAGGGTTGACAACACATGAGCAGGAACAGAGACAGACAGAGGGTGAGCAACAGGAGAAAGACAGACAGAGACAGACACGAGAGAGTGGGAGAATACTAATGATGAGACAAAAACAATTAGACATAGAGGGAGACAGAAGGTCAGAAACAGAGACAGTGAGACAGGCAAATAGAGAGACAGAGGGATTGGACTGCAGGGAGGGGCATGAGAATTATGTAACATTGGCTCTAAAGTCTCACTGTGAGGATGAACCAATTAACAAGGGCACACAGACAGACAGACAGACAGACAGACAGACAAAGGGCAGGACACCTATGGTATGCAATTTATGGAAGAGAGAGAGATAGAGAGAAAAACAGTAGTGTTGGGTGAGTGAAGGAAGGTGTTAGCTGGGAATGGTTGGATGGAGGAGTGAGCAACAGTACAGTCGGCACAGAGAGAGAGAGAGAGACAGAGTTGTTAAATCTTGGCTTAAAAAGAGGAAACTGTGATTTCCTGTGGAGAAACGGCAGACAGACAGACAGTCAAGGAGAGCAAGTGCTCCCCCCTCCCCTTTGCCCCCATGTGCGGGTTCCCTTGCTATTGTTGGCTTTGTTGTCCTGGGTTGTCAGACAGATAGAAAGACAGACAGACGGACACACAATCGTACAGGTAAACAGACAGACAGACAGACAGACCAGACGCAGAGAAAGACAAACAGACTCATGCAGACTTTAACTCTTCAACAGGCCAGACAGACACTCACAGACATAGAGAAGGACAGGCAGATACACTTAAGCACACTCACACAGGTACAGTAAGGCAGACAGCCAGCAGCTACAAGGTATACATGTATATCGGCGAATTTGTATGACCTGAGTTGTGAAGGCACAGACTTTAATTAATGATGACTGCAATGATGCAGCTGGCAGTTAATAACCAGACGGACAGACAGACAGATACACAGACAGACAGACGAACAGGCAGACAGATACACAAACAGACAGACAGACAGAAAGATACGCAGACAGACAAGCAGACAGACAGACAGACAGATACACAGACAGACAGACGAACAGGCAGACAGATACACAAACAGACAGACAGACAGAAAGATACGCAGACAGATACGCAGACAGACAGACAGATACGCAGACAGACAGGCAGATATACAGGCATATACCGCCATGGTGAGAATTGTGAGGTGTTTGTGGATTTCATCCACAGTGAAAGCAGGAAAAAGGCAGAGATTTCTAAATGTAGCTTTTCACATCTTGGCTTTGTATGTATGTTTGTATATGATCATTTATATAGCGCCTTAACAAGAATCTCACGAAGGCCTTTTTGTGTCGTTAGCATCATTAGTGCTGAAGAAATTTCTTAAAACGAGAGACGAGTAGTTAGAAATAAGTGTCAATTGTCAAGGATGGCATGTGCCCCATGTGCGGACTGCCGTGCTATTGTTGGCTTTGTTGTCCTGAGTTGTCAGTTTCCAGTTAGATTCGGGGATTGGTCCTGCACTGTGGAACCAGCTTCCTCCTTTGACATGTTCTTCCTCATTAGCTGGTGGGACAAGTGCCTCGTTTCGCTGTCTCAAGACCACTTTTCTCTCTCTTGGTCGTGCACAATGGGGGCGCCTCTGATTAGTGTGCACTGCGAGAGGCGCTATATAAATTTATCAATACAGCACAATACAATATCCATGACTATCTCAGGGCTAGCTAGCGTCAGAAACAGCTCTTCTTTTTATATTCATTCTATATATTAGTTTATAGATGATAAAAATCGGAGTCCTCTTAGTTCCTTTTGCTCGTACTGCTACCATGAAGAATCGAGCTTTCTCTGTGGTTGGTCCGGTGGTCTGGAATGGCCTTCCTTTAGAGCTATGCCTACATGCTGGGACTCTACCAGGATCGTTCCTCACTAAACTTAAGGGAAGTTAAGGCTGTTCTTTTGGGGTGCGCTGTATTCGGGAGCACCTCTGGGTAGTTTTTTTCTTAAATGGGCGTTGTATAAATATCCGAATGTATTGAATGAATGAATGAATGAACGAACGAACGAACGAATGAATGAATTCAATTGTGTTCATGTTTCTTTGTCTTACGATATGTTTTTGTCCATTGTCTGTAGAAGCGTCTGTGGCTCCTGAGAGATCTGTGGTTCGGCAGACAATTGTCTATTCGAATGGCACCGATGGAACCACTGATACGACCAGCAGGTTGGTTTACTAATGCCTTATAGTTGTATAATTGTGCATGTAATTGTTGTCATGAATTTATATAGCACCGTTTCAAGAGAAACTCCACAGAGGTGCTCCCGACCTGACACCATCAAACCACAATCGAAGAGAATGGTTTTCAAATGCTTGCAAAAAAGGGGCAAAGAAAAGACAAAGAAGTTCATTATGGAGACGCACTGGGTAGTGTTTTCTAGAAAGATGGACTGACCATAACAAAGCACAGCATCAGTGGAAGTTCAAGTTGCAGAGACAACCTGGTCACTTTGTGTAGCAGAGTAGGCTACTGTATGTATTAACCCTTTCGCCCCTCGGTTCCCGTAACTGAATGGCTAACAAACCGAAATATCGGTTTCTCGGGGCAAGAGGGTTAAGAGAAATTGACAGCAAAGCTTAATGCAATTTGAGTGAAAGCCATGTCGAAACATGGAGAATTTAAAGGATAATATTCACAGCCAGACTATTTAACATACAGTTTTAAGTGAAATCACTTAAAAACTTCAGAGCATTTAAGAGAAATTTACATCAGACTTTATACAAATTTGAATGAATTTACACTAAAATATTGGAGCATTTATAGGGAAATCACACGAAAATTCATATAAGTTTGAGTGAAATAATAATTCCTAAACTTTTGATCATTTTAAAAGATATTCAGGACAAAGCGTAGGATGATTTTGAGTGGATTTACACCAAAACCTGGAATCAATTCAATTGAGAAGAATTCGTTCCTGATATTTGGTCCAATTCTCTAGAAGCATTCTCAATAATATACCTATCCAGAAATCATCATAATATTAAATTGCTGCAATCTTGCAACTTCTTTAGAATGTGGAAACACGCATAGTCGCAATTCCATCGGTTTTTTTCTCTCGTGCATACCAATCGTTGCCGAGATGCCATTGGCATTCATCTATTTTAAGCGGTGTATAAGGCATGAGGCTGGGGAGGGGTCATCATTGGTTGCATCTTCTGCATCCTCCGCATCATCTCCTCTCCGCATCAGCAGCAGCAGCAGCAGCAGCCGGGTGATGATGCTCAAGTGCGTTGGTCTAACTCAGCAGCATCGCTGTGCATCACAGCATCGATCAGCAGCATCAGCAGCAGCAGTGCTTTGGGACGACCGGGCGGATGTAGAGACACACGAGGGGATATAGAGAGATATAGAGAGATATTGAGAGATATAGAGGGATATAGAGAGACATAGAGAGACATAGAGAGATATAGAGAGACATAGAGGGACATAGAGAGAGATATAGAGAGACACACGAGGGGATATAGAGAGATATAGAGAGGTATAGAGGGATATAGAGAGACATAGAGACATATAGAGAGACATATAGAGATACATAGAAAGACATAGAGAGATATAGAGGGATATAGAGAGACAGGTGGATGAGCAGATGCAAGCAGTGAGGCGGAAAAGTGGCAAGCAGTCAGGATGTGATGGATTGGATGTGGGATGGAAAAATGTAAATGCAGGAAAGCAGACGCATCGAGGGACAATGGATAATCAGACTGACTGGCTGATTGGTTGGCTGACTGTGTGACTGGCTGGCTGATTGGTTGGCTGGCTGGCCAATGACTGGCTGGCTGACTGACTGACTGACTGACTGACTGACTGGATGACTGACTGACTGACTGGATGACTGACTGGCTGACTGATTGCATGACTGGCTGACTGAAAGATTGGCTGGCTGTTGAATGGCTGACTTACTGGATGACTGGCTGACTGACTGGTTGACGGGCTGGCTGAATGACTGACTGGCTGGCTGAATGACAAATTGACTGACTGACAAATTGACTGACAAATTGATTGACAGACAGCTGGTAAGCATTCTGACAGATAGAAATGGCTCCTCTTCTAATATTCAAGGGATAGAAAGCCTTATTGGAATTCAGATATGCAGACAGACAGACACAGGCAGACAGACAGACACAGGCAGACAGACAGACAGACAAAGACAGACGGATAAAGATAGACAGACAGACAAAAAAAGACAGACAAGACTAGACCAGACAATAGTCATTTTTGATAAGTCTCGATTTATGTGAGCCAAGTCGTGACTTCGAAACTCATTTGTCTTCTCCTTGTTGTTGCAGACGTTTTGTGGACGGCAGAGCAGACGGCGTTGCGTTGGGTTACGTCAGTGACGTACGTATACATACATGTATACATACTCATCTCTCGGTTTTTTAATATTTTTTATTTAATATCTCTTCCTAAGTTGCACGCTTCTCTGTTCAACCTTCTTCTGAAGAGAGCGCTTCTGAAGTCGGTAGGAGAATTTAGAGATGTCTCTTCCATCTCTTAAGAAGTCGGAAGAGATGCTTCCGAAATCAGTAGAGTGCTCTTTCGCAACCAAAAAGCGAATAAAGAGGTCCTACTGCTCTGAGCATGCGATCATTTGATGCTAAAGTATTATTACTACTGTTATAATTAAATTTGTAACGCGCGCCACACGGTCACGCCGAAATGTTAATCCGAATCTGAAGAATTTCCCGTGACACTATTTTCTCTGCACATGGGCAGAGTTTGGTCCTTGGGTGGGGTGGGGGGGGGCTAAAAAACTTGGACTTTCGGCCCAAAAAGTTGATGACCTTTTTTTCGCTCATGAAAAGAGCCATATTTTCAAGTCTGGGCCTTGTTGGGGGGGCTAACCCCGGGAAAAGATGCCATTTTCATGGTAAAAACCTGAATCTGGGCCTTCTTGGAGGGCTTGAGCCCCCCTCCTCCTAGCCCCTGATAAACTACACCCATGTCTCTGCATCCATTTCAGCATTATCCTCTCGTTCATCATTTGCTTTTGTCGTTGGATGATGATCAAACAGTCTTTCGGTCCCTTTACTTTTATTCATCTTTCGCTCTAATTATGTGTGTCTAGCGTTCGATTTTTTTGCATCACCAGACATTGATGAGGGAGGGAATGGGGGGTGGAGAGGGGAGGAAGGAAAGAGGCTCATTGCTTCTGGCCTGTCTGTATGATGGTTTGTCCTAGTTCTAACCCAGACAGCAGTGTGCTCTACTGGTCCAGATCAGCCTTAGCAGCACGATGTTGGCATCTATAGACTGTTGGTTGGTTGTTCCACCGCCACCACAACCACCTGTAGCTGTTCTTTTTTCTAGTCTGCATCTGTCATTGAATGCTGCATGCAGCATTGAGAACAATAATACATGTATGCTTCTCGGTTTGTTTGACTGATATATTTTAGTGTGATTATGTAATTTTTAAAAATGCAATTTTTTATGCCAGATGTTATGGGTTTATATATATATGTCGTATCCCGTGTAAAAGGGCACTTTATTATCCTAGTGGTTAATCGGTTGGGTTTAACTTACTCAAGAAATTCTTCCAAATTCAACGAACTCCCAGTTCTTATGAAATATATATAATATAAAGTTATTCAATATCATTCATATGCACAAACAAATAACAATCCTATTTACCTAGTGTGGCGAGTTACTTAGGAAATATTATATTTGCGCTTATCTGTCGAGTTGTATGAAACTCGAATGTCTTCGGCTCTCTCCGTCGTCCGATTCTTCGCAGTCAAGAATGTTGATCAGACGGTTGAATATGCAGTCATGGAAGTGACCACACCAAACGTCTTACTCGTATCTTGCCGTGAATCAGTTGCACACGAGATGAATCATCGCATTCACCTCACAGCTCTTCTCCAGTTGACCAAACGTCCTTCGTACTTCACACGCCGATCAGCTGTTCGCTTGCCGATTCAAATTACACGACTCTTCAGTCTGTTGCCTAAGAGTTCGTCTTCTTCGCAAGTGTCTCACACTTCACACGATGATTATTATGCACTAACGCAAATTTCTCATTTAAATTGCGTTGCACTTAATGCACAATACTTTGAACTATCGGTTGATCGTCCGAACAGTTCAATTACCTTCGTCTCTACTCTGAAAATCACAACTTTGGATTGATCACCGCAGCGAAACAACCACCATTTCCAGATATACCTGTAGAGAGTCAAAAACTTAACGTCCACTTCGCTGACGTCATTTTTAACTCGTCACGTCATTCGCTTCCAGTTTGCACCAATCACGAATAGGATTAGCGTCCTTTGTTGTCATGGTAATCTTGACCACTCGTTATTACGCTTAGCTGCAGTCATTGGTTTTATGTATTAATATTTTATATGTTGCCACACATATTACCTAAACTCGCCAATTAAATTGCCTAGCTTAACTTCTACCTATAATTAATAATTATACATGCATAGCAAGTGTTTAATTTGATAATCATTTAATATAACCACGACAAATACCCTTTCTTCAAAAGTCTGTACACAGGCTTTATCAACTTATCTAATTATCAAATTACAATAACTGCTTATGCCTATGCTTATACTACTTTACACAACATCACAACCTAACACAACTACTTCTTATCTACCTATAGTATCACCATTGATTTACTTAAATCTTAGGTCAATCCTCTACTTAAATAATCGGACATTACATTATTACATCCCTTAATGTAACGTATTGTAAAACAATAATTTTGAAGGGCAAGGCTCCACCTCATGACTCTTGCATTCTTCATCCTCCCTTCCTTCATGTACTGTAGTCCACAATGGTCAGTCTCGATCACAAACTCTCTTCCACACAAATATCGATCAAATCTACTGATTCCCCACATTATGGCTAAACATTCTCTTTCCTCAACTGAATATCGCATCTCTCTTTCCAACAGTTTTCTACTCGCATATGCTATCGGATGGTTTATTCCTTCATATTGCTGAATAAGAACACAACCTATCCCTTTTCCTGATGCATCTGTCTGTATTATAAATTCTTTCTCCAAGTCTGGTAACCTAAGGATTGGTGTCTTAGCTAGTGCTTCTTTCAACTGCTTAAAACTTTCACCTAACTCTTGGTTCCATTCAACATTGTTAGGAGCTAACTTTTTAGTCAAGTCACTCAACGGTGCCATCAACTCTTTTTGTTTACTCACATATAAACTCAATATTTCTTCCTCTTCATTCTCACCATCTTTATCGTCATGTACTATTGCCGATATGCATGCTACTGTTTCTATATCAACTCTCATTAATTAAAACTCATCTACTTAATCAATACTGTTTTTTTATTATAGATTGATGATTCACTCTCCTCATTGTGCGGAATTAATTTTCATTTCACTTCTTAGCTACTCATAAATTTCACAACTGTTTAATTAAACAACTCAACTTAACTGAAACTCAACATTTATTTATTTACAATCCTCTTAACTATCCATCCTACCTATATAAACACTTATCAACTCACTTTTACACCCATTCTTCTCTTGTTTTGACCACTCGTCTGGTCCACACATGAGTTCCCCTTTTTACTTCTGGCTTTCTTATCGTATTCAATGTACTACCATTTCGGATCTCTGAATCTTTATTATTCATTTCTTCGCCTATGCGTCTATTCAGATCTCCATAAGTCTTCCATCTGATTCCTTTCAGTGACTCATTTTCTCTCCTATAATAGTTATCACTATTCTCTTCTTTGTTTACAACAACTTCAGGATATGACCTCTTTCTGTCATTCCATGTTCTATCTCTCCACTTATTCTCCTCATAGTGCACTCCACCAGTCTCTCTCTGTTTCCTTACAGATTCATTACCATAGATCTCTTTACACCATGGTTTATTCTCATAACGCCTTCCCATAGTTTCAACTATGTTACTATCATCTCTGTTTCTCCAATTCAATCTATTAGACCTATCACTGTCTATTCCATTGTTCCTATTACACTCTCTCGACTTATATCGATAATTTCTTTTATTATCATTGTTTACATTCCTCTCGTTCCAACTCACATTTCTCCTGATCACTTCATTATCATCTGTGTCACTTCTATGCATCCATCCATTTTGTCTCTTAGACTGGACCTTATATCTCCTGTAATTATTTTCTTGATTCTTCCAATCAATAAACTGTTTCCTATATATCTTCTTACTCTCATCAACATCACTCGACTCACATCGATCTCTTGTGATCATGTATTTAGCTCGAGTCTCAACCAATTTAAACGGCTCACGTTTGAAATTCCTTTTCACTCTTTTGTCCACCGACTCTCGGCATATGTCACAACTCAGGACAAACTTTCTAATATCTGGTCCTATCCATGGCCAATAAAATTCATTCACAATTTTATCAAAGGTCTTCTTCATACCCAGATGTGCTGACAATAGCGAGTTATGGGCCACGGCTAATACTTTACCTCTAAGTTCCTTCGGGACCATTAACTGCCACTTCGCATCATCTTCCGTTGTCTCCATGAATCTCCTATACAAAAATCCGTTCTTCTTCACATAAAGAACTTTCTCTGTTACACTGTCATCACCACTCCAATCAATTGCTTTATCCCAAAACTTCTTCAAAGTCTCATCTTTGCTTTGTAACTCTTTAATTTCTTTTGTTGATACATTTAAATCCGGCATCTCAGTAACTTTCAACTGTTTGTATTTTGTTACTTTCTTTGATTCCGCTCTGGTTTCAACTGCTGCTGTCGTTTGGCACACATCATCATTCTCGATGACGTCATCCGTTACATCATCATTTAATTCACTTGTGATTTCACTCGCAAAATGAACTTTCTTTTTGTCACTTTGTCCTTGTGACTCAACACTTAAAGATTTCTGAATCTTTTTCAATCTATCCTCTCTATTCTCGTTATCATCTGTATCACTCCGATCACAGTTTATCATGTTATCTGTAGTTTCTTTCACTACCAGATATTTTAGTCCCTTCATCCTACCGATAATTACTGGTTTCACCGGTTCTTCCATCACCATTGCTTCAACGTTTCCTGTAAAATACTCACTTTCAATATTAACCTTTGCTGTCGGAAAATTTCTCAATGTCCCATCGATTAATATGCATTGGGCTTCTCTTCCTGTGAAATCAACATCATTTACCAGTGATCTCTTGACAATACATGTGCTTGACCCAGAGTCATATAGACAACTGGCATTCACACCGTTCACCTTTAGCTGACCTTCATTTTTATTCTCAAGGTCATCGCCATCATCTCTCCGATCAGTAACCATTGTACTTGCTGCCAACTGTATCGGTAATTCCTTCTTACGTTCTTCCTCTTTTTCAACTTCATTTAGTTTCAACTCTTCATTTGCTTGCGCTATCTTGTACGCCCTATTCTCATATACTTGTATAGCCGCCGCAGTATGTTTAACAACTCCTTTTTGTTTGTGTGAACAATCATATGACTTGTGTCCGGTTCGGCCACATGAGAAACAAGTTATCTTATGTTCAGCCGCCTGTTCTCTTTCTCTACTAAATCCTCTATTCATACTTCCATTATGATTCGTCTCCCTGTTCTGTTTCATGTCTCCTCGTCCTCTATTTATGTTTCCATTAAACCTCTCTCTTGATTTATCGTCGAACGGTTTCACATTCGGCCTTTCGTTATTGAATTTCACTGGAGGCCTTAGATTACTTTCTGTGTATTTATATCCGTGCGCCTCGATATAAGACTCGGCACAGTTTAATGTGTCCTCTAGACTCATCTTGCCTCTTTCTTTGAGGAACATCTTAAGTTCATTGCTACACGTAAGGTAGAACTGATCTCTTAATAATAAGTTCTCCATTCCTTCGTAGGTTTTCTCGAATCCAGCTTGAAGTAGCCACTGCTGCATATATCTCCTCAATCTATGCACAAAATCTGTAGGTGTTTCACCTGACTCCATTTTACTCATCTTAAACTTGTTACGATATCCACCCTCTGTTAATTGAAACCTTTTTAACAGATGTCTTTTCAAACACTCGTAATCTTGTGTCTCCTCAGATGACATTCTTTGATACACCTCTAACGCTTTTCCTTCAAGATGCTTGGCTAGCATCAGAGACCAATTTTCTGTTGCTATCTCGTATGCCGTGCATGTCCTTTCAAACCTTAATAAATATGCATCCAAGCAATCTTTATTCTCATTGAATACAGGGAACTTGATATCCTTCATTCCTCTGTTATGGTTATTGTTTCCTTGGTATGAACCATCGCCAACCATTGTGAACGTGGCTTCACCATTATTCTGATTATGTCTAGAATCAATTTCTCTCATCCTCAATTCACACTCAAGCTTCTTGACTTCAAGATCCATATTTCTCCTAGCTTGACATTCGGCTGCTTCACGAACTAATCTCGCCTCCTCCACCTCTCTTTCCCGTTCAAGTCTTGTCTCATTCGCACGACTTTCCCGCTCCAGTCTGGCGTCATTCGCCTCTCTTTCAAGTCTTGCATTATTCGCTTGATTTTCTCGTTCAAGCCTTGCATCAGCTATTTTTGCTAACTCTAATTCTTGTGCTCTGGCTGCTGCTGCTTCTTCTCGTGTTCTGGCTTCTTTAATTTCTGCAGCCGCGGCTTCATCTTTAAGCCTTCGATCTTCTCGGTCACGCAGTCTGTCGTCTCTTGCTTCCTGCTGTCTATCACGCACAAACGTCTTCAACTCATCACCACCCATCCCCATCTCTTTAGCGAGTTTAACCCACTGTTCATGTTCTCCAAGTGACATGGTCTACTTACTTGTTTACTTATTTAACAAGTATTTCAAATAGCTTTCGCTATATAAGAATTAAATTCTTCAAAAGATAATCTTAAAATAAGATTAAGAAAATGTCTCCTCTTGAGATGCGTACTCTATGGTTACGCGAGGTTAATCGTATGCTTGACCTTAACCTTTACTAAACAATTCGCATCGAGTAAACGCTTATTAATAAAGTCGTTCTTTCGCGATCGCAACAGCGATAACTTTTAAATTATACATTTTCAATACTTGAGATTAATGTTCGTTGATATTTCGAGTGTTAGTTAAAAATCCAGTTTTAATATTCCGGAACGTAGGACCCCATAGTTGTCGTATCCCGTGTAAAAGGGCACTTTATTATCCTAGTGGTTAATCGGTTGGGTTTAACTTACTCAAGAAATTCTTCCAAATTCAACGAACTCCCAGTTCTTATGAAATATATATAATATAAAGTTATTCAATATCATTCATATGCACAAACAAATAACAATCCTATTTACCTAGTGTGGCGAGTTACTTAGGAAATATTATATTTGCGCTTATCTGTCGAGTTGTATGAAACTCGAATGTCTTCGGCTCTCTCCGTCGTCCGATTCTTCGCAGTCAAGAATGTTGATCAGACGGTTGAATATGCAGTCATGGAAGTGACCACACCAAACGTCTTACTCGTATCTTGCCGTGAATCAGTTGCACACGAGATGAATCATCGCATTCACCTCACAGCTCTTCTCCAGTTGACCAAACGTCCTTCGTACTTCACACGCCGATCAGCTGTTCGCTTGCCGATTCAAATTACACGACTCTTCAGTCTGTTGCCTAAGAGTTCGTCTTCTTCGCAAGTGTCTCACACTTCACACGATGATTATTATGCACTAACGCAAATTTCTCATTTAAATTGCGTTGCACTTAATGCACAATACTTTGAACTATCGGTTGATCGTCCGAACAGTTCAATTACCTTCGTCTCTACTCTGAAAATCACAACTTTGGATTGATCACCGCAGCGAAACAACCACCATTTCCAGATATACCTGTAGAGAGTCAAAAACTTAACGTCCACTTCGCTGACGTCATTTTTAACTCGTCACGTCATTCGCTTCCAGTTTGCACCAATCACGAATAGGATTAGCGTCCTTTGTTGTCATGGTAATCTTGACCACTCGTTATTACGCTTAGCTGCAGTCATTGGTTTTATGTATTAATATTTTATATGTTGCCACACATATTACCTAAACTCGCCAATTAAATTGCCTAGCTTAACTTCTACCTATAATTAATAATTATACATGCATAGCAAGTGTTTAATTTGATAATCATTTAATATAACCACGACAATATATATATATATATATATATATATATATATATATATGTGTGTGTGTGTGTGTCTATATATGTATAATGAGTTTTTTGCAATTCATTCATTACCAGGATTTACATAGTGCTAGCACCCTTTCAAGGTTACTTAGATAGTGAGTGGGCTGGTTTGGGTGAGTGGGTTTTAGTGAGTGAGTGATTGAGTGAGCAAGACAAAGAGACAGACAGACAGAGAGAGATGCTACACGTCCTGTTAAATGCAAGTCTCTCGTGTGACTTCCGATTCAGTGTGATTCCATTTCGCAAGTGGGATGCACTGCTCTGATTTACGAATAGGTTTCCATTAGACAATTGGTTTGTGCAGACGATGACAACAATGATGTGCTTCCTGTGTCTCTGTGTCTCTTCGATTGGTAAGGCGTAGAAAATTTTTTTGTGTGTTTCCGGTAACCCGACCGACCCATTTTTACGGCCGCGACTCAAATATTTTTGTAAAAAAATTTTATTTAAAAAAAATTCAAAAAAAAAATATTCAAAAAGAATTTAAATTTTTTTCAAAAATATTTTTTTTAACATTTGTATTGACATAACATAAGAGATGTCAACAAAATGAAATTAATAAAACTGTTTCTAGAGCAGTTTTAGGTGCAGACAGTCGGGAAACAGGCAGTTTATACTTGCTTAGAACATGTACTTTGTTTCAGCGTGCAAAAAAGACTAGTGGGGTATACTTTTTCGGATAGTCACTGCATAAAATATTTTACCAAAATAAAAATATTTTCCGACCTACCTACCCAATTTTTTTGAGCTCTGTTACCGGAAACACAACATTTATTTTTTAGGCCTAATCTTCTCTGTGTTGCTTGCATCAAATGTGCTCCATTCTTTTCTGCTGCTTGCAAAGGATTTCATCCATATTATTATTATTATTTATTATTATTATTATTATTATTAATTATTATTATTATTATTATTATTGACCTTTCATCCATATGTGACCTCATGCATGTGTGACCTCATCCATATGTTACCTTGATGGGAATAGACTTCTTATTCACGGTTTCCATATGCTGATGTCATAAGATAGACAATTAGACATGGTAAAAACTTCTGGACGGTTGGCGTGAATTTGCAAATGAAAATTCAATCTGTCTCTACCTTATGCAGTATTCATATTTTTACGCCTTAATACATTGGTTGGTGTAATAGAATCTGTAAGGCAATGAACCAAAGATGCAGTTGCATTAATAATTAAATGCAGAAATCAATTATCATGGTTTTTTCTGGCTGATCTAGAATGTGACAATTTATTCCTTTTCTTTGCCAAGGTCACATGTGTCTTCCACATTTCATAGTGGGGCGCAGTGGTGTAGTGGTGGCATCGTTGCCTTGGAGCCAGAAGGTTCGAGGTTCGAATCCACCTCGCCATGTAAGGCCCTTGGGCAAGTCCTTTTTTGTAAGGCGCCCTTGTAACGGCATGGCTGTGTTACTGCGCCATATAAATCGTCGTAATTATTATTATTATTATTATTTACTCACAATTGCTCAGCACTTCGACTCACAATTGCTCAGCACTTCGACGTGACACTCCGATGCTTTACACACTTACTGTCAACTGTTGGCGTAAAAACTAAGAGCTCAATGGCAAGTACAGTTTTAACTGGGTTTTTATTTTTAAAAATTTACATACTTTTGTCTCGATTCTGAGTATGTTGTCATGTTATCTGTATTTACGTTTGTTTGTGTTTAGTCAGATTCGGGGTCTGATGACGATGTTGAAGAAGCAGCCATGATGCAGAACTGGCCAACACTCAATGGAAACTCGGTTGTCAACGGCAACTCCACCACTGTCAACAGCTACTCCTCAGTTGTTAATGGTTACTCGGTTGCCAACGGCGATTCAACTGTCAATGGCAATTCGGTTGTCAACGGCTACTCGGTTGTCAACGGCAACTCCACCGTCAATGGCTACACAGCTGTCAACGGCTACACGATTGTCAATGGCAACCCGGTTGTCAACGGCTACTCCTCGGTTGTAAACGGCTACTCAGTTGTCAATGGTAACTGTACTGTCGATGTGTCGAAAACGGTCGATGTTGTTTCAGCGCCAGCAGCAGGATCCTCGAACGCGCAGTGAGTTTTCAAGACAATACGATGAGTGTTGGATTCATTCTTTGGTTAAATAGCAGTTCAGTTCAGCCTGAACTCTGCCACTGAAAACTATGGTGGTGGTGCCAGTCCAGAACCCTGGAAAAAAGAGGAGGGCATCACATCATCTTTTATAATGGGTTAAAGTTGCTGGCATCTTTTATTATGGGTTAAAGTTGCTGGCATCTTTTATTATGGGTTAAAGTTGCTGGCATCTTTTATTATGGGTTAAAGTTGCTGGCATCTTTTATTATGGGTTAAAGTTGCTGGCCTTGTATTGTACAACACATTTAGTGGTCTAGCACTCTGGTCTCATGGTATGGTGACCTGGGTTAATGGTCTGGTGCCATGGTATATTGGTATGGTGACCTGGGCTAATGGTCTGGTGCCGTGGTCTATTGGTCTAGCACCATGGTCTAGTGGTCTATGGCACTATGGTTTAATGGTCTAAAGTCCTGCTATTTTGCTCAGTTACCCCTACAACCTGTGTGCTTATTTTTCCACCAAGACCAAATCAAGGCTAGATTACATCAACCAACTTAATGTAAAAGTATTTGACTGTAAACTGTCGGTGGGAAGATGAGATGGTGAGGGAGAGGACTGGCCATACGCCCTCATACACTGAGGCTAAGAAAATGAAGTTGCTAATACTTGATACCCATTGGTGCTTTAGGGATAGATTGAGGGGTTCTTTTCCCTTTCTTTTTCACTTTCTGCTAATTATTCTCAAATAATTGGAGACTTATCTGTATCTGATTACCTGTGCTTTTCAGGTTAATCACCAAATTTGCACGCTATATGTATCTTATTTAAATAGTGATGGAGCTAGGGGTCAGGATTGTATAAGCTGTTAGCTTTTACTGATTACTTTTGCACTCTGTTTAGTGAGTCATGTTTATTCTGTTTGATTTGTGTGTGGGCAATAAATAAACAAACAAATCAGATTTATAATAATAATTAGTTAATAATTAGTTAAGTCCTTGATGCGGTTTTATATTGTATTGTATTTTTTAAAATAATAATTGTCCTGGTCATTCCTGTCAGGAGAAGTGGCACTCCTCAGCTGTCGGAGGAGAGCTCTAGCGAATCAGAATACAGCGATTCCGACGATTTGGATGGTGATGAAGAAGATGAAGGTCCTGCAGGTGGTGCTGGGGTCGAGTCTTGCACTGCGGTGGATCAGGATGAAAAAGAAAACAAACAGGTTTGGGGGAAGTTTTCAAACCAAAACGAGACTTGGTAAATCCATGGTGAGAATTGTTGTGGGGTTCAAACCCTTGGTCTTAGGACCCCATACATAGTAAAGTTCTAATTGCACACTCCACTTGTGAAGCAATTCTGCTCAGAATCGTTCCAGACTACAGCCCCGACACTGAATCAGACTTTGACGCCAAAGTGCATGAGCAGTTGCGCATGAAGGACTTGCTCAGGGTCCATACACGGCGGCTTGAGGTGGATTCGATGTCAATTCGAACTTGCAACCTTCCGGCTCCAAGACCCCGAAAATACCCCTACACCACCGTGCCCCACAACATTTTTATCTGTGATATAGTATACATTTGTTGCTTGAAGCCCTTCAGCTACTCTTTAGAATTTTTAGAATCAATACTCCTGGAGGGGAAGAGGAAGAGCTAGGGAAAAGTTCTTGGACTGGATGATGGAGGATGGATATGGAAAACTCAAATAAAAAGCACAACATCGAGAAGAGTGGCGTCGTTGGGCATCTGGACCTGCCGAGAGGCAGCTAACCTAAAAAAGATACTCCTCTACGAGTTTATTTATTTATTTGTTTATATTTTTGTTAACACTGGTGTCTCAACAATAAATCCATGCGCTTATCTTTAAGTCTTCTATCTTTCAGGAGAGACGGTGGGCCATGGAGAACTTCATTCCCAAGCGCAGCACTTCCCTCGTCGTCGGCATGACAGAGTCGAACGACGTCATGACATCGGACGACGTCATTCCGACAACAACGGAGAGTGACAGCCGAGACTGTTTTGACACGCCGTCACTCTTTGACGAATTGACGGTGAAACCATTCCTCGATGATGGGATGATAAAAGCTGAAAATGTGGATCTGGCTTCGTGTCCAGTTGCCGATCGATGTGATTCCGTGCCGCAGCCAGCGGCGTCTGTTGAAGTGTAGGTGGATGGACGTCCATAGCGATTGTGTCTGAATGTTTACTATTAGGATATGAGGTTCGTTTGTTTGTATGTGCACTTGTTATAGCGCCCCTTCAAGCTCACCCTACTCAGAGGCGCTCCCGAATGCAGAGCGGACACTTCATCGGAGTTTCACGCCAAAGCGCTGAGCAATTGTGAGTGAAGGACTTGCCCATGGTCCTTACGTGGCGAGGTGGATTCAAACCTCGAACCTTCCGGCTCCAAGGCAACGACGATACCACTACACCACCGTGCCCCCACAGTTGTGGTGTGGGTGGGTGTGTGTGTGTGTGTGTGTATGCGGTACCAATGTTGACATGCTGCCCTGTTACTCTTAACCGTGTTACTGGTACCTTGTTACTGATGCTGAGTCAAAAGTTACAGATCAGTTTTGGGGTGAGGGTTTTGAAAACTGCATGTTAAGTTTTTCATAGCACTGGTGAATTTGCTTGATTTTAAGTACCGTATTTTGTTTATGTTCTGATTGATGCGGAAATTTTCTATTTGAGACATTTTACTGAGCACTGTAATTATACTGTAGTAGTTGAACCCGCAACTGTTGAACTGTGAGTTTTGCTTTTAATGATGTGGCTGCTTTCAATGTGCAAAGTCTGCAACTTTCAAATACTTCGTCATGGCCTCCTCACATCGTCAACTCAATATATTAGTTGGTGTCCCTAGACAGCGGGATTATTTTATCCCTTTAGGGCCTCCCTTTTTTGTAACCAATTGATGTGCAAGATGTGTGAACTTTTCATGTATACTCTGGTTGCAAAATAAAAATATTTGATTGATTGATTGATAGATTGATTGTCTGATTGATTGATTGATTGTCTGATTGATTGTCTGATTGATTGATTGATTGATTGTCTGATTGATTGATTGTCTGATTGATTGATTGATTGATTGATTGATTGATTGATATTGTTTTATTTAGTTCTGCATCAGAGGACCAGTCTACTTCGCTGCCAACTACCCAGCCATCAACGCCGAAGACATCTCGTAAAAGAACCTTTGACAGCTCAAGTGTCGATTGCCATTCAAAGAAGTGCAAAGTTGAAGAAGTGAAGATGGCTAAATCTTCATCCACGAGACTGGCTACGGAGAATGGCTCACCCCGGAATAAAGGAACATCGTCATCTTCTTCTTCGGCGTCGCTATTATCACCACCTATTATCACTTCATCCGCAAGACTGGCTGCGGAGACTGGCTCACCCCGGAATAAAGGAACATCATCTTCTTCTTCGTCATCGTCTGCAGCGGTTGTTGCATCGAAAACATCGCGAAAACGTTCGACGGAGAGCTTTGCGAAAAGCAAAACGAAAAAGGGAAAGGTCGATAAGTGTCAGTCTTCATCTGTGGTGCATCTTGGGAATTTGTTGATACTGCATGAGAATGGGACAATTCACCAAGAGACTGCGACAATTCACCATGATAATGCGACAATTCAGCACGAGAATGCAACAATTCACCGTGAGAATGCGATAATTCAGCATGGGACAGTTCACCATGAAAATGGGACAATTCACCATAAAAATGGGACAATTCACCATAAAAATGGGACAATGCTGCATGAAAATGCGACAATTCAGGATGAAAATGGGACAATGCGGCATGACAATGAGACAAAAGTTCTTGTAAACGAGATAACAGGGAATGTAAATGGGAGAATGCGGCATGAGAATGGGACAACTGGACATGAGAACGAGACGTCAGGAAATATGAATGGGAGAAAAATTCGTGTGAATGGGACAATAGAGCATGAAGGAGAGTCGCTATCAGAGCTGTCAACAGGATCTAAGACATCACACAAGAGATCGAGAGATGGAACGAGTGGAAAACAGCGTTCAAAGAAGAGTAAACCTGAAGATGCAAAGTCTGAAAATAGTCTGTCACATTCATCTTCGCCACGTCACAATGGGTCATCAAAGATTCACAGCGTAGAAGCACCACAGCCACACGTTCATTCAGCACAGTTTATGAGTGAATCTCACATTCATTCGGCTCAGTCTCGTGTTGAATCGGCTCAGTCTCATGTTCAATTAACAGAGTCTCTGAGTGAATCAAGACAGTCTCATGTTCAATCGGCTCAGTCTCATATAAGATCGACTCAGTCTCATGTTGAATCGGCTCAGTCTCATGTTGGATTAACAAAGTCTCATGATGGATTAACAAAGTCTCATGATGGATTAACAAAGTCTCATGATGGATTAACAAAGTCTCCTGTTCGATTAACAAAGTCTCCTGTTCGATTAACAAAGTCTCATGTTCGATTAACAAAGTCTCATCTTCGATTAGAAGAGTCTCTGAGTGAATCAAGACAGCCTCATGTTCTATCGTCGCAACCTGCAAGTGAATCAACGCAAACTCGCAGTCATGCATCGCAGCCTCAAGTTGTGTCTTCACAACCTAAGACTGAACGAAAAAAGCATCGTAAGGATTTGATACGAACTCACAAGCGGACAAAGCGGATTGAAAATGGTTCAAAACAAACTGAAAATTGTTCCAAACATTCTCAGAATGGTTCCAAACAGTCTCAGAATGGTTCAAAACAAACTGAAAATTGTTCCAAACAGTCTCAAAATGGTTCAAAACAAACTGAACATGGTTCAAAACAGTCTCAGAATGGTTCAAAACAAACTGAAAATGGTTCAAAACAGTCTCAAAGTGGGTCAAAAGATACCAAAAATGAATCGGTAAGTCCTGAGAATGGTCCAAGAATTGGTAATGGTTCAGAAGTGACTGAATCTGGGCCAATAAGAAATAAGAATGGGGCAATCGAGATTGAAAAAGGGTCTAAACAAACTAAAAATGGGTTGATAGGAAGTGAAAATGGGTCGAAGCGTGCTGAAGCTGGGTCGACATTGACCGAAATTGTGTCAACACGGATAGAAGATGGGTTGACGTTGCCTGAGGTTGCGTTGACGTCGTGTCAGAATGGACCGTGTCTCGGTGTTCCTGCCGACCGACCGCTAGATCGACGGAGAGAAAGCAACGATGTCAACCAAATGGAAAGGTGATGATTATGTGCTTCCTGCTTCATTCATTCATTTCATGAATTTATATAACACCTCTTTCAAAAAGCCACTCAGATGCGCTCTCGTACATTTAAAAAATGTGAATAGGCAAGCAAGCAGATATCTTAGTCTGGCATGAAAAGAAGAGAATAAAATTATGAAGGTCGTTTTTGTGATGTGAACTATGCTAAGTTAAGTGATGTGAATTATCAAGTCATTTTTGTACAATTAATAAATTATGAAGTCATTCAGTAAAGTGAATTATCAAATCATTTTGTAACGGGAATTACCAAGTCGTTGCAAAGAGTGAATTATTAAGTCGTTTTGAAAGCAAGTCATTTTGTAAGGTAAATTGTCAAGTCATTTTGTAAGGTGAATTATCAAGTCATTTTAAGGTGAATTATCAAGTCATTTTGTAAAGCAAGTCAAAATAAGATGAATTGTCAAGTCGTTTTGTAAGGTGAATTATCAAGTCATTTTAAGGTGAATTGTCAAGTCATTTTATACTTAATCACAGGTTGCTGCCTGCTTTGAATTACAACAATGAACGGCAGAGACTGGAGACACAAAGCCTTACAATGGTAAGTGCATTCATTAACTTCATTTCTAATAAATTTTCATTAATTGTCTTACTTTGGTTGACCGCCTGAGTACTTCAATAGCTAGATGATTGCTGATGCTCCTTAAGTTTTATAATCTAGCATTTTATGAGGCACCGTTTTAAGGGAAAAAATCAGTTGCACTCCCAGGTCAGTGAAATCACTTTTGGGTTGTTTAATTTTTTTACAACTTTGTTTGTTTTTAGAATCCGGAATCGTTGAGCAAATTCATGATGCTTACGGAGGCGCTGAATAGCTTCGTGTGTTATGCATTCGCTTATGAGCAGCAGGTCAGCAAAATCAACTCTGGGAAAGAGTTCGAAAAAGCCCTGGCATTCTCCAAGTGAGTAGACCTACCTAACGTTTGGCCATTTTGTTTTTAGAAGTCCTGTCTGTTGAATTCTTGTGTCTTCTATCAGTTGTTAACTTGTAGATTTCTATTGTGCCACTATTTCTTTATAGAGTTAAATTTGATTCCTGTAAAATAAGTTATGATCATACGTTTACGTTACGAGTTTGTTTGTTTGAATGTGCACTTGTTATAGCGCCGCTTCAAGAGTTGTAATCATACTGCGTTGTGTCGGTTTGAAATAATAAACAAGGATGATTATTATTATGTATTTCATCAGTTCTAGAATTGTCTTCAAGTATCCGTCAGATAGGTACTAGTACTTGACAAGATATTTTGTTTACCTAGGATAATTCTAGCTTCAGGTTTGACCAAATATCGGCGCCATCAGGTGACCTTATTTGACCTTATTGAATATTGATGATATCTTTAAAATAGTGTATGAGAGTTTGAAGCAAAGCATTTATTGTTTTTCCATGTATTGTAATGTCTGCATTTGTTTTTTCATGAAGCACTGTTGCATCTGTTGCTATATCTTGGTGTTGCATTAAGTTGTTCTGTTGTCTGCACGTTGTAGAAAAGTCTGTGATCAACAAACCATCCAGTTAATACAGCATCCGTGGAAAAAGCATGTTCTTGTCATCTGGTAAGTAAAACTTTGATTTTCTCTTTGCCTTGACAAGTTGGTCATTAGCAGCCATCTTTACCATCCAGATTGCACAACAATCTGTGACTTTAGTAGCACCATTGTTTAGACTTGTGAACAAATTTTGGACATTTTGGTATTGCTGCAGCAAGGTGTCATGGGAATTTGGGGATAATTGCAAAGTGGCATTGTAAATTTGAATGTCAAGGAAGACCTGAAAGAGATGAATATTGACATGTCAAGAGCAAAGGATCTCATCAGAAACAGAGGAATTTGGAGAAGTCATGTAGGAGCCTCATCGTCGTCACTCGACTGACGGAAGAGAATAAAGAAGTAGAAAGAAGATGATAAATTTGGGATGATGGCAGAGTGCTCTGATAATTTGTGGATTATGGTAAAAGTGGTTGAACAATCTGGCATATTGAGCAATGGTCTTATGAAAATATGGTATTTTGAACAAGAGTGGTTGGATAATTTTATATAAGTCATAAATTTTCAACTTCTATAATAACTTGTGATCATCTGTTAAAACTCTGAATTGTGATCTTACTGCGTATGGTGTGTCAGTCTGAAATTAAACGACAATTATTATTATTATTGTTATTGTTTTTATTATTATTATTCGTTAGCAGCAAAGGTGGTAGAACAGTCTTTGTTAGTAGTGAAAGTACATGAACAGTTTGGTATGAGTAAAATTTTTGATTGAGCAACTGCTTTGTAAGGTGCCCTTGTAACAGCATGGCTGTGTAAATGCACCATATAAATTGTCATAATTATTATTATTATTATTATTATTGTTATTATTTTTTTTAAATTATTATTATTCAGTTTGCTTTCAGAATGGTAATTTTGCTTTTGCGTTCTTTTGCAGTCATCGACTTCAGGCTGTCATTCATTTCAAATGCTATCGAAAGAACGAAGTTGGAAAATTGAAACTGTTGTTGGAGGAGCAATTGGTGAGCTGCTAACTGATTCTTCCAATGTTTTTAAAATTTTATTTCATTCTTTCCCTTCAGACTCGGGGAAAAAAGGACAAAATATTTTATTGTTCCCAAATAATCATACACAAGATAATTTTGAACAGTTTAAAAAACAACAAATGCGGTAAGAGAAACTGATAATTTGCATAGTCTGTGCACTGGAATGAGTAGCCATGGAGTCAATTAAAACAGACATTGTAGTGACTACTCTTATCTGACATATTATTAATATGTATTGAAAAAAAGAACAGCATGCATGGCGATTCAGAAAACATGTAGTTTCTTGTAACACGTCGTGTTACACATTTTAACAGTTATTTGTGTCTGCATATACATGTAATATATCTAAGTTTGCTAACAGGGCTTTTTTTAATGTGCAGCTGTACACAAAATGTGCAGTTCTACATGGATTTGTGCAGTTGTAGAAGCACTTGTGTACAGTTAAAACTAGTAAAGACGGTCATTGTCCTCCGATTGGAAGTAATTTACCATGGAGGAGGGGAAAGGAGAGAAGGGGTTGTGCAGTTCTAAAAATTCCTTAAAAACAGACCTGTTTGCTAAGATGTGCTGATGGTTTGTGCTACTGTAGACGAAAATGCAGCCACCAAAGCGGATGGTCGGTGACACAGGCAACAGGAATCAAGTTCTTAGCGATACGATGTCTCCCATGATGCAACAGCCGACTCCATCGCCGGCTGGTAGCGTCACTTCCGTCGGATCGTCGGTGAGTGGAGTTTCGAAAACTTTCATCGCTGAGCAAGTGCCTCGGCTACGATTAACCCTTTAATACTGAGATGGCAGTAAATGGTATGGGAAATCCTATACCCTCCGGCATTAAAGGGTTAAAGCGATCGGCCTCAGAGTGCGAACGCGGAGAATATCGCCCGAGATGGTTGAAGACCTTGAGAAAGTCCCTCTGTTAGGGTGAACCGTTCAGAAGTGCTCCCAGCGTGCAAGGCTCCACAAGAAGAAGCAGGTTTTGAGAGGAGTGATAAGGATGCTCGAAGAGAGAATTTTCTGGAGCGAACAGAAGGAGGAAGAGAAAGACGAATAATTATTATTGAGACAAATCATCGAGACTGAGCCATAGCTAGCAGTTCAAGAGCAAGGAACCAAGAGACCAAGTCTGTTGGATGAACGAAGTGGACGTCCCAGAGGAAGCTGAGTGAGATAATGATGCTTTATAAATCTCTACTGATGTAATGATGATGATGGTGATGATAATAGTAGTTGTAGGTTATGCAGAAAGTAGGGCCAGTAGAAATTCATTATGTCACGCAAGCCGTGAATTCTGTGAATCCTGCCATTGTTCCTTGGTTGCCGTGAATTTCTCCAAATGTCATGATTTACTCTTGATTTTGGGTAAATTTTATTTATTGTTTGTCAGATATTAATGAATGAAAGTGTGATTTCATGCCACAAATCTCCTGTGATTTTCATCCATTTCTACAACATCCTACTTCGACTTTCGAATTTTTTCACCATGAATTTCTGCTGGCCATAATAAAATTTCTTTGCTTTTCTGGATTTCAGGGCAGTGGTGAGAGAGCCGTCAATTCGCCGAATTTTGTCATATCAAGTCGCACACATTCCATCTTGAAGTCCTACATGAATTATATGACACACATCGGCGAATCTCACGACTGCTGGAAACGAGCCGTCGACATTGTAAAAGGAGATTCCGGTTAGACAATAGTGCTGCTTTTTTGTCTTCTAACCATTTTTTGTTATTTATCTATCTATCTATCTATCTATCTATCTATCTATGTGATTTATATAGCGCCTCTTCAAGGGTTCCACTCAGAGGTCCTCCCGACCCATGTTTACAATTGATATACTTGAAGAGTGCTTTGTTATTATAACTTTTGAAAATCGCAACCAAGTACCCGTAGATAAATACATAAGTTAATGTAATTATTAATTTCTACATTGCCGCTCACAGCCATTGTATTGTATTGTATTTAAACATTTATAAAGCGCCTCTAGTAGGGTGAGCCGTTCAGAGTGCGCAAGGCCTAGCGAGAAGAAACAGGTTTTGAGTAGAGACAAAGCAGAGGAGAGACTACCAGAAAGAAGTGTAGAGCGAACAGAAGGAGAAAGGGCATTCCAAAGAGAAGGACCAATTGAGACAAATGATCGAGACTGAGCCATAACAGTTCTAGACCGAGGAACCAAGAGGTCAAATCTGTTGGATGAACGAAGTGGACGGTGGGAGGAAGTCGAGTGAGGACAAAGTAAAACATTAGTGAGATATTTTGGGGCAAGACCCCGTTGAGCTTTTATGATCAGAGTGAGGATCTTAAATTGTGTGCGAGCACGGAGAGGAAGCCAGTGAAGTTCATGGTCAATTGTCATTCAGTAGAGCTTCCAGTGCAAGAACTCTGAGGGGTAAAAAGGTCTTGAGAGAATGTAGAGTTGTAGATAGCGATCGAAAAATATCGTTTCCTTGTAGATGTTGTTTCAAGATGTAAGTTAGTCCAAGTCTTGCATCACTGAGAAGTAATCAGAGGCTTCAAATGATTAATCAGAGGCTTCTAGGAATGCATCAAAAAAGTTAGCAAAGGCTTCAAGTTCAACCTTCAGTCAAGTAAATGCTCCATAGTAACATATGTCAAATTAACATTAAAGAACTTCTGAATAGTCATTCTACAAGAGGCGCTATATAAATGTATAGATACAATACAATGCAATACAATATGTCACAACGCTTTCTTCACTATTTAACAGATGGTTTGGTTTTCATTATTTCAGATGTTCGCCAGTTCTTTGCGTCCGTCGACAAAGACTGTGGACCAATAAATGAAAGTAGTCCCATATTAGCCATCAGCCATTACGTGTTGACCTCACTCACGCGTCTACGCAAGAGACGTGACACTACAGGTCGACGATGACCTCTCCTCGTTGACATCTCCTCAATGACCTCTCCTCGTTGACCTCTCTTGGTTGACCTCTCCTCGTTGACCTCTCGTTGACCTCTCCTCGTTGACTTCTCGTTGACCTCTCCTCGTTGACCTCTTGGTTGACCTCTCCTCGTTGACCTCTCGTTGACCTCTCCTCGTTGACCTCTTGGTTGACCTCTCCTTGTTGACCTCTCGTTGACCTCTCCTCGTTGACCTCTCTTCGTTGACCTCTCTTGGTTGACATCTCCTCGTTGACCTCTCCTCGTTGACCTCTCTTGGTTGACATCTCCTCGGTGACCTCTCCTCGTTATCTCCGGACTTCATTCTCCCACGATCATCTGGCATCGTGCCAACGTCTTCCTCATCCTCCATGACATCTCTTTGTTGCACCCTGCAAACGTATAAATTTGGCGTTGGGACAGTTCTCCAAGTGCTATTGTTGCCAATTATTAAAGAAGAAAAACGTAGCATATATGTTCTTTGTGGGTTTTTCACAACATGTAGCGTTGGCGTAGTTTCTGCATTATGTACCGGTACTTCTGTTGAAAACAGTAAAACAGTGCTATTGCGATCTTCAAAGTAGCTAAGCTTTTCCAGGTCGCGTGAGAAGGCATTGAATTTGAAAAGGCAGCTATTCTTCCAACACACCAAAGCCAAGCTTTGGGTGTGATTTTACTGCTGTGTAGCAGCAGGAAATTTATGTGGAGTATTTAAGAGCTGGCCCGTGCTGATTTGGTGTTATAGGTCGTGGCCATATATGTGAGATGTAGGCTTCACTAATTTCAAACTGCTGTATTCTGGTGATCAATTGATGGATGATAATGTCTAATTTATTCATTTATGATTCATCTGTATTTTAACAGCATTTACGTTAAAGGATCTATAATGGAAGGACGGCCCGCTCAAAATCGTAGACTCGTGCAAGTTGTCTTGTTTAACAAACTGTCTCTTGAGGATAGTATAAAATAGCACAATGGCAGATTCATTTTTAACCTAATGGGAGATTTTCCTCAGATTCTCATTGCTGTTTGTATTTGAACTGCACAAATGTCTCATTTAACTGTTCAAAGTTAACATGGTTGTTATGTTCATCATTTTCTGCCGTTCATATCATTGCTGTTCAGAGATGTTCAGTTTTATGTTGACTGGGAGTTTTCTCCTTGAAAATGCAGTTAGCTAAATGTGCAGATAAAACTGTTTTCTGCTACAGAGTTACTCCACATATCAAAAATCTGCTTACATGTCGAACCAGCAAATTTCTTTTTGTAGTTATCGAAACTGTCTGTTTGCATTATATTATTTGAGACAAAAAGTTTCTGTTTTTAGGGTTTTAGCTCACTGGTTGTAAATGTTGAAATGAATTTGCCTTTCCCTGAGACCAACCGGTTCAGTTTCTATTCTGTATTTTTTTAAATAGTGTTTTGGTTTTTACTTGAATGGTTCAAGAAAAATGAATTTGCTGGATTTAGATGATCTGTTCTTGCCAAACGAAATTTTTTAAGGGGAATAACATTGAGCATGTGGGAGGAAGCCAGTGTTTGAGATCTTATTGTTTAAGACAATGTCTTTGGGATCTTATTGTTTAAGACAATGTGAGGCCATATTGTTTAAGACAATTGATGTCTTTGAGATCTTATTGTTTAAGACAATGTGAGGCCGTATTGTTTAAGACAATTTATGTCTTTGAGGTCTTGTTGTTTAAGACAATGTGAGGTGTTATTGTTTAAGACAAAGAAACGAATTGTTGATGTCAATATCTTGTTCCATTGTCGAAGGAAGAAAACCTATTTTTCAGAGAACTGTTGCAATTGCGGGGCTCGCGTTTTCATATCTGATTCTAGTCGAAAATTATCTGTTTCAAGCGCTTGTAACCTACAACCACCTGTCTCCACTGGTTCATGATGACTTTTGCTTCTCAAAGGTTGTCCTGGAACACATGGGTGTTTATGGAAAGGGAGGTTTAACAGATTACAGGATTAGGGGAATTCGTGAATACACTGGTGCCTCGCGCTTGATTTTCGAGTGGCGCTTTAGAAATTTGGAGATTACGATTCGATCAGCAAAATATGTATTTATTTTTATTTATATCAATATATTTATGTACAAGGGTCTTTCCTGCATAGAATAGACACAAACAGCTTTCTTTAATTTCGAACAAGACGTAGTATTAAAATGATAATTAGTGGCATTTGATGCGGATGAGAATATTGTGACAATTTTACCTGATTGTTGGAACTAGCAAATTGTGATCTTACTATCTGGACTTTGATTTTTGATCATTAATTTTAAATTATTACATTAAAGTATTAATAAGTGAAATGCATAGAAACTAAAAACTTGTGAATTGTCAATTGCGAAAAGCTTTCTTTCAAATGTATTTTGTTTTAACTAAAGATTTCGTATGCAGGAATTTCAAGTGTTTCTAACTTATAACACAATTTTGCATAAAACGAATATGATTTCAAAGTATTAGTGGGATTTTTGATTACTGAAACTGCTTGTAGGGCATATACGGTTAAAATTCAATCAAATGTGACATTAAAACTGCTAAAAAATGGCATGTCTAGTAAGGAATAATATTCTAACAGATTCAATAATAAAGCAGCTGTAAACACTCTAAAGAGGTTCATTGATGATACAGCTGTGAACTTTAATAGAAGAATATTCCAGTGAATTGCCAGAAGGTGGCCCTTGAGAGTGCTAGCCAATCAAAACTACACATTTATGGTATAATGCTGTTAAATTGTATTTTGTCCATCTGACATATTATTGGATGACATCCATGAAATGAGTTACTGTCCATGGCAGCTTTTTGGAAGCCAGGTTAAGCAACTTTGAATTTGATATGCACTGTGACTTATATCAAGATGTGATGCATTTGAGTAGTGACTAAAAGTTTAAATGTTTTTTGGTTTCTATTAGAAAGTGCCTATGTATTTCTTGGGTCTTTGGTGTCTTGCAGTAACAGTTACCGGTATACTGAATTTTCCAGTTGAGGAGTTTCAGCTAAGTTTACAGTACTTCCTTACATTTTCCGTGCCTTGAGAAAACATTGGTTGACTAGTTGATTCAAATCACATAAATTTACTATGTTAAATTTATTTTTGCTATAGCCTTCAATCCACGTTATTTCAGCATAGATCGTTTGCATATAGCAGAATTGTGTTAAAACAGTAATTGTCAACGTTGGTGGTTGATTTCAAGGACGTTTATGCATCATTTTATTGCAATTTTTACCATTCTGGTCAAATTTGCAGGTTTCATTTTCTATTGGATTTTGTCAAAGAAATGACAACCTTCTCATGAATCCTGATGTGTTGTGTCATATATATTATGCAGTAAGAGATTGAGCACTCTCACATATTTATGTGTGTTTGGGTGGTAAATAAAAGCAGTGGAGAGTTGATATGATGTCAATTAGGGTAAAATCGTGCAGTTATCAATTGCTTTGATGGCAAATAGTCTTAAAGTGCAATGATGTTGGACGATTTTTAGTTTTCTTTTCTATAATGTACCAGACAAGCAGTTCAGCTCTGTACAAATCTAACCTGTTCAAAGTCCTGTCATGACAATGTCTAATTTAGTCAGAGGCAAACTGTACTATTCCTATTGCTATTCCTATTCATGCATATTCCCTTCACTGGCTGCTCTTTGTCATAAGTGTTTTCTGGATAATTTTGATTTAAGGCCCAGCACATGGAATCTTTGGAATCCAGAGTTGTTTGCATTCTTGTGTGTATTGGTGAACCTAGAATTTTTGGAACCATATCAGGCTTTGTTCAGAAATGCTGTTCAAGAAAGGTTATGATCTTAAAAGCAATTGGAGTTCGTGGACTCAATGCTTACATTGTGCTGTAATTCACATTTGAGTGGAATGTAGTAATAATAATCTTTGTTTTATTTCAAACTGACACATCACAGAATGATTGCAATTCATGGTATGATGGATGATCACATGTTATTAAGGTGTCGAATTTAACTGTTGGCAGCTATGCAAGACGTCCATCACTTCCTCCTACTCATTTTACCAATGGCATCTGCCGAATGGAAGGTTGATATTTGGGAGGGTAGTGGTAGGGTTACCCTTAACCCCTTCCCAAATAATTATAGTACCGGTAATCTCTTGTTTCATGGTCCATTAACTTACATCTTCTGAGTTACTTACTGCAAGGTTTCTGATCTGAGCCTCCTGCAATGTGTTGCATCATTCAGCAGTTAACCAGAGCTCCATGGATTACTATGCTGGAAGTGGTGCTGTATGTTACAGTCAATTGCAGTAGCGCTGTTTTCTTTACTTCTTAACACCTGACTTACTTATTTTAAGTTTGGAATGTACTCGTGTCTCTTTTTTTCCATTGTAACTTACTCACCCGTCTTCCAGCTCATTGAATCACCTATGCTCACCAATGTTTGCTTACTGGTTTGTGCTCATGTCCAGCCTCAACCTGGTTTTTGCTCACTATTAGTTTTGGTTTTGTTACCAGGTACTACCTGTGTTTTAGTTAATTATTTTGGTTTCTGATTGCACACCATGTTTTTTAAAGTTTTTTTCTGGTCTCTTTTGCTGCATATACATTCTGATGTACCTACGCCTCCAGCATTTGAATGTTCATGTATTCCGAAATCCATATGCATTTACATTATGCCAGTTGCATTCTTGACTTCCGCATAATTTGATCCAGGTTCATGGATACTGTTTCTTATGCATTGAGATTGTACTTTATGCAGTATGAGAATTATAGTCAAATAACTGCAGGGTCAAAATCCACGTGAAGTTGGGCGTGCAAAGAAGACTTTATTATAAGGCCCTTAGAAAGACTGGAGGGCTGAAAACCCCCAAACACCCTTGGCAATTCTCACCCTGACGTTGTTGTCTGGGTGAGAATTGCCAAGGCTTATCCCGCAGTTGGCTGTTTGTGAGGCGCCCTTTTAGCGGTATGGCTGTGCTACGGTGCCATATAAATTGTGGTTATGATTATTATGATAATATTATTGTCATCTGTTATCTTGGTATTAATCAAAATCAGTGCTAAGTGCTTCAAAGGTAGAAATTCATATAGTGTTTTAAAACCATCTGCTTGTTGTGTGGATACTTGATTATTAGTTCCTTGTCTGCTGCGTAAACTTTGTTATGTTTCTCGAGTCATCTGTCTCTTGTGCCTGTGTGTATTGTACTTAATTTTAAGCTAGCTTTGTCTTGTTTATGCTAATTTCTAAATCGCTGTCTTTGCTGGCAATCGAGTTGAAATTAACGAGTTACGAACGAACAATTCTCGTGCACTTGAAGCTTACGTGTCTGAAGCGAAGATTTTTTTAACGAATTGAATTCTGAATTGAATCGGAAACCATTGCAGATATTTATATGTTCAAAACTGGATTTTATGTTTTATGTATTTATATTTTTGTTCTTGTGCATGTTTACTATAGCTTGTGAAGCTGAAGAATGTGTCTACAGGTGTTGCTTCTTGCTTGTAGTTTTAGTACAGGAGATTAGTAGTTAACAGAACAGCAGCTTCAGCTCCTGGTGTGCGATTTTGAGATGTAGAGATTCTTACGCAGCAGATGCACAACTTAATCACGTGAGATAAAACTCCAGAGCTGCGAAAGATTAGGTTGTAAGACCGGGTAGAGTAAGTTGTTGCATTTATGTTTTGTGCGATATAATCATAAAATCTTGTCATGCTGACCTGTTTAATGCATGGCCTTTGCGTTCAGCATGTCAAAGCTTATCTTGAACTGCAGCTTATTTTCTTAAAGTTCGACCCTTAGGGCTGTTTTGCTGATAGGTGCTTATGTAGTGTTAGCATGATAGAATTAGGCATTTCAATTCGCTGGCGAAAATTTGAATCCGTGGAGTAAAGTGTAGAATTGTCCAGCAATACAAAACACTAGGTGATGAAATTCAGTTTGCGAATTTTTGGCACAAGTCCACAAAACCCAGAATCTGCACTAGTTGCTAATGAAAATATGTAATATGTGATAGTTATCCCATCTTTAGGAGTATTATGTTAGAGGCTTAGCCAATAAGTATGCACGAAATATGTGATAGTTATCCCATCTTCGTGTTATGAAGTTATAGTGAATATAGTGAGTGTACTGGTAGTTCATGTAACTATGTTAGGTTAAAGTTATGTTAGTAATTTTCATCAATTGTATTTGTTATCTTCCTTATTGTCGTTTACAGTTTGTACCCATTGTTTGCCAAGTATGTCCGAGTCTGAATTTACCAAGTATGTGCAAGTATGTGCAAGTCCGAATTTATATGATGTACTGACAAACCATTGCTGATTGGAATCTTTGCTGTACAAGTTGCGGCTCAGAACTTTGCGAGTTGTGCAGCTGTACAAATTGTAGATATTGCTTTGGACATTTTGATCTGTGAATATTTTTGAATGACCTTTTCGTTGGTCGACTGCATGTGTATATTTTTATGCAAAGATTTAGTCGAAACGATGTGGTAACATTGCCGGTCTTGATCATCTGTATCAAATATTGTTGTTGTTCCTTACATGGGATAAAATATTGACAAAAAAATATTGTGTTCATTCTGTGTTATTTTGCGCCAAGGTCACAAGCATAGGGATATTTTCATCAACCCAGCTTCTATCTAAACAATGACTATTTTCATAAATACGGGTTACTTTGAGAATGACCTCTTTATTTAATCCAACTTTTATTTGGATAAGAATGATTAAACATCTATTTTCATCAATCCGATTTCTCATTAAGAACGACTTTCTTTTATCAATCCAACTTTTATTTTTATAAGTACATGTAGTATTTTCATGCAGGCAAGACCAGCTTCTATTTAAGCAACTAGTTTTTTATCAAGCCAACTTCTATTCAAATAGCAATTATTATTCATCAATCAGGCTCCAAATTCACCACAAACCTTTTCAGTAATCCTATTTCTGTTTAGGTAGGCCTAAAATATTATTTTCATTGATCCAACTTGTATGTGACAAATGCTAAAAGCTAGTAAATGGTGAATAATTTGGATTGCAAAAGCGATACAAATATTCCAAGTCTCTGTCTATGTGCATTGCATTATTGCATAAACTGGAGAGCTGCATTAAACTGCGATTGTGAGAACTTCGACATATGCAATACCTTTCGAAAAAACTTCTTCTCTCTGAGAATACAATCAGACTGCGAGTAATAATGGACCAAATTACAATTTTTCATTGCACAATAAGTTTTAATATAATAAGAAAACAGCAGGCTATGCATCTTAAGTTCATTCGATGCATTTAGAATGCATTAAGTTCTAGCCAAACTAAAAAAATAATAGGACAAACAATGTCAATTTACAACACAGAGTTAGGCATACCAAAACCCGTCCTAAAAAATGAATTGTCTAAAACTGTATTAGAAACAGACTTATAATCTCCACAGCATCGACATTTTTGTTAATGCAGGCATGCTATGTGATGCTTATTAATGAAGGACTCTACGGCTTGCTTTGACCTGCGGGCAGTGAGTGAATGTCTACTGGAGAATAACATGTCTGATAGCAGTGGTCCATAAATTCTTTTTCAATTTCAAACATTGCATCACAGACAGCACATCCGTATTGTTTCACTGGAAACGAATCAATTTCAGAAACAACAGTTGTTGCTGTTGTTGTTGTTGTTGTTGTTGTTGTTGTTGTTGTTGTATGATTTATGGATTCATTCAGGTGTTGTGTTTCTTCTGCATTGCATCCCACGTGGCTCAACGAGTGGTCGCCCATTCCAAGTTCTTTGTGAAATAATTCGCTTGTGAATGACTTAAACCCAACATGAGTTTTCGAATGATTTTTAAGTCCACCGCTTAATACAAAACCCTGATTACGCTTTTCGTTGTTGTGTAGTCTTTCACCAGTGTGAGTATATATGTGATCATTCAAACGACTGACCAATCTAAATGACTTGTGACACAGTTCACATTTGTATGGTTGGCATTGATTGTGGCAATGTTCGTGGCGCTTTAGATTACTACGAGAAATAAACTGTTTGTGACAAAGTTGACATTTGTATGGTCGTTCTCCTGTATGGGTTCTTATGTGTATTTTGAGGCTTTGACTCGGTGTGAATGCTTTCCCACACAAATTGCATTCAAACGGTTTTTCTCCAGTATGATACATTCCATGCACTTTCAGTTCTTTTGCTGTTATGTAGCTTTTAGAACATAGATTACATTTGAATGGTCTATCTCCAGTATGTATCTGAAGATGTCTGTTCAAAGACAAAACACTAGCAAGGCGTTTTTGACATGCATTGCATTCCCATAGTTTTTCACCTGTATGGGTTCTCATGTGTATTTTGAGAATGTGACTCTTTGAAAATGTTTTCCGACACAAATTGCATTCAAACGGCTTTTCTCCAGTATGTATCTCAAGATGCTCTTTCAGAGAGCAAGTAGAAGCAAGATGTTTCTCACATACATTGCGTTCCCATAGTTTTTCTCCGGCGTGGGTTTTCACATGGTTAGTCAAACTAGTATATGATAAAAATGTTTTATCACAATATTCACAGTTGTGTTCAAATTTTGTTTCATGAATTTGTGCATGCTTGCTTAGAAGGGAAGCACTTCTATATGGTTTGCAACAAAACTGACAGATGTATGGCAAGTCCTCCTCTGCATGAGTCTTTGTATGGCGTCCTAGGTCACAAAGCCTTCCATATGCCTTGCCACATAAGTCGCATGTGAGGGCTTTCTTACTCCTGTGCCTGTTTTTGTGCTTTTTCAGAAGATAAGATTTTCCAAATGCTTTTCCGCATATGTCGCATACGTGACGCTTTACTCCAGTGTGGATTGTCCTTGTATGGCGCCGCAGTCTGGAAGGTTTTGCAAATTGTCTGTCACAAAATTCACATTTGAATGGTCTCTCATCTTTGAAAACTTCTCCACTGTGATCTGTAGTGTACTTCATTTTTATCCGTGTGTCATTTATCTTCGCTACATCTTTGGCATCTCCGATTCTTACGCTTTTAAACACAGATTAGTTCACCGTTTTCGTTGTGTACACATTGGGACATAAGTTGTGCGATCCGTTGCACTCTCTGCGAAAATAACAAGATGAGATTCTGTTTCTTTCGGTAGAAGCAGCAGCTGTCCTTAATCCCTAAGTATGTTACCATAAAGCGATATAGCATAATTCAACATAAAGAAGATATTGATTAAAACAACTGTTGTCCGTTACCCAAAAATTCTAGAAATAGATATTTTATTGCAACTTGTGTAATTTAAACCAAAAGATGCATAGGCCTAATCACCCATTCGGCAGACTCAAATCATTGCTGCAAAGTTATTGCATAAAATTTTATTTTTTGTCTCCAAGAACGACATTTAGCCCTACATAGTTCAGATGATAAATATATTATTCGATATCTATTTTTTTTAAATCGCTAATTTCACTGTGTTTCCAGCAGATAAATCGTAGCCAATTTCCGCCAGTCCTTGATATTATAATATAATAGCAAATAATAGGCCTACTATTATAATCACATAATCGTAAACTTTATCATGGTATATTAGACCTATAACAGTTCATGTAATGCAAACATAATTATAGATAGTAGGCTACAGCTAAAAACTACTGTATTACCAATTATGTCAAAATGTTTTATGGGGGAGAATTAATTTCTGGGGAACTTCCATTATAGAAGTAGCCTACCTAGATTGAGCACTGTCTTCAGTGGCCGGTTTTCTCACGCGGCATAGTGTTTAGTTAACGAAATAATTATGCCCGTGAAGCAAACTTTTTAGTAAACAAAACAAAAGAAATGTAACTTTATTTTTGTCATGTCTATGCAGACGATGATGTCGCGAGATTAAGTGCGAGAACTCCATATCATGGTCTAGAATTCTAGATAATTATATTGGGCTTATGTAGCCTACAAGGCGCCAACAAAATCGAGTGATTTATTCCGGTCTGCATTTATTAAATTTTGTATGCTCACACGAAAAGTGTGTCGTATGGCGGCCTAATAGACATGACTTAAACCCCGTTGATTACTCAATCTGGGGTGCTTTGCAGCAACGGGTTTATTGTGAACGGATAGTAAACGTCGAGCATCTGAAGCGCGCGTCGTCACTCGTTGCTGGACTGAGATCAGCCTGGAACTCATCAATGGAGCCATAGATCAATGGGCACGTCGCATTCATGCAGTCATTCGAGCTTGTGGAAGACACATTGAATATTTATTTGACTAAATAATTCTTGGATTTCTTAATGGCTATCAATAATGCAAACTTGCAAAGACTAATTTTCCAGGTATTGTGTTTTGCAAGATAGACGAATTAAAATCATTGTAAACTGATACATATTCAGTAGGGCTGTTGTTCGATTAAAAATTTTAATCGAAATTAATCGCACGATTAATTTTTTTAATCGCAATTAACGGCAAATTAATCGCAATACATTTCCGTCAAATATATTAATCTTATATTTTCTAAGGACCCCTGGAGCATAAAATTTTAATGACTGAATGCATTCTTTCTGTTGCAAACATATTCGATAACCTTTGGCTTAGGACTATTGAATTTCTGCATTTCGTTTATTGAACAGTTTTGTATGACAGACAGAATTGAAACACTGTTCAATTCAGTCAACTGCTCAAAATTCGTTAATTTTTTCATTAATTTTGTGCCACCTTTAGCCTAATTAAATGTGAAACTAGACAACCGTTTTCTGACTATCAAAATTAATAATTTATTCAGCCAATTGTATATGCAGACCAATTTATTTGAATTGGTCGGTTGAAGGGATGCCGAGATTATTAATTAACGATAGTAGGTCTACGTACTACATTGAACCTCATATTTAGTCACAATTTTTCACAAGAGGTTGCGGTTCTTGCCTAACCTCTTCTCAGTAATTGTACTTTTGTAAACATTTATCAATTGAAACCTGGATCCATTGGTCTTGAGTTCAACCAATGTAGTCTGACGGGGTGAGAAAACAGCCTTAGTGGACGATGCGATGAGGCCGAAGTCGATGGCTCATCGTTAGCGTTTAACGCACGTTTTAATTCGCATGCAGGTGATAATTGAGCAAAGAAATGGTACGATAATACTCAAATTTTTTGGAATAATTGCCAAAGAATGTATCACTAGTTTTAAGTATGAGCCTTCCGTTTAAAACGAGTTTTTCTGCCTCTGATTCCATTTTAATCAGATATAATTAACGCGTGCGATTAATGCGTTAAAAATTTTAATCGCAACATTTTTTAACGCGTTAATCGCACGCGTTAACGCGATTAAATCAACAGCCCTAATAATCAGTACAGTAGTTTTACGCAATTATTATTAAAGCTAAAAATGTAAATTTTTGAGCAGTTGTAGCTGATATAACGACCTTTAATTTGATGCATTAAGCATACACTTACTTGCTAAACTGCCTAAGTTATAGGCTTTCAAAGCTGTCATCTTCTGTTAACGGCGCAATGATGAAATTATTGTTTAGCCTACGTCAAAAAACAAGGTAGGTGCGGTACACAATAATTATAATTTTATGGCGCGTAGTGCAAGCTACCGTAATGAAATTTGTCGGACTTATAGCTGATATAACGACCTTTAATTTGATGCATTAAGCATACACTTACTAGCTAAACTGCCTAAGTTATAGGCCTTCAAAGTTGAACAAATACTTTTGGTCCACCATGTATATACTTGCATATTTGGTCACGTGACTCACGTCTACCGGAAATGCTCTTACTAGATTGAGCATGGACTCCCCATGGAGTGTAGGCTATTAATGTCCTAGTTGGCCTTAAAACGTTTTGTTGATGTAGCCTGAGACTTATAATTAGCCCTACGTAGGCCTACATGTAGGCTATTAAGAAAATTTGGACCGGAATCATAAAACTTCGCAAACTTAAGCCACGCGTGCAGTGCGCTTACAGTTCAAGTAGTCTCGACCCGACCCACTGCGCATGCGCACACGACATATCGATCGATTCCCCTCAACTCCGTTCAGTGATGTTGGCGTTTTTCCATCGATTCCAGAACTTGGCCGGCTCCTTTTCCGTCTGTCCATTCTCGCTCTGCACCACCACCACCGTCTTGCTGTCCTTACCCTCACCGGAAATCGCGCGATCCCTGAACTTCCTCCGGTCGTTTATCTGAAAGGAGACTTTCTTCGCCGCCGACCAACTTCCCCTCGCGCTCATATTCGGTTCGCTTTGAACGCTGTTCGTATTGTTTTCGCTACTTCTAGCCACAGCTGGGCAACAACAACCACAGTTTGGACACAGCGACGGTGTCTCGTTTGACTCGCGGGTCTTAGCGCAACCGGAGAAAACGTCATCAGCGGGCGAGTCCATTTGACCAGTCGAGGTAAGACAGCATGTTTCGGCGTCGGCCGAATCGAACGCCCAGTTCGTCGAATCGTCCTGGCTGGACTTGAAGGATTCTTCCGCTGTGGATGGGGTGGTGTTCGCGGGTGTGGTGGTAGCACCACCCCGGTGGAGGTGGTGGAAGACGTCCCTGCGCTGGTTGGTATCGATGCAGTTGCTGTTGGTGGACGAGGCACCGTATCCTGAGTCCTGGCCGAGGGATGAGGTTCTCGTACAGGATTGTTTTCTCGATTCGTCATCCGTGGAGGATGTTTCCTCGTTGGCTGAGTTTTGTCGAATGATGTCAGCGCAGCGAGAACGCAGCGACATGCGATTCGCTTTTCGTCTCAGTCTAATATCTATGAACAGAGAGAGAGTTGGCAAGACTCGGTTGCAGTTTACTGTGTGTTTGTGCACTTTTTATAGCGCCCCTTCAGATTCCTACTCAGAAGCGCTCCCGACTAGTCCTACAGCGCGGACACTGAATCGGAGTTTCACGCCGAATCGCTGAGCAATTGCGAGTGAAGGACTTGCCCAATGTCCCTAAGAGGCGGCTTGAGGTGGATTCGGCCTGCTCATTAGCTCCCATGACCATGACGTGACCTGCTGAAATTGTAGGCTAGGCAATAGGCTATAGCTGGCGCCGTACTGGGCGCTGTGGGTAGAACAGAACCTTCTTTCATTGGATTTTACGCTAACTGCAGTCTTGCCTTCTTGATTTCGACAGAAAAACTTAACGAAAAACTATTAACGAATAAAAAAGAGGAGACAACATAACGCCAAATAAAGCAAAAAATTTAATTTACCCGAATAAAAACGAGCAAAAAACTCAGAAAGACGCAAATAAAACAAGACAAGTAAAATCCTACATTACGATTACGCTCACACTCACCAAAACTAAAATCGTAATTGTAAACTGAAAAGATTGCATAACTTGAAAACGTAGGTCTAGCCTACCGAACAAACTTAGCTGAAAACAACAAAACTTATACGTTTAGGGTAAGGCCTCGCGGGGCAATAGAAGCAGGTAAAAACAATGCGACATCGAAGGTGAAAACCAGCACCTTCAACGCTTAGTCATTAACTCATAAAAGGACAAGTCCTGCACTTTCAATTGGCTACTTAGACGTGAACTTACGAAGCCATGACCTGCACTTTAAGCGCTTAGTCCGCAACTTTTAATACCAAGGCTAAGTCTTGAACTTTCAACACGTAGTCCTAAACTTCTAATGCCATAATATATATATATATATATAGGCCTATATATAACATATTATTAATATATATATATATATATATATATATGCAATTATATATTACAAGCATTCAATACCAAATCCTTTACTACAAGGACATACCCTCCGAGTTTGCGCGCAAAATTCTAAGCATTTACTTGGAGTAGGCCTACCAAGTTAACCACATGGCCTTAACAATGTTGATCATAGAAATCAGTTGTCTTGTCTTGGGTAAAATAACTTCAATGCCTTAAACCAGGCACAATTAGGCCTACAATTACCAAACCGTCAAGGTCAATCACAAATGTCAAATATTTCACCGGGAAGGTCACTGTTCGACATTTACGTACCTCTCTCCTACAGAATTATATACGTAGGCCTATACCTACGAGACTACGTCAAACAAGAAAAACCAGAGAATAAAATGAAGTTCACGTGCAACTGTCAAATTGTGGATGCTCCAGAGCCGTGTAGGCCTACATGCATAGCCTAATCATGAATGGCCTAATCGTAGATATAGGCTATTACAATGATGGTTTAGTCGCCTAACCATATAGGCTATTTCCAATCGTTATTAATAGTTTAACGTCAATCATAAACATCAATTGCCTTGTCCTTAATTAGTCAGTCTATTGCCTCGACAAGGTCAAACAAAAGTCAATATTTCACCGGAAGGTCATTACTCGACCTTGACCTTTTACCTAAGCCTATAAAATCTAAGAAAAACAAGAAAATCACCGAATAAAATAAACATGCAACTGTCAAAATCATGGGTAGTCTAAACGTGGGTGGTCAAAATATATGGGGGCATAGGCGCAACCACCCTATGGGACCCACGGAACGCGTCCCCCCAACTTTTGAGTGGTCCCCTAACTTCATTATTATGGTCCCCCCCAACTTTTAGGATGTGATTCATTATGGTCCCCCCCCCAACTTTTAGGACGTGATTGCACCTATGATCGGGGGTGGTTTATAGGTGGGTGGTCTGACTCCAATTGTGCTTTTTATAAGTAAACAAACTCATCGTTCTCATGCATGCCTTGAAAAAACACTCAAAACTGACAAAAGTTCCAACAAACTCACTGGGAAAAGTTCCAACAAACTTCACTTTCAATGTCAAGAAATGTCAATAAAACATCATAATCTCCTTAAGACGCCTAATTATAACACAAACTCCGACATATTTATATCTCTAGCACTCAGATGCATGTGTTACGCTCAGTCGCTCAGCTTTGAATAAGCCTTGTATAATAGTGACTTATTTTTCAGTACAGTGGCATTTGTTTGCTTGGATCTGCACCACCAAAAAACCGCAGAGGTCCGATTAGAATAAGAAAAGCAGCTGCCATTAAAATACAATGAAGATAGACATTGGACAATGAAACACAAATTAAACAGAAGTCAATAAAATGTCAATGAAAAGAACCCATTAAAGTCAGGGAAGAATTGACTGATGCCAGAGACATAGTCAATAAAAATGTCGGGGTCGGGGTGTCCCATTTGAGGGGGTGAAAATATACACAAATACACAGAATAAGTTTTTAAATTGAGTACATTTTTGGGGCTGGCTTGACCCCGGGCCCTACCACACCCCAAACTATGCTCATGACTGATGCAGTTGTTGTTCTTGGCTTTGGGTGGTTGTTAGGACTATTCTGGGCGAAAGTAGCAAGCAGGGAGCAACAGAACAATTGGAGATTTAAATAAAGTTTAAATAAACACAGGACAACTAAACCAGTTCAGCAGAAAAATCCAACAACATAATACGGGGTAACCAAACTGAAAAATAGGACAACAGATATAATATGTGACAACAAAACAACAAGGCGTACGAATCACTGATGTGTAGGCTTACTAATTTATTACTGGATAGCTAAAGCTTCGGCTGTTGGTGACAGTTGGTCCATGGCCGATGGCGCATTGCACGTGACTTCCTGTCAGGGATGCGAATGCTGGTTTATATGTAAAACAATGTTAAATTCGTCAACTTTAAATGCTATTTTCAACAAATCTGGTCGGTGGCGGCAAAATACAGTTAAGCTCATTGTGGTTTCTATGTCACTGAACTCAAAATCTCTAGACTGGTTTAAATTTTTTTGCATCATTGCTGAGAAATTTGCGTTTTAAAGCGACGTGTGTCGCCTACCCTTTGCTGTGATTTGCCTTTTGGAATCCTGGGATTTCCCCCAGCGAATCATGGGATTTGACATGAAGATTTCTAGGCTTTTCCCCCAAAGAATCCTGGAATATCCCTGAGTGAGCGATAATCCGAACTTTCATAGGGAATTAGCTATCCAGTAACTATATAATACATAGGCCTATCATCGGTACGAATAACCATACGGCCAGAGAGAGAACAATCGGAAACCAAAAACTATTATAACCATCGATATTCGTATAATTATTAGAGCGAACACAACACTGCTCGACGTAGAAAAGACAGCATCCGAAAAATGTTCAACAGAACGTCTGCAAGTTTGGATTTCGCCGATGTGGGACATACGAGGATGAGGATGGAGTCTTACTTATGTGCGACGTGGTCGTCATGATGGATGGAAGACGCATTCCGTTGTTGGAAAGGATTTCCAGCAGTTCAAAACGAAACGAAGAAATGTCTTGTTTTATCTCATTAATATCATCCTCATTAACCCCTTCGGCGTTGTTCATTCTTTGCCGCTTCAAGATGTAACGCTTAACCAGGTCGTGGATGACGGACTGAATACAACAACAACGACAACAACAACATCTCGTTCAAATGCAAGCAAGTACTGTATTTTCGCGAATATAACACGCACATGAGTATAACTTGCACCCAAATATAACCCGCTACTTTTTGCGATTTTAGTAAAAATTTATTTATATAACACGCACCCGACTATAAGACGCACCCATGTTCGTGCGTCAAACTACACGTGAATACTCGAACGTGTACGCTAACGTTAATGTTACACTGGCCTTATATAATTTCTGACTTCATCTGTTGCTAAACGGAAAGTGGGATGACAATATTTGGCAATCTGGCAAGTTATTCTGGAAAATTGAACTTAACTTTTGATGCCATTGACAATATTTACATTTGTGATATGGAACAGGCAGTGGAGGACCCTAAAAAACAGGTGATTAACTGGGCTGTTTAAAAATCGCAAAATTATGCTCTACATAAATTAAAACCCCTAATTTTCTTAGCTTCATACCTAGCAAGGAGCTAGCGATAATACAAAATACTGCCTGTTTAAATTTGTTTACTGCTTTATTGAAAACAACAGGCAATTGCTCTATAGTAATATTAAACTTTTGTATATAAGGTAAACTCATAATTTGTTAAACTTTATATTGCAACTTTCTGCGTCTCTGATATTTCTATGCTAATAATAATAATAAATGAACTGAACTCAAACTTCATGTCTATCGATTTCGCCGACGTCTGTCGTCCAAATCTCCGTATTGTAAGAAAACACAGCTTTTATAATAGTTTTTGACTATGACCTGAAAATAATCTAGTACAAAATTTGACTTGGTAACAAATAATTTGTATAAGACGCCCCCGAGTATACCCCGCGGGTAGGGTGCGTGGTTTGAAAAACTTTGTATAACCCGCGTATTATATTCGCGAAAATACGGTAATCGTAATGATCACTTTTTATAGCGCCACTTCATGAGAAGCTCCTCAGAGGCGCTCATGACCTGGCAGAACCAAACACCGATTGAAGACAATGACTGACTGATTGATATATAGCGCCACTTCAAGAGAAGCTATTCAGAGGCGGTCCTGACCTGGCAGCACCAAACCACAATCAAATTGAATGGTTTTCAAATGCTTTTCAAAAGCTTGCGGAAAAGAGGCAAAGAAGGACCAAGAATTTTACTTTTCTTCTTCGTCTTCATTTTCGTCATCATCATGACATCATCATCATCATCACCATCATCGTCGTCATCATCATCATCATCGACAACGTCCTCATCATCACCATCGACTTCCTTTCCCTCCCTCTTCCCCCCCCCCCTCCCAGTTGCAGTCATTATCTTCGCCAGCAGAACTCAACTTCCCAAAGGCAGCCAAACAAACCATCTGAATTGACATCAAACGGAATAAATGATCCAGAATCATTCCTAATTTGATGGCAATTCTTTCCATTCATCAAAACACATTTGGGATCGAAAGCAACGTTCTCTAGCGTAACGTATCTCAATTGACATCAGCAAATCAACTAATAACCGAATTCGGTCACAAGAGTAATAATAATATATTGCAAGAGCATTGAAAAATCTGTCCGCGGTCGAGATATGTTTTATTGACCGCTATAAAAATTGATAAGTTGTGGTCTGACTGCTGCAAACGCATTCAGAGAGTACTAGCAATAAGTAGTAATAAATTAATAATAATAATAAATAATATTTAACAATAAGAATAATATAAGTAGTGAGCCTAGTTACTGTATTAGTAGTAGTAGTAGTAGTATCAATAGTAGTAATGACAATGATGAAGATGATGCAGATGATGATGTTGTTGATGATGATGATGATGATGATGATGATGATGATCATGATGATGACGACGACGCCGATGACGACGACGACGATGATGATGTAACAATAGATCAATTCTGACTGACCTGATAAATTGTTTCTCGTTCGTGAAGCTTCTTAACAGCTCGCTGTGCAAAAAAACAGAAATGAATCCTTGGTCATAAAAATGGCAAAACTGCTTTCAAACTCATAACTTGATGTTTGTAAATAGCCTAGCCTATAGTGCATGCATTTTTCATTCGTTTACGAAAAGCGTAGATCGTAACCTTTCCGCGTGGGATATTGAACGATGTTTACTTACGTTACTGACATCATTTTTAGGTACACAATAATTACTTTCCGGAAGTGTTCAACAGTATTTGGTTGGATACAAAATATTTCATACAATGCAATACAAGTATACAACGCAATACAATACAACTGTATTTGATACAAGATACCAAAAATTTATTTCATACTATATATTATATTCGTTTTATTGAGATTCTCGCTGACACACCACACCGCAGCCAGTTACAAATTTTAATAAAGATACAGAAAAATCATAAAAATTCAATAACAAACGATGAAGATGATGCAGATACTGTCCACCCATTCAGGCATCCACCTATCCATCCATTCACCCAACCACCCACCCACCCATCCATCCATCCAGCAGGGTCTCTTCATCACACATCGCCTATATACACCTTCCGCGTACACACAATTTACAGACACTCTACAAAGGTCATTTATCAAGCGTTTGCCTTTGACATGTGCAGTTGTGCACTCTCCCCGTGGACTGTTCTCTCCTCTCGGTGACCTTCAAATAATCGATTAAGCCTTGCGTGTCTTCGTAAGATCGGCTTTTTCTTGTTAAAGACTTTTATATCCATTCGTCATCATTATCCAGCCCAACTGCTTCTGTCTTGGTTGTTCACTTTCTCAATTTGTCTGAGTATCACTACTTGTCTCTCTGAATTTGTCTGGGTATCACTCAGGTCTTTCTGCATCTGTCTGGGTATCACTCCCTGTCTCTCTGAATACGTTGGAGTATCACTTCTTGTCTCTCTTCACCTGTCTACAACTTTCTCTTTCTCCTTCCATATCTCTCTGGGTCCTTATCGGGTCCTTATCCTGTCCTCCTCTTCCTCTTCCTCCTCCTTTCCATTCCGCTTCCAGATACAATTCTCACGAGTGAGTCCCCAACCCATTGGAATATGACCGATCCATTTTCCCCGTTGTCCATTACTTTATCCATCATCCATCCTTCCCTTCACCCCACCCCCACCCACCCACCATCCTTCCCTTCACCCCCCCCCCCCCACCCACCCACCCACCCCGCCCCGGCCACATCCATTTCAAGGACCTCCCTGTGTTTGTCATGATGAAAGTCATCTGTTGAAGAGTGTTGGATGTTGGGATCATGGAATTGACGACAGATTGAAGAGTAAAGACTTCAAATTGATGGACTCGATGACCGATGATGATGTCATATAATAATATTGTGTCACCTCTTGACCCCTGTGCATGGAGAAATACGGTCAAGTATGAAATGAGTCGTGGACTCATATCATATGAGTCGTATTTTAGTCTTATGCAATTTGTGGATAACAATGACGATGACGATGGATTGATGTTGGTGGTGATGATGGTGATGATGACATTATGATGGCTATGATAATGTTTGTATGTATGTGCACTTGTTATAGCACCCCCTTCGAGCTATCTCTACTCAGAGGCGCTCCCGAATGCAGAGCGGACACTGCGTCGGAGTTTCACGCCGAAGCGCTGAGCAATTGCGAGTGAAGGACTTGCCCAAGGTCCTTACGCGGTGAGGTGAATTCGAATCTCGACTCCATGGCAACACCACCACCACTACACCACCGCGCCCCACAATGGTGGCGAAGACGCTGATGGTTATGACGATGTATATGATGATGATGAAGATGACTTTGATGGTGATTATGATGATGACGACGACGATATTGATGTTGTCACCTTCAGCGTTTTAGCGATATTGTATCGTATTACATTGTAATGCACCGTATTGTATTGAGTTATATTGTTATGCAATTGTATTGTATTGTATGGATGTGTATTTCATTGATATCTGGTGGAGTAGACAAACATAGCACTGACCCTCACACTTTCCCACTTGTCATGCTTGGCTTTCTTCGAGCATCGACAGAGTCGGTCCTTCAGCCAGCAGAGAATGTAGTAAATCGTCTTTGGGGTTGGAATGATGTTGAATGGGGCTGGGACCGTTCCACCCTCCTCGAAGTAACTCATCCACAGACGTGACCGAGCGAACTTCCATTCCGTGTCTGCGTCGTTCTGCAAAAAAAACTATTCACTCGTGACCTCAGAGGTAAACGTTGTACGGTTGATTGATTTAGGAAAATGTTGAATGTAATGTAATGTAATGTAGTTAGTAATTTCTACAGCGCCGCTCACAGCCGAGGCCATTCAGTAGCGCTCCCAGTGCGATAACCTCTAAAGAAAAAATAGGACTTAGGAAGAAAGAGAGATGTAGATCTATAACGATCCAGAAAGTAGAGTCACACGCAGAGTGGAGGGAAGAGAATTCCACAAGAAGGGCCCAATGATGGGAAAGGATCGAATTTGAACAATAGTAGTCCTAGCTCGAGAAACAAACAAGTCTTAGGACACTGTCTTGACATTGTCTTATGACAATGTCAATTCAGGTAACAGTTAAGGGAAATGGTGATTCATGGAAATGTTAATTCAGAGATATGTTTATTCATGGTAATGTTAATCTATGGAAATGCTATTTCAGAGAAAAATTGAGCGTTTGCAAATATTTAATAGGGGGTCAGACCAGAGATCACAAAACCAGACTAGAGACCATGGCATTTCTGGAAAGCTGGAAAGAGCGGCTCAAAGAAATTAAAGATTGAAGATCGAGAAAACACCAGAGATCAACAATACAGACCAAAGACCATAAAGAAAAGACCAAAGACCATGGGGGAAAGACCAAAGACCATGGAGGAAAGACCAAAGACCATGGGGGAAAGACCAAAGACCATGGGGAAAGACCAAAGACCATGGAGGAAAGACCAAAGACCATGGGGGAAAGACCAACGACCATGAGGGAAAGACCAAAGACCATGGGGGAAAGACCAAAGACCATGGAGGAAAGACCAAAGACCATGGAGGAAAGACCAAAGACCAAGGGAGAAAAGACCAAAGACCATGAGGGAAAGACCAAAGACCATGGGAGAAAGACCAAAGACCATGGGAGAAAGACCAAAGACCATGGGGAAAGACCAAAGACCACGGGGAAAGACCAAAGACCATGGGGGAAAGACCAAAGACCATAAGGAAAAGACCAAAGATCATGGGGGAAAGACCAAAGACCATGGGGGAAAGACCAAAGACCATGGGGAAAACCAAAGACCATGGGGAAAAGACCAAAGACCATGGGGGAAGACCAAAGACCATAGGGAAAAGACCAAAGACCATGGGGAAAGACCAAAGACCATGGGAGAAAGACTAAAGACCATGGGGGAAAGACCAAAGACCATGGGGGAAGACCAAAGACCATGGGGAAAGACCAAATACCATAAGGGAATGACCAAAGACCATGAGGGAAAGACCAAAGACCATGGGGAAAGACCAAAGACCATGGGAAAAGACCAAAGACCATGGGAAAGACCAAAGACCATGGGTGAAAGACCAAAGACCATGGGTGAAAGACCAAAGACCATGGGGGAAGACCAAATACCATGGGGAAAGACCAAAGACCATGGGGGAAAGACCAAAGACCATGGGGGAAAGACCATGGGGGAAAACCAAAGACCATGGAGGAAAGACCAAAGACCATGGAGGAAAGACAAAAGACCATGGGGGAAAGACCAAAGACCATGGGGGAAAGACCAAAGACCATGGGGAAAAGACCAAATACCATGGGGAAAAGACCAAAGACCATGTGGGAAAGACCAAAGACCACGGGGAAAGACCAAAGACCATGGGAAAAAACCAAAGACCATGGGTAAAGACCAAAGACAATGAAAAAAAGACCAAAGACCATGGGGGAAAAGACCAAAGACCATAAGACCAAAGACTACGACGTTTCACTTACCGAGATGGTCTGGAAGGAGCTGCTAAGCATGGCAATCAACATATTGATGAGTACGATGATCATGATGCCACAGTATGTTCCGAACATCAGCTTGCCAACAAACTGCGTGAACTCATGTTGCTCCTTTAATTCGAAATGATTGATTTCGACAAGACCATAGATGGCGAAATAGAGAGTCTGGATGATCTCAAATAAACTGCAATTCAACAGAAGATGAAGGATATACAGATGTATGGATGGATAGATGGATGGTGGATGGATGAATAGATGGATGGATAGATGGTGGATGAATAGATGGATGGGTGGATGAATAGATGGTGGATGGATAGATGGTGGATGAATAGATGGATAGGTGGATGAATGGTAGATGGATGGACGAATAGATGGATGGATGGTAGATGGATAGATGGATGGATAAATGGATGAATATGACATTGTGTACGAATAAATGTAATTGGCATTTGCGTAATATTTACAAACATATAAATTAAAAATCATAAGAAAAACAAACATTATTCATACATTTCTGGAAAGAGCACAAAAAACTGATTAAATGACAACAATATCAGTCCTCTGGTTCATGTCCTGGTCTACATATGACAGTCCAAACATTGTGGATCATTCAGTTTCATGTCCGAATAAAACATCACAAGAAATACAACCAACATTCATAAATGTTGTGGAAAGAGCACTAGAAACTGATTGCACAACAAATATTTCAGCGCTCTAGCTCATTTCTTGGCCGAGATATAACTAGGTGGTTCATGCCGTTTTCTCGTGGTACGTTTTTTGATCATTAACTTAAAAAATTAATATCTCGGTCACATTTTGAGATATTCAGCTCAAATTTTCACTGTTATTCCTTATATGTACAGTTACAGTCACAGCCTTTATAGGCAATCGGAAAATTGCCCCCTTTCAATCTTACAGTCACTCACTTGGTATTTTCAATTCTTATAGCTCTTCACTGGCAACTGCACAACGTAGAAGCCTGGCTTGGAAATTTCATTATTATGCCATCGTGGCAATCGTACAAACAGTCGCTTGGCAATCGTATACAACTACTCACTTGGCAATCGTGCGGTCACAGTTGACCTTGCATTCCGGCGACATAGGTTTATCCTTCAACAGTAACTGGCATTTGGCGCAGTCTCGACTCCTCTTCTCGGCATAGTACCAGTACAGTTGGTTGACCCCACACGAGTAGGAGAAGCAGACGAGAAGGGCGATGAAGAGGAACTTAAGAATATCGATGACCATTCGACCCAGGGAAATCTGGAGGGGACCGAGGTGGGGGTTGACCGTGAACATGTAGATCAACTTCAGAGAGCTGAAGATGTTGGCCGCAGCGAAAAGGGCCTCGGATATCAAAGTTGGATCATAGGCGTCCCAATGGTCACGTGTTGCGTACGCATATTCCGTTTGACCTTTGCGAATCTCCTCTTTGACCTGGATGAATGTTTAGGAAGAGTAATGAATTCATGAAATAAATGAACTCCATGGAAAAATGAATTAATATTGCAAAATGAAACGAATGCATGAAAAATGACACTATGAAGGAACGATAGCATGAATAAAGATGACACTGTAGAAATGAATGCATGAAAAAATGACACTATATGCAGAAATACATACGAAAACGGCTATATGACGAAATGAGTACAGGAATAAGTTCCCTGTGAAGATTATGACTGTGTGAATTAAGGACAACGTGAAGGAATTGCATGAAGACTACTCTATGAAGAAATGAATGCATGATTAAATGACTAAGTTAAATGACCATTGAAAAATGACTTAAAGAGCGCTGAAAATGGACCTAATGACCACCAAAAAAATAATTTAATGACCTACATGTACGGTATTTTCGCGAATATAACAAGCGGGTTATACAAAGTTTTACAAACCACGCACCCTACCCACGTGGTATACTCGGGGGCGTCTTATACAAATTATTTTTTACACAGTCAAATTTTGTGCCAAATTTTTTTCAGGTAATGGTAAAAAACTACTATAAAAGTTGTTTGCTTACAATACGGAGACATGGACGTCGACGAAATTGATAGACATGAAGTCCGAGTTCAATTCTTTATTGTTATCATAGAAACATCAAAGACGCAGAAAATTACAATTTAAAGTTTAACAAATTATGATTTAACCTAAAATACAAAAGTTAAATATTACTACAAATAAATTGCAATTGTCTGTTGTTTTCTATAAAATAGCAAACGAATTTACACAGGCAGCAGGGATGCCACTCTGAATTTTGACCAAAGGTCAGATCCGGTCGAAAAAAAGGTTAGAAAAGGCTAGATTGACAATTTCTCTAGAAAATGCACGGATTTTTCCTTTTTTGGTTTGAAAATTCTGACGACCTTTTTTCTAGTCATCCGATGATTAAAATTTGCTCTCTTTTCCTTCCCGATAAAATTTCTGATGATCCTTTTTAAAGTCTTTCGCTCAAAAATTTACCCCAAATCACGAAATTTTCGACTTTTTTACGTCTTTTGTGCATTTTCACCTAAAAATGTATATTTTTATGTGTAAAAACTCGGAAAAACCGCCTGAGAAAAAGGCTAGATCATGACAGAAAAACCCAGAAACCTAGACAATACCAAAAGCACCTAGATCTAGGTGGAAAAAGCTATGAGTGGCATCCTTGACAGGCAGTATTTTGTATTATCGCTTGCTTCTCTCTCGGTATGAAACTCAGAAAATAAGGCTTTTAATTTATATACTACTAGCTGTACCCAGCCACGCGTTGCTGTGGCAGAAAAGACCTCCCCTCCCCCTCTCCTCCCCCTCCCCTCCCCTCCCCCTCCCCCTCCCCCTCCCCCTCCCCCTCCCCCTCCCCCTCCCCTCCCCTCCCCTCCCCCTCCCCCTCCCCCTCCCCCTCCCCCTCCCCCTCCCCCTCCCCCTCCCCCTCCCCCTCCCCCTCCCCCTCCCCCTCCCCCTCCCCCTCCCCCTCCCCCTCCCCCTCCCCCTCCCCCTCCCCCTCCCCCTCCCCCTCCCCCTCCCCCTCCCCCTCCCCCTCCCCCTCCCCCTCCCCCTCCCCCTCCCCCTCCCCCTCCCCCTCCCCCTCCCCCTCCCCCTCCCCCTCCCCCTCCCCCTCCCCCTCCCCCTCCCCCTCCCCCTCCCCCTCCCCCTCCCCCTCCCCCTCCCCCTCCCCCTCCCCCTCCCCCTCCCCCTCCCCCTCCCCCTCCCCCTCCCCCTCCCCCTCCCCCTCCCCCTCCCCCTCCCCCTCCCCTCCCCCTCCCCCTCCCCCTCCCCCTCCCCCTCCCCCTCCCCCTCCCCCTCCCCTCCCCCTCCCCCTCCCCCTCCCCTCCCCCTCCCCCTCCCCCTCCCCCTCCCCCTCCCCCTCCCCCTCCCCCTCCCTCTTCGTCCCGCTTCCTTCGCTCCTTCCATTGCTGACATCGGATAGAGTCGAAAACTGATTAAAGGCCGCTTCGCTTATGACGTCACAGCACGGGAGGTCATTCATGTTTCGTCTGCTGTGTTTGGGAAGGCGTTTATGAAATCTGGTAGCCGTGGTGTTTTGTTGATTTTGCAAATGGCGGTCGAACGGATTGCAAAGTTCACTTTTTGTGGAAAAGGTTGCGTTTTTTCGGGAAAAAAGCATAATTTATCACTGTTCTATTGGAATGGAAGGTGTTGTAAAAGTTTCATAACAATCGGTGTGTCACTTTCGGCGTGATCATGTTCCGAACTATTGGAAAGTTTCATTTTTATTTATATAGATATCGCGCATAATTTTGCGATTTTTGAACAGTTAATCTTCCTTTTAAGTGTCCTCCACTGCCTCTTCCATGTCACAAATGTAAATATTATCAATGGCATCAAAAATGGCGTTCAATTTTCCAGAGTAACTTGACAGATTACCAAATATTGTCAACCCACTTTCCGTTTAGCAACAGATGCCAATTGCGGTGAATGCCCTTTGTGAACTCGTGTCAAAGTCAAGAATTTCATTTGGACAAACCTAGTTTATTTTCGTCACTTGCTATAAGCTATCAAATAATTATTAACGGCCAGATTTGTCGAAACTGTCACCATTTGAACCTAATTCTACAAGAAAATCGCGAGTTTATTAGCCAATCCATCCCTTCTCGATGGCGGCCATATTGAATTAGTCACATGACATTGTGCGTGAAGATGTCCGTTTTCATTGTTAAATAACGCGCGTAGGCTTCCATTTTAAATATATATTCCACTTAAATATGTGCCTACTTATATTATCTTGGTCTAAATTACGTAAAATTTGAAAATATATTTTATTTCCAAGGTGAAGACTGTCATTATAAGAGTAGCCTACGCCGGTACTGAGCTGTTAAGAATTCTTGCCTCTGTATAACTTCAATTATATTCTATTGATGGAAAAATAATGCTACAATGAGCGCATACTGAAATTTGCCAAATACTTTTAACATGATCGTTTTTTGTTGAAACCGGTTTCATCATGACTACCTTTCTTATTCACTGCACTTAAAAACGACGATGATCTTACCTTGTGAAGTTGCAAGTAGGCTAAAGAACTAGGAACAAGGTGACTTCCGCTTACAAGTTTTTTGTTTATGTAGAAAATTATATATGGATGGCTTTATTAAAATGCTAACTTTAGCAAAACGATTTTTAAAATCAAATACATGATTTTAATTTTTGTATATTTGAACCAGTTATGGCTTTATGCAGTCAGAAATCATACAAGGCTAGAGTACCATTAACGTTAGAGTGCACGCTCGTATACTAGCGCGAATGGAGGCACGAAAATGCGTCTTATAGTCGGGTGCGTGTTATATAATACAATTATTACTCAAATCTCCAAAAGTAGCGGGTTATATTCGGGTGTGTGTTATACCCGGTTGCGTGTTATATTCGCAAAAATACGGGTATATGGGCGAACAAACAGAGGGAAAACATACTTACACGCAGATAGGCAACTAGTTTGAGTGCATAGGTTGCAATGTAGAGTGAGTTGGTTATGAAGTCTAGAATATTCCACATGTCATTAATGTACGATTTGACCCCCTGATCCCATAGCTGCTTGACTTCCGCCCACACGAGTCCTGTAAACACACAAATCACTGGTTGCATACACTGAGTAGCTTAAATGAGCCACACGACTGTAATACCGTATTTTCTTGAATATAACACGCACATGGGTATAACACGCCCCCGAGTATACCACGCGTGTAGGGTGCGTGGTTTGTAAAACTTTGTATAACCCGCGTGTTATATTCGCAAAAATAAGGAATAAACGAAACATAGTACAGCAAAGAATAAGTTGCACCACAGCTTATAGCACAGAGTAGACCTAAGTTACATCAGCTAAACAGCTATATATATTTTCGTTACGTATCTCTGTTAGCGTAGAATGGCATAAGCTACAGCATACATGTAGATCAGCATGACGTCTGTAAGTTAGACAACATAGTTTAGCATGGCACAGCATGAGCTGCAGGGCATGGCATAAGAAAATGCAGCACTTGATTATTGCATTTACCTATATAGCAATATTAATAGTAGTAATTATAGTGTCAGAGATGAAGTAGTAGCACAGCCAGTAGCAGCAGTAGCAATACCTTAGAAGCAGCAGTTGTAGTAGTAGTAAGTAGCAGCAGTATTAGTAGTTATTGTTGCTATTGCGTTGGTGGTGGTGGTGGTGGTGGTGGTGGTGGTGGTGGTGGTGGTGGAGGTGGTGGTGTTGGTGGTGTTGTTGTTGCTGTTGTTGTTGTTGGTGGTGGTGGTGGTGGTGGTGGAGGTGGTGGTGTTGTTGTTGCTGTTGTTGTTGTTGTTGGTGGTGGTGGTTGTGGTGGTGGTGTCGGTGGTGGTGGTGGTGTTGGTGGTGTTGGTGGTGGTGGTGATGGTGGTGGTGGTGGTGGTGGTGGCGGTGGTAATGGTGGTGGTGGTAATGGTGGTGGTGGTGGTGGTGGTAGTAATGGTGGTGGTAATGGTGGGGTGGTGGGTAAATGTAATAGTAATAATAATAATAATAATAATAATAATAATAATAATAATAATAATAATAATAATAATAATAATAATAATAGTAATAGTAATAGTAATAGTAATAGTAATAGTAATAGTAATAGTAATAGTAATAGTAATAGTAATAGTAATAATAATAATAATAATAATAATAATAATAATAATAATAATAATAATAATAATAATAATAATAATAATAATAATAATAATAATAATAATAATAATAATAATAATAATAATAATAACATTTCAACATTTCAACATTTCAACATTTCAACATTTCTCTAGACGATAACCAATGGACACAAGCCTCATTGCCCATAAAGATGGGTGGTCTGGGGATTCGGAGAGCGTCTTCGCTAGCACTTCCAGCCTTTCTGGCTTCAGCTGCAAGCACTCTTCCTCTCCAGACTCTCATTCTCAATTCTATTAATCTCGAACATGACTCACACTTTCAAACGATGACAACCGAGTGGCGTTCCAAGACAGAATTTGATGAAGCAGGAATCATGCCAACAAATCAGCAAGCATCATGGGACAAACCTTTGTTGGAGAAAACTGCGAAGACACTGCTCGAAAACACATTTGATGTATATAACATCGCACGACTAAAAGCTGTCTCATCGCCCCATGCTAGTGACTGGCTCCATGCGTTACCGATAACCGCATGTGGACTACGTCTGGATAACGAGGATGTCCGAGTTGCCGTCGGTTTGCGACTTGGGGCCGCAATATGTGAACCCCACACTTGCGCCTGCGGAGCTCAAATTGACGCCAGAGGCAGCCACGGCCTGTCTTGCTCTCTCGGCTTCGGTCGAATAGCTCGACATAATACGATCAATGACATTGTATACCGCTCCCTTTCAAAGGCAGGAATACCGTCCATTAAAGAACCACCAGGTCTTCTTCGCACGGATGGTAGACGACCAGACGGCCTTACCATGATTCCATGGCGTGCGGGTCGTCATCTTGTGTGGGATGCGACAGTGGTTGACACACTTGCTCCATCATATATCCAGGCCACGGCTTCGACGGCGGGCGCGGCAGCCGAGATTGCTACGGAAAGGAAAAACACTAAATACGTCTCTCTTGTAAACACTCACTTTTTCATTCCTTTAGCCTTTGAGACTTTAGGTCCCATTTGCAGTATTGGCCTCGACTTTTTGTCTGATTTAGGCCGCATCCTAACATTGTCGTCCGGTGATATGAGAGAGACCTGTTTTTTGCTGCAACGCCTCTCTATTACTGTCCAGCGCTTCAACTCGGTGGCCTTTCGAGGCACTTTAGCCGAGTCAGACCCAGAGGAGAGCTAATAACTTTTATCATCATTTAGAACAATGACTACCGCTTCTGTTGTTTATTGTTCTTTATGTGTCTGATGTTGTTTGTCGATAATAATAATAATAATAATAATAATATGAATAATAAAAAATAATAATAATAATAATAATAATAATAATAATAAATGCTAGCAATAAATGGCGATAAAAGTGCGAAACATAAGAAGTGACAGACCTGCGACATAGACGAGTATCATCCATTCGATGGTCGTGGGTTCGGCTCCTCTCACTTCCCTCGTCATCTTCGTCGTCGTCGTCATCTTACCATCATCATCATCACCTCCGCCTGCCAAGTTCGATATCGACTTAATTCGCTGGGAGGCGAGAATCAGCAGAACTACAGACATCATCAAATAGTCAAACAATAGAATGATGATAATAACAACTACAAGAATCACTGTCTGAATCTCAGCAATGGCAACCAACATCGTCACTAATACTACCATCATCATCATAATCAGCATCATCACTACCACAGCCACACACCACCAAACAACCACCATTGTCGTGATCATCATCGTTCTAATCATCGTTATCATCAACATCATCACCACCCTGACTATCATTTTTATCACAGCTACCACCATCTTGTGGGACGCGGTGGTATAGTGGTGACATAGGCCTATGTGAATATTGTGTGTGTGTGTGTGTGTGTGTGTGTGTGTGTGTGTGTGTGTGTGTGTGTGCGCGTGTGCGTATTTATGTAGGCCTATGTGTGAACTCATGCGTCAACTTTTTTGCATGTGCAAGTGTATAATAATAATAATATTATTATTATTATTAACATAGAGATGTCACTGTGATCTTACAGAGGAAGGTCATGTAGGAGGCGCTGTGGCAGATGAATTTGATGAATGGCCGCCGCATGAATCGACCGAGACAGCTCTTCGGGGCAATCATGTAGATGACGGACAGGATGGGATAGATCATGAAGACAAGTATTGTTAAGAGGACCTTGAAGACGAACTGTCTCCGACGAAAGCCCAGAAGACCTTCGTACCAAAGCGATGCGAGCAGCTGTTGACAATTTGCGTGGCTGACGAACTGTTTGTGTTTCACAAAGATAAAACAGTTATTGTAGTGCAGTAATCGCCGATTTTTTTTTCGGCGCGTCGACGCCGCCGACCAAAAATGACTGGCGCGCCGCCGCCGACACTCTTATGTCGGCGCATGGCTCTGCGTAGTAGTAATCTATAAATTTCTAAAGCGTCAATAGAAAGCCATGCGCAGGGCACAAGCTTATTCACGCCCGCTGTGTCTAGTCAGAAGGGTTGTCTAAATGAGTAGTCCTAGTCAGAAGGAGGTCGTAGTCCGGTTACCAAAGGACCAGAGCTGCCAGAGTGGCAGAGAGCATGATATAGCAATGATTGGAAGTGGCAAAGAAGTAATAAAAATAGAGAAAGGCGCTTTATAAGTTTGGCATAGTTTCAACAGATCATTATATAAATATGCAAATATAAATCTATCAAGAATTATGGTCAGGTGTGGTGTATATATAAACATAGGACTACAATTACATTAGGCCTATTCCAAACATCTCTATCGACGCTCTAGACCTAAACATCATCTGTCTCACCGTCTACATGTCTGACCTTTTCACCTCGAAACCGAGACTGGCAATTGTATCTCTCATCGCTTTCAGATTTGACAGTACACAGTATACTGTCCACACCCCCTGTGAATAATTTGTTCCCGTCATTTTTAAATCTTATTTTGTGCGTTGAATATACGATTGATTAATCTTAACATTTCTCTTTCAGTTCGGTGTAGGCATATAATATGTGATCCGCGCATTCTCACTGCAAAAATTATGTTGTTTATACAGTCGATAACCCTAATTTATTGGGTTGTGTGAGCCTGCTGGGCCTTCCATTTGCTGCCTAAATAGCAACTGCGTTGATAACTAGCCGTGGTTTGGTCGGGAGCGCTTCTGAGTAAACTCTTGAAGAGGCGCTATATAAATGCCTGAAATAAAATATAAAAAATAACTGAATAACTGTAGCACTGCGAGGAACAATATAGGATATAACTCATTGAACTGAATTTGATTTCTACCAGTTGCTCAAGACTCTTCTCTATGACCGTGGCTGGGCTGGGAGCGCCTCTGAGTATATGCTTCCTGAAGCAGCACCATATAAATTTTCCAAATGACTGAACAAACAACCTACTCGTTTTTGTTTGTACTTAATGGCGAGCTTCAGCCGTGCAAGATTCATCCTGTCCCCACCATCAGTGACTGGTCCTTCAGAGTCGTAATTGAGAAGTATCTCCAGCTCCTTGGAACCTCTCGTCTGGTCGAGCAAATCTACCGCGAAGTCCTGACATTGCTTCGCCAGCTGCTCGTACTCCACCTTCAATCAATCAATTCACTTTTCAATCAATCAATTCACTTTTCAATCAATCAATTCACTTTTCAATCAATCAATTCACTTTTCAATCAATCAATTCACTTTTCAATCAATCAATTCACTTTTCAATCATTCAATTCACTTTTCAATCAATCAATTCACTTTTCAATCAATCAATTCACTTTTCAATCAACCAATTCACTTTATTGCAGCAACAAAAAACGCACAAGATGACAGCAAAAGTAGAAAATATGTAGGCTACAAAGGGAGCCCTATAAAGGGATGGACATCCCGCTGGGGAAGGGTCACCCAATTAAAACAATTCCCAAGAAAAATTAACAACTTAGATAGCCGAAAAGAAAGAAATTAAACAAATTAGGCGATGACAGATTGCAAAACAGTTTAAATTGTCAAAAGCAAGTAGAAGAAAACTTAACTACACCTTCAGTTCGTTCTCGAGTCTACTCAGCAACCGCAGTTCCCAGCTCAGCTCGAAGGCCGTCAGGATAGGGTCTTTGCTGGACAGAGCCATCAGAGATGGACTGGATAAGGCACGATACGAGTTGATTCGGGATCTTGAATGGTTGAGACTGTCATCTGAGGTTTTTCTTGCACAGTTCTCGCAGTCACAATGCACATCGTGTGGTTTTAGGATTTTGTCTCCGCGGTCCAGAAGGATCTTTATTATCTCGTAGTTGTCCCGGTGGGCGGCGAGGATGAGTGGCGTGATGTCCGGGGTGAAGGAGCTGCAGTGGACGGGGGTCAATGGGAGACCCTCGGAGATCTAAAGAGAACAAAGAGGGGGTCCTTTAGTTGTGGGCTTGTGTTGGTGGTGGTGTTGGTGGTTGTGGTGGTGGTGGTGATGATGGTGGTGGTGGTGGTGGTGGTGGTGGTGGTGGTGGTGGTGGTGGTGGTGGTGGTGGTGGTGGTGGCGGTGGTGGTGGGGTGACGGTGACAATGATGATGATGACGACGACGACGACGAAGAAAAAGAAGAAGAAGAAGATGATGCATGATGATGATGATGATGATGATGATGATGATGATGATGACGACGATGACGATGATGATGACGACGACGACGATGATGATGAAGATGATGATGACGATGACGATGATGATGATGATGATGATGATGATGACGACGACGACGATGATGATGATGATGAGTTCTCTGCCCAGAGGAAGATCCACTGGCTTCAACGTTGTCCTGCCACTTATAATTATTTGGACAGCAGTGCCTTGAGAATTAGTGATCATTGCTCAGGCACTTATCTTTTCAACACTTTAAACACTACATGTGCAATGAAGTACATAATATGTAGGTATGCGTAAACATGAACGTCTAACACCATCAACAACATTCAGACGAAGAAGAACCGTACGAACAAGAATGCGAAGAACAAGAAGAACGCGAGTAGGAACAGCGATGCAAGAAAAGCAGCATGGAAACAATCAACTCTGACATTGAGAGTATCGTTACAGGTTTTCGCGCCGCGTGAATCTAGCGCCTAATAAATCTAGCAGCATGAAAGTCAAGCACAAGGAGAGCAGTGGCGGCGCCAGACACTTTTGTAGCCAGGGCATAGCCAGGGCAGTCACGCAAGTAACCAGGGCAGAGGTCGAGTCGCGTGCTTGGTAGTACGGGCTTACATAAGCTTATAATTTGGGGCTACCGTCAGGGTCGGATTAAGGCATGTTCAACAAGTTCGGGCCCACACTTTAGGGGGCCCCACACATGCAAATGTTTTAAGGAAACAATTGGTATATTCTGCCAAAATTTCGACCAAACGATCGAAAAATGTCATAAAAAATTTTCGCCCAAGATCCCCTAAACAAATTTTCCACATTTCTTTATCCGGCCCTTGCTACCGTGCTCGCTATAAAGTGATGCCACAGCTGTGTTTTCCACTAGATCTGGATTGTTTGGCTCTCGTCTGGGTTTCTGTTGTTTTGTGGGGGTTTTTTTTGGGGGGGGGTCAAATTCCGGGTTTATTTAAGTTACTGGACCATTGTAGGCTATTTACAACACATCAGCGGTGCCCGCAGTCGTACGCACTTACGCAAGTGCGTGCAGTGCTGAAGGCTAAAAAATAAATAAATAAATTACAAATTAAAGCGTAAAATAGGCTATTACAAGCTGTTTAATTCTTATTCTATTGAATCTAGGCCTATATAATAATCTATCGGTTCAAACTAGGCTTACATCTAAAGTTAGCTCTAGGCCTATGCGTAGGCCTATACTCAAAATGCAGCAAAAAGCTTATGTTGGCGATACCTCACAATTGCCAGCAGGCCTGTTAGCCTACAGTGTAGCTCGCTTCGATCGCCGTTCGCTTCATATTATGCAAGCTGTGCGTACAGGAAAAAATCCTAGGGGGCGCCGCTGCAACGCATGAATATTCTGCATGTGCACTGAGCATTGCAATATACATTGTAGGCCTATTTATAGTGAAATTCAATGTAAAATGGTTCTGCTACATGCCTTTTGTTCCACTAATTTTAATATGAAACTTCACAATCAAGATCTTACGTTGTCAATTCACGAATAATTTATAATCTGCATGGTGACGCAGAGAAATAGCTCTTCGCAGAAATAAGCCGCTTCGACATTTCAATAGGCCTATAGGCAAATCCCATGCCAGAATTTTTCCCTGCCAGAACTTTTACCCTGCCAGAACTTTTACCCTGCCAGAACTTTTGCCATGCCAGAACTTAGCCCTGCCAGAATTTTTGCCTTCCAGAACTTTTGTCTGCCAGAATTTTGCCCTATTAGAATGTTTGCCCTGCTTGAATTTTTCCCTGTCAGAAATTTTTCCCTGTCAGAAGTTTTCCCTGTCAGAACTTTTGCCCTGCCAGAATTTTTGCTCTGACAGAATGCTTCTCTGCTAGAACTATAATAGCCTAATTGCCCTGCCAGAATTTTTCTCTCCCAGAACTCTTGCCTTTCAGAATGAATTTTTCATTCCAGAAAGCGGACGGACGTGAACAGTAAGAAACAACATGCCTGAACAAATTCTGGCAGGGAAAAATTTCTTGCAGGGCAACGACCAGGGCAACAGGTAGGGCAAAGTTTTTTGGTAGGGCATTTGCTCTGCCATGCCCTGGCGTAGCGCCGCCACTGAAGGAGAGGCTCCCGAAGTCCCGGTACGAGTCGCGAAAACAGAAAATAATAATTCATCAATTGGAGGATGGCTAACAATGCTGTCCGTCGTTTCAACACTGGCATCGCGTTTCAACGTCAGTTTCTTCCAGCGAGCTGTTATCTTCGCCGCTTTCTCCTGCAGATCAGAGAAAAAACAGTGAAAAAAATTACTTGTGCAATTAGGCGTTTTGGATGGGGGAGTAGGGTAGGTGTATAAACTGCAGATAACGAGGGAATTATGGGGCAGCGAGTGGCGAAAAACGAGTGGGAACTTTACGAGCGTTTCCGACGATTTGCGGAGATGGCGTGCACGCGAAAGGCCAGCTGTACTGAATGTTGGGGAGGAGAATCTGGGGGAGGTGTGAGACGGGGATCCTGGGGTTCTAGGGATCAGTTACATGTACATCGATTATTTTCAATGTTAGGGGTCACGCAATTTGTTTTTGTTTTAATCCCGCTCGTTAGCGGTAATTGCTGGATTCAGAACTTTGCACTGGCGAATATTTTCTTCTTCAGTAGGTAATCAGTGGTAGTCTTCTTTCGATGATTATGGTTTGGCTGAATCGTTCAAATTTTTGTACTTCAACGTTTTGGTTCCTTTATTTTCCAGATATTCCCATTTGCACACTCTCACGCACGAAATTTGGTGAATATGCCGCTGTTTTTTTTATTACGACGTAGCCTATGGACTAACCGCTGCAAAAACAATTTTAGAAAAATCATATGAATGATTGGGGCAATCGAAACCAATATTGTAGCTTCCTCTTTATTGGAACTCATTGGAAGACAATATTCGCATGATACAATCATGATTCTTCTTCTATAATTATAATTATAATAGGAATGAGAAAGAAACAAGTGCATGCATGTAGATTTTATTCATCTCTGACAAGCGCACATGCAACGCAATATAAATGGGTGTGTCTGTGTGTGTTAGTGTTAATGTATGTATAATTATACATTATACACATATGCATTATGCAGTATGCACGAGTGTGTGTGTATACAGATAGAGACAGAGATAGACAAGCAGAGACAGAGAGGGACAGACAGAGACAGATAGACAGAGACATAAACAAAGATCGACAGACAGAGACAGGCATATCAATATATACAGAGACAGAAGAGAAAGAGGGACAGGCAGAGACAAACATATACAGAGACAGAGAGACAGAAGAGAGACAGAGACAGACAGAAACACAGACACAGACACATATACAGAGACAGACAGAGAGAGCGATTACCCGGGCATACAACACAAAGGTAGGCCTGTGTTAGTCTTGACGTCATTGCAAAAGATCGTCGACATTAAGTCCCAAATAGCCTACATATACCACCGGAGTAAAACCAAGACGCATCAGAGAGGTATATAAGGAGGTGGAGCAGGTGGATAGAAGAAGGTATAAACATTGGCGATGGCAGATGGATTGCATCTGGACGGAATCACCCCACAGGCAGAACACCAACTCTATATACCTTCGACCAGAGCTATACTAGCTAAGGAGTGTTATGAAGATTTGGAGGAGAATATATATATATATATATATATATATATATATATATATATATATATATATACCAGCAGCAAGGCCGCAGCCAGGATTTTATTTCGGCGGGGGGGGGGGGTGTTCACTCGACGGTGGAAACATTTCTTACGACCTTTCATTTTTGTCATCGGATCCTTTTCCACCGTTTTTCGCCCCCAACCCTCTCCCCCCCTTAAAAAACCTTGACCGCGGCGCAAAAACCATATCGAAAATCGCAATCTTATGCTATTTTCTGGTCGTAATTTTATTTCTACGATTTTTTCTGCATTATTTCATTTCGGGGGTTTTCAAACACCCAAAACGCTCCCTATAGCTAAGTCCTTGCCTATAGCAGATGCATGCATTGACTGTATTGGTCTGTTTCCAACTCTAAAGCACGTAGCACGACGATTAGAGTATAAGGCTCCTATTAGACGCGTGAAAGAAAAGATGAGTTAGGATAATAATTTTATTGGAGAATGGAGAGAGGATAATATGAGGATAATATGAGGATAATAATATAAGGTAGTTTGTGATGGGATAAAGATGAGTTAGGATTTTAAAAAATAGGATAGGAGAGAACAAGATAATACAGATTAGGATTAGGATAGAATAAAAAAAGATACAGGACAGAGCAAGAAAAATAAAAAATATTGGGCAAAAAAGACACAAGATAGACCAGCTTAAGACTGAGATATTGCAGTATACAATGGGCTTGAATACTGGTATCCATGTATACATGTATAGCCTATGTATACCAGTTCCATTGCATACTGCAATGTCTAAGCTGGTCTATCTTGTGTCTTTTTTGTCCCTGCAGTATTTGATGGAAGACAGAACAACGGAAGAATCTCTTTTCAATCGCTACTCCACCTCCACCTCCTCCTCGTCCTCCTCCATCTCCTCCTTCTCCTATTCCTCCTCAGCCTCCTCTTTCTAGTACAATGCTTCCTCCTCCTCCTCTTCATCTTCCTCCTCCTATTCTTCCTCCACCTCCTCCTTCACCACCTCCTCCTCCTCCTCCTCCTCCTCCTCCTCCTCCTCCTCCATTTCCTCCTCCTATTCTTCCTCCACCTCCTCCTCCACCTCCTCCTCCTCCATTTCCTCCTCCTATTCTTCCTCCACCTCCTCCTCCACCTCTTCCCCCTCCATTTCCTCCTTTTATTCGTCCTCCACCTCCTCCTCCTCCTCCTCTTCCTCCTCCTCCATTTCCTCCTCCTATTCTTCCTCCACCTCCTCCTCCTCCACCTCCTCCTCCTCCTCCTCCTCCTCCTCCTCCATTTCCCCTTTTATTCTTCCTCCTCCACCTCCTCCTCCTCCTCCTCCTCCTCCATTTCCTCCTCCTATTCTTCCTCCACCTCCTCCTCCACCTCCTCCTCCTCCATTTCCTCTTCCTATTCTTCCTTCACCTCCTCTTTCTAATACAATGCTTCCTCCTCCTCCTTCTCCTCCTCATCTTCCTCTTTCTTTCCCCTCATTTCCTCTTCTTCCTTCCTCTCCCTTTCTGTCTTCTACTCCTCTTTCTCCTCTTTCTCCTCCTTCTCCTCCTTCTCTTTCTCCTCTGTCTCCTCCTCCTCCTCTTTCTCCCATATCTCCTCCTCTTCTTTCTCCTATTTATCCACTTTTCCGCCTCTTTCTCTTTCTCCTCTTTCCCCTCGTCCTCGTCCTTGTCCTCGTCCTCGTCCTCGTCCTCCTCCTCCTCCTCCTCCTCCTCCTCCTCCTCACAAGAGTCCCGCCTTCCTCGCTCCTATTCAATTATCCTTATCCTGCCATGCATCAAAACAACTCAAACCAGAATCACATTGTCCATTACTCGTCTCTCTTGTCTCGTGTCTTTTGTCTTTCTTGTCTCTTCTGCCAAAGCATCATCTGCGACGTTTAGACGATGGAGAAAGACTTCCTAGAGGTCACGACCTTTGCTTCCATAAAGACTTGAGTTACACCATCAATATTTTCATTTCCCTCCGTAACCACAGAAGTAGATGGGAAGCCTTCGACAACGCGAGGTAAGGTATAGAAGAAGAAGAAGAATTGGAAAACAGTCCCGCAAGTTCAGTGACCCAGTTTGTTGGCAAGGACAGTCCGTTACAGGAGTGAAATCTAACGAACAGTTTGTGACTGTCCATTTCTTGCTCAACCATGGCTAAGGAACTGGCGCTGCCAAAGTGCAAACAGTGGAGGTGTTAATTTACTGTTTCCTGACTCTTTTTCTATATATAAATCGACCACAGCGGTGTTTTGTTTTCCCATTCCAAGTGGATGTTTGACGCCACTCTATGTACCCAATCCGCAAACTTGATTTCCAGTCTCAGCACGCCATCCACCGTCATGGAAAGGTTTCCCTCCCCCATGGAAAGGTTTCCCTTCCCCCATGGAAGGGTTTCCCTTCCCCCCATGGAAGGGTTTCCTTTCCCCACATGAGGCCCTTCCGGGTTCACAGCTCATCCGTCTCTCAAATGGAAAAGATCTTCCCATTCGTACCAACGCTACGCGAGTATTGTTCTCGACTGGAAAATTCAATCACGAAATTGGAAATGCTGTAAATACATATAGGACTCTTAGTGGAATGCAATCAGTCTTTTCCACTGTCTGTCTGTCCATAGGCGTAGGAGGCGGGGGTCCAGGGGGGGCAAATGCCCCCCCCCCCAAATTTCGGGCAAGTCTGATTTTTCGGGCAAGCAGACCCGGAAAATTTAAATAAAAAATTAAAAAATTTACTTTTTTTTATTTTTCCGGGTCTTCTTGCCCGAAAAATCAGACTTGCCCGAACAAAAAATCTTTCGGGCAAAAAGTAACGGGAAATTTCAGAAGATTTCGGCCGGATGACTAGAAAAAGGTCGTCAGAATTTTCGGGCAAACGTAACGGAAATTTTTCTTAAGATTTCGGCCGGACGAAAAAAATTTTTCGGGCAAAAGTCTCATTTTTGCCCCCCCAGCGCTGAAATGTCCCCTACGCCTATGTGTCTGTCTGTCTGTCTGTCTCTATCTGTCTGTCTCTATCTGTCTGTCTGTCTGTCTGTATCTCTTTTTCTCTGTCTATCTCTCTCTGTTTTGTTATCTCTCTTTCTATATCTTTGTCTCTGTCTATGTTACTCTGTCTCTTTCTATCACCATACATGTATCTGTCTCTGTCTATCTATCTCTCTCTCTGTTTTTGTTTTCTCTCTCTCTATCTTTGTCTCTGTCTATGTTTCTCTGTCTCTTTCTATCAGCATGTCTGTCCCTGTCTATCTGTCTCTTACTTTTTTCTCTCACACACTTTTCCTCTGTCTCTTTCACTCTTTCCCTGTCTTTACCTGCGCATATTTGCCTCTCGCATGTCTTTTTTTGTGTCTGCGTATATGTCTGTGTCCGTGTCTCTCTGTTTCTTTGTCTCTATGTCTCTTTCTGTGACTTGGCTTGCTCTCTAGCTCGCACTGCTACTCTCAGGCAAACATTAGTATATTTGCTTATACCACCTCTCTGTCTCTCTCTATGCGTCCCTCTCCATTCTTCATCCACACAACTCCGCTCCCTTTTCCCCTATCCCCCTTTTCCCCTTTCTTTCACTCTCTTCCATCTCCCCCATCAGTTCCATTGACCCAGCTCTCTCTTTTTCTGTAACCTGTCACCCATGACCTTCCTTCACGGCCTCTCTCTTTCTCTTACTCCCCCCTTTCCTCCATTTCTCTGTGTCTCTGTCTTTCTCTGTCTTTGCCTTTGTCTCTGTTTGTTTGTATGCCTGTCTGTCTGTCTGTCTGTCTGTCTGCATTTCTGTCTCTGCATCTGTCTGCTTGCCTGTCTGTCTGTATCTATCTCTGTCTGTCTGTCTGTCTGTGTCTCCCTCATTCCCTCTCTTTGTCTCTTTCCACTTCCGCGTGTATATCTCTCTTTTCCCCTTTCCATTCGGAACTCGTCAGATAGCAGCTATATCTTCGTTTTCACGAGAAATTGATTAATTTTCTTCGCCAAAGAATCCATGGACGACAAAGAAAAGCGTCAAAAGCAATATTCACAAGTTCCATGTTTCCGACTACAACTCATTCAAGACTTTCTATGTAGGAAATGGACAAAGGCTTCCGCGCCGTCTCTTTCAATATATCTCTGTTTCTCTGCCAATAAATCTCTGTGTCCCTTTCAATATATCTCTGTGTCTCTTTCAATATATCTCTGTGTCTCTGCCAATAAATCTCTGTGTCTCTTTCAATGTATCTCTGTGTCTCTGCCAATGTCTCTCTGTGTCTCTTCCAATATATCTTTGTGTCCCTTTCAATATATGTCTGTGTCTCTTCCAATATATCTCTGTGTCTCTTCCAATATATCTCTATGTCTCTTCCAATATATCTCTGTGTCTCTTCCAATATATCTCTGTGTCTCTTCCAATATATCTCTGTGTCCCTTTCAATATATCTCTGTGTCTCTTCCAATATATCTTTGTGTTCCTTTCAATATATCTCTGTGTCTCTTCCAATATATCTTTGTGTTCCTTTCAATATATCTCTGTGTCTCTTCCAATATATCTTTGTGTTCCTTTCAATATATCTCTGTGTCTCTTCCAATATATCTTTGTGTTCCTTTCAATATATCTCTGTGTCTCTTCCAATATATCTCTGTGTCTCTTTCAATATATCTCTGTGTTCCTTTCAATGTTTCTCTGTGTTCCTTTCAATGTATCTCTGTGTCTCTGCCAATGTCTCTCTGTGTCTCTTCCAATATAACTCTGTGTCTCTTCCAATATATCTCTATGTCTCTTCCAATATATCTCTGTGTCTCTTCCAATATATCTCTGTGTCTCTTCCAATATATCTCTGTGTCCCTTTCAATATATCTCTGTGTCTCTTCCAATATATCTTTATGTTCCTTTCAATATATCTCTGTGTCTCTTCCAATATATCTTTGTGTTCCTTTCAATATATCTCTGTGTCTCTTCCAATATATCTTTGTGTTCCTTTCAATATATCTCTGTGTCTCTTCCAATATATCTTTGTGTTCCTTTCAATATATCTCTGTGTCTCTTCCAATATATCTCTGTGTCTCTTTCAATATATCTCTGTGTTCCTTTCAATGTTTCTTTGTGTCTCTTTCAATGTATCTCTGTGTCTCTGCCAATGTCTCTCTGTGTCTCTTCCAATATATCTTTGTGTCCCTTTCAATATATGTCTGTGTCTCTTCCAATATATCTCTGTGTCTCTTCCAATATATCTCTATGTCTCTTCCAATATATCTCTGTGTCTCTTCCAATATATCTCTGTGTCTCTTCCAAAATATCTCTGTGTCCCTTTCAATATATCTCTGTGTCTCTTCCAATATATCTTTGTGTTCCTTTCAATATATCTCTGTGTCTCTTCCAATATATCTTTGTGTTCCTTTCAATATATCTCTGTGTCTCTTCCAATATATCTTTGTGTTCCTTTCAATATATCTCTGTGTCTCTTCCAATATATCTTTGTGTTCCTTTCAATATATCTCTGTGTCTCTTCCAATATATCTCTGTGTCTCTTTCAATATATCTCTGTGTTCCTTTCAATGTTTCTCTGTGTTCCTTTCAATGTATCTTTGTGTCTCGCCAGATGTCAGTCGCGATTGGCAACTCGTAATTTCGCACCAACGGTTTAGAAATCGCCTTCATCACAATGAACAATCCTCACCAATATTGTTCCTTCGCACTGTGACATGTGCCATCCGCATGAATGCAGACGGACAGAAGGGCAAGCAGACAGATAAACAGATATCCAGACACACGCAGATATACAAGAACATAAACACGCAAACATAAATACTCAAAGGCACGCAAACAGACAGATAAAGTCACACAGACAGACAGATAGACAGACAGACACATACACCTAGAGGCAGACAGAAATACCTACAAGGACCCACACACATATACACGAAAAGAGAATAATAGATCCATTGTGGAAAGGGACTTGATGTATTAAGAAGAGAGACAGTCATCCAAACGCACCCACACAAACAGACACACACACACAAACAGACACACACACACAAACACACACATACAAACACACACAAATACACACACACACAAACAGACACACACACACAAACACACACATACAAACACACACAAACAGACACACACAAGTAAACACACACACACACACAAACAAACAAACACACAAACAGACACACACACAAACAAACACACACAAACAAACACACAAACAAACACACACAAACAATCAAACACACAAACAAACACACACAAACAATCAAACACAACAATTCAGACAGCGATACACATTTCACCCAAATGATACCTACCCCAGTCCCTAGATTACCATGCTACCATAGCAACGGCAGCCAACCCAAATAATTATTACCCTCATCTATTCTCCTATAACCCAAGGACCCCTGAATTGTTATAGGGGACCAAGCTCAATGCTTAACCCACATCCCGATATGAAACGGGGTGCACAATAAACTGCCCTCATTTCTTGCAGGACTCGGTGACAACTGCATGACAGAACCGACTTGAGGTCAATAAGACAACGAAAAAGGCGGCTAATAAATTGCAACAGCCACACATGAATCTGGCGAAGGCCACACACACTCGCACACAGACACAAATAAATAAACACACACACACACACAAAAACACACACACACACACATAAACACACATAAACACATGCACACACACATACTTAAAGACACATACGCATAAACACATTCACACATACGCACACACACACACACACACGCGCGCTCACACACACATATGAAGAAATAATTACCAGCATCTTAACAATGATTCAAGAAGCTTATTCTGCATGTCTTTAGAGTAGTTTAGACGCAAGGAGCTGTAAATATAAATCCTTATAGGTATTATTGAGTAACAATCACCACAAAGAGTGCGTGGAATATGTTGTATTCACAGTTTACTTTAAAATTAATCCGATTTTGCAGAATTCAACTAGGCTAAAAAAAGAAATGAATGAAACAAAATGTGTGACTATACCTTATTTGACGGATGGTCGAGCGGCTGAAATAGATAAAGATATTAATCGTTATCATCCTTATGTCAAGAAGTTATCCTCTAAATATTTTTATCACCATTATCATTGTTGCTTCCTGTAGTTGTTGTTGTCGTTGTTGTTGTTGTTGTTGTGTTCATTTCATTGTTGTTTACAGTCGGAAAGATAGACAATCCGACAGACAGATAGACAGACAGATATACAGGCGAACGGACAGACAGATAGACAGGCGAACGGACAGACAGACAGATAGACGGACAGACAGACGGGCTAAGACACACGGCGCGATAACATGTATACGATAAGAGACCAAATCAACCGCAAAATTCAGTTGATTGTTTTGTGCCGGGCAGATACAATGTTACAATGTAGTGGATGGTCAGAGCAAACAGTGATATCATGGAGTTGCGATAGGCCATCTCGTCGGTCAGCTGGTCTGTCTGTCTGTCTCTGTCTGTCTGTCTGTCTGTCTGTCTATCTATCTATCTGTCTATCTGCCTGTCTGCCTGTCTATCTGCCTGTCTGTCTGTTTGTCTGTGTGTATGAGTATGTATATCTGTCTGTCTGTCTGCCTGTCTGTCTGTCTCTGTCTGTCTGCCCGTGTGTGTATGCTTGTCTGTCTGTCTGCCTGTGTTTCTGTCTGTCTGTGTGTCTGTCTGTCTGTTTGCTTGTCTCTTTGTATGTCAATCTGTTTGTCTGTCTGTTTGTCTGTGTGTAGGTGTATGTATATCTGTCCGTCTATCTGTCTGACTACATGTCTGTCTGGCTGTCTGTATCAGTCTGTGTGTCTGCTTGTCTGTCTGTCTGCCTGCCTGCCTGTCTGTCTACTCATCTCTCACTCATTTATGGCTGTTTGCGCTCGTGCATGGAGTTTACACAACAAGAGAAGAGCCGAAGTAGTTTTGATACTCGTCGTCGGCTGGAGCCACTGTGTAATAATTACACGATCATCACTTCTCGTCAGTAGACGGCGCCACAGGTCTAATGAAATGGACGACAATTCTCTCAATGACTCTATCTATCTATCTATCTATCTATCTATCTTGCTATCTTGCTATCTGTCTGTCTATCTGTATTTACCTATCTCTGTGTTTAATATAGTTCTGTTGCTTCTTTTCATCTTTGTCTGACTCTGTCTCTGTTAGCCTGCCTATACCTACCTATTTAGAACCTACCCATCTATCCGTCCATCCACATATCCATTTAGGCATCCACTTGTCCGTCCTTCAGTCTCTGTCTCTGTCCCGTCTCAGTCTGTCTTTCCGTTTGTCCGTCTGTCTCTGTCTGTCCGTCTGTCTGTCTGTCTGTCTGTCCGTCTGTCTATTTGTCTGTCTGTTTTTCTATTTGTATATCTGTCTGTCTCTCTATCTCTCTGTCTGTCTGTCTCACTGTCTCACCGTGGCTGTACCAAGAACGAATTCAGTTTCGGTCGCCGTTTTTCCATGATAAAGAGACAACTCTGGATTAACTGTTTACCCCACGAAAGACAAAAACTCAAACCGCGTATTTTCGGATTCAGCGCCCATACTTCCACCCAACCCCCCCCCCCCCCCCACCCCTCCCCGACCCACAAAAAATCCCAACCAAAACCGATATCCAACGCAGACAACAATGCCCCGGTGAAACAAATAACTTGTCCGATTCAATCTTGTCAAATCTCATCATATCGCGTAAGATCCGATCCGAACCGATCAGATCTTCGGTATGGAATGGATTCGACTGTCCGACACGGACTACCGGGTGGACCATAAAATCGAGTCTTCATTACACAGCGGACATAATAATATAACGACATCGTTATCAGCAACAGGATCTGCCACGAAGATGCAACGGACAGTGCTTGAGACTCTATACAGACAAAAACAGATTTGGCGATTTACGATGATACCGTAACGTGCTTGGGCGATTGCAATCTTTTGTAACAACAAACACGACAAAAACGCAGACTGCTGTAGAAGGCTCTTAAGAGAGTATTATATCAGCCATGGAGCACATGCGGAACGCACTCCACTGGCTTCCAAGTCCACAGAAAATCGCATATATGCATAGGCTATACATGTATACGGGTTACATCATCAGTCAGGCGCTGCATGGACGGTCTGGCTCCCATGTACCTGCGGGATCTCCAGAGCTGAAAGTGGTTTGAAAAAGTTGCCGGGTCTGTTTGAGGGTCATAAGGCGTCAAATATTGATATTTACTTTAGTGCCTACACTCATGAGTGCCGGGTCATGCGCTCAATCTAATAAAAATTGATGGACAGATACAGCGGGGTCTACCCTCATTCCCCACATAATTTGGAGAACAAACGCCCCATTCTTTCGGTGGCGCGCCAGACATTTTTTGCAGCCAGGACAGCCTTACAAGTAACCGACGCATTGGGTGATTCATGGCGACGCCAGTGCAAACAATCTGGCTGCCTTGTGGGAGGGCAACGATCAGGTGAGAGACCTTTTTAAACTGCAGGGTATTTACTCTGGCCCTACCCTGTTTTAGCGCCGACAATGCACAATGGCTGATTGCATAAATTTTCGCATTGCAAGTTTCTGTATTATCCAAAATCAAAAACTGCAACAACAACAACAACAACAACTACAACAACAACAACAACAACAACAACCTGTTGTTCTGATACAGACGATGTCCTTTTTTGCCGTCCATGGCTCGGCTAGGATCGCCTCTGATAAAGCTTCTTCAAAAGGCGCTATGCAAATTGTCGGAATGAATGAATGATATCAAATGTGCTCTATCATCAGATGAAATAATGACCCTTATAAGAAATAATGACCCCACACTAGTACTTGCACTCAGCAGAGATTCCCTACGAGAAGGCACCACTGCCGATGATTATATCTTCCAGGAGATACCCGAGACCAAACAACTCTTAGTCTTATCTGTCTATCAGTTCTGTTTCGACTTAGCACTGGTGTATAATGAACCGGTCACAATGCACGTAACGCGTATCTTTCCACCAGCTCAACACCCGGAGAGGATGCGACAATTCGACAAATCAGACGACAGTCGTGTGAAATGGCGCCAAAGGGTGACGTAAAGGAAACTCCCAGGGGGAAAATCCAGACGGAAATTGGCTTCCCGAAATCGTGGCAGCCATTTTCCCGAGCGAAAATCGACTCCATAAAATAGGATAATGGCCAACGAATCTCAGGGTCTGAATCAGAAATCGTTCCAAGGACATTGTGAATGAATGGATGGATCGATGGATGGATGGATGGCTGGCTGGTTGGTTGGTTGGCTGGATGGATGGATGGATGGATGGATGGATAGATAGATGTATGAATGAATGGATGGATGGAGGAATGGATGGATGAATGAATAGATGAATGGATGAATGGATTGATGGAAGGATGGAAGGAAGGATGGATGGAAGGATTTATGGAAGGATGGATCCAGAGTTCAACGACTGACCTTGAAAGGTTGTTGCCATCGATAGGAGTTATTGCTCTCAAATAATACGCATCTTTCACAATAATTGTGAGGTTGTGCCACTGTTGAGTTAGGATCTTAGTAAATTAAGGTTTCATTTAATTCATGTCGTGTATTCGCCGTAATTATTTTGCGCACGTTTTTTGCAAAATAACGAATTGTTTGCAGTGAATTTCTACCATGTCAATATAATTATTAATTTTATGGAGCTATGCTATTTGCGCTTCCGAGTAGTCCCTTGAAGAAGCGCTGTATTAATTCGTGAATGAACGAACGAACGATTGAATGAGTGAATGAATTGCGTCTGTCTAGCCATGATAAGATAACTTTCCAGAGACTATAGGCCTATATAAGGTATGTTTGGCTATCCTAGAACCAGCGCTCACAGTGTAAAACAAGAAGCAGGACGCCCCTTACGTTTAAAGACCTAATAGGCCAAAATGACAGGACATAAATATTATTTGAAAATAAATGCTTGCACACACACACACACACACACACACACACACACACACACAAATACAAACACACATACACACACATGCGTACTGTTCTGTTCTCAACCATCCTCGATCCGAGGGTCGGCCGCATCATGTAGGCTACAATGTTCAGCCAATGTTCACATGCGTACACAGTACACACACACAAAGACAGAGAGACGGGCAGTAGAAAGTATCTTCTGACCTCGGCTTGAGCGGCATCATTATCTCGTAGATGTACGAGTAGATGTTGTGTTGCTTCAACGTTATCTTCGTTGATGGCATGCAACAAAGCATCGTGTGTTGTCACGTTGAAACTCAACAACAGATCGATCATCTCGATATTGTCATTCTCGATGGCGATCAATAACGATGTTCGACCATGTGGATCGATGCAGTTGACATTGATAACGAACTGAGTCTGCGAGAGAGAGACAGAGGGAGACAATGGAGTCAGGAATACAATTGACTGTAATTGAAATTTTGATTAGATACTGCACTTCCTGTCGGAGTGCATCTGTGGAGGAATCTTGAAGTGGCGGAATATAAATTTTGATTGATTGATTGATTGGCTGGTTAGTTGGCTTGTTTGCTTGATTGATTGATTGATTGATTGATTGACTGATTGACTTCAATCGCACCGAGCGTCACTGACTGACTGAATGAAGTGTCCATTGCTTCAGTCATCAAAGACGACAGTGACATCTCCAGACTTAATTAATTAATTATTAATTGATTGATTGATCAAGCAACTCATTCATTAATCTGTTCATCATATTATGCGATCTATTATTTAATCAATTCGTTCAGTCGTTTAATCATTCAGTGATTCATTCATTAACTCATTCAATCAATCAGTCAGTCAGTCATTCAGTGATTCATTCATTAACTCAATCAATCAATCAATCAGTCAGTCATTCAGTGAGCCATTGAGTCAGGCAGTCAGCCAGGCCTTGATTGATTCATTGATTGCTACATTACCCTTACATCAACTTCAAAACATCTTAACTTTACACTAAACCCAATGTGATTTTTGCATTGATGGATAAAAGGCTGAAATCGGCAAAAGAAGAAATAACCTGAGCGAGTGCAAGGAACTGTCGGACGGTTGGTATGTCACCTCTTTCGACGGCCAAAAGATATTTCTTTTCGTCAGGGGTCAGCTCCACCTCCTTTCGAATGACCCCCATGCCAAGGCTGTCAACGGCTGACTCGCCAGTCAGGTCTAGGCTGAGCTCATCCGTTGAGTGGTCAGCCTTTCCCTCATGCTGAAGCGCCATCTCGCGGTACTTGCTGTACATTCGATCCATGATCTTTCTTTCAAAACCAAACCGGAAGCCGGGTCACGGGGGTCAGTGAGGTGGACGAGATGACGTCATCGCAGATCAGCGACTGTAACAACAATATTAGTTCTAATATCTGGGTCAGGTCACATTTTTGATGAAACGCTTATCTGTATCGGGTCGATTACGAACGATTGTGCCATTATCTGGGTCAAGTGACGTGTGGAGGATAATAATGTTATGATGTGTCGGGCATGCGTTGAAGACGATAATGTCATTATCTGGGTCGGGCCACGTTTGAATGACGCTGTCATTTTACTAGCCTACATGACATTGTATTCATTCATTCATTCATTCGGACATTTATATAGCGCTCCTTCAAGTAAAAAAACTACTCAGAGGCGCTCCCGACTCCAGCACACCCAAAAAGAACAGTTTTAAGTTTAGTAAGGAACGATCCTGATAGAGTCCCAGGGTGTAGGCGCAGCTCAAAAGGAAGGCTGTTCCAGACCACCGGACCACCGGACCAACCACAGAAAAGGCTCGATTCTTCATGGTAGCAGTACGAGCAAAAGAAACCAAGAGGACTTTCTTATGTATGTACAACGCTCGTATGTATGCACGTATGTACATATGTATCATGTATGTGCATGAGTATGTGCATGTACGCATTTATGTGTATAGAATGTAGGCCTAGGCCTAGGCCTATATCCGAAAACATACCACAAGCGGTTTTGTCTATACCGAGTGATTTGTAATCAGGGATATATCACATAATCCAATACCAATCGAATTATTTGACCATTTGTGTAGCAGCTAATATCAGAAGAAAATGAC
>OX243825.1:7005156-7017656 GCA_945859605.1 Lumbricus rubellus
GCCACTGCCACTGGCTGCTACTGCTACTGCTACTGCTGCTGCTGCTGCAGCTGCTGCTGCTGCTGCTACTACTACTGCTACTAGTGCCTCTACAACTACTATCGTTGATCTTATCTGATCGATTTCACACAAAATTCACTTAACGATAAAACATAATATCAAAAATTGTTCCTACATATTTGAACCCTTGGTACATGTATCTTAGAGTTGAGAAGCCAACATGCAGACTGTTGTTTTCAACGTTCCATCTCAACAGTGTCTGCATATTCGAGCCATTATCTCCGTATAAGTATTCATCGATCTTATCCGGTCACTCCTAAGCAATTTGTCAGCATCGCTAGTGCGGGTACTTCAGGTGTCTGCAGACTACCATTCCATCCATCCACATCAATTCCCATCAATTCCCATCCATTTCCATCCATTCCCCATCCATTCCCATCCATTCCCTTCCATTTCCATCCATTTCCATCCATTCCCATCCATTCCCATCCATTCCCATCCATTCCCATCCATATCCATCCATTCCCATCCATCCACATCCATTCCATCCATCCATCTATTCATTCCCATCCAATCCCATCCCATTCCCATCCATATCCATCCATTCCCATCCATCCACATCCTTCCATCCATCCATCCATCATTCATTCCCATCCATTCCCATCCATATCCATCTATTCCCATCCATTCCCATCCATTCCCATCCATATCCATCCATTCACATCCATTCCCATCCATTCCATCCAATCCACATCCATTCCCATCCATTTCCATCCATTCCCATCCATTCCCAAACATATCCATCCATTCCCATCCATCCACAATCCATTCCATCCATCCATCTATTCATTCCCATCCATTCCCATCCATTCCCATCCATATCCATCCATTCCCATCCATCCACATCCATTCCATCCATCCATCCATCTATTCATTCCCATCCATTCCCATCCATATCCATCCATTCCCATCCATTCCCATCCATTCCATCCATATCCATCCATTCACATCCATTCCCATCCATTCCATCCATCCACATCCATTCCCATCCATTTCCATCCATTCCCATCCATTCCCATCCATATCCATCCATTCCCATCCATCCACATCCATTCCATCCATCCATCTATTCATTCCCATCCATTCCCATCCATTCCTATCCATTCCCATCCATTCCCATCCATTCCCATCCATTCCCATCCATTCCCATCCATATCCATCCCATATCCATCCATTCCCATTCATTCCCATCCATTCCCATCCATATCCATCCATATCCATCCATTCCCATCCATTACCATCCATTCCCATCCATCCACATCCATTCCATCCATCCATCTATTCATTCCCATTCCATTCCCATCCATTCCCATCCATATCCAACCATTCCCATCCATCCACATCCATTCCATCCATCCATCTATTCATTCCCATCCAGTCCCAATCCATATCCATCCATTCCCATCCATTCCATCCATTCCCATCCATATCCATCCATTCACATCCATTCCCATCCATTCCATCCATCCACATCCATTTCCATCCATTCCATCCATTCCCATCCATTCCCATCCATATCCATCCATTCCCATCCATCCACATCCATTCCATCCATCCATCTATTCATTCCCATCCATTCCCATCCATTCCATCCATATCCATCCATTCCCATCCATCCACATCCATTCCATCCATCCATCTATTCATTCCCATCCATTCCCATCCATATCCATCCATTCCCATCCATTCCCATCCATTCCCATCCAATATCCAATCCATTCACATCCATTCCCATCCATTCCATCCATCCACATCCATTCCCATCCATTTCCATCCATTCCCATCCATTCCCATCCATATCCATCCATTCCCATCCATCCACATCCATTCCATCCATCCATCTATTCATTCCCATCCATTCCCATCCATTCTTATCCATTCCCATCCATTCCCATCCATTCCCATCCAATCCCATCCATTCCCATCCATTCCCATCCATTCCCATCCATATCCATCCATATCCATCCATTCCCATCCATTCCCATCCATTCCCATCCATATCCATCCATATCCATCCATTCCCATCCATTACCATCCATTCCCATCCATTCCCATCCATTCCCATCCATATCCATCCATATCCATCCATTCCCATCCATTCCCATCCATTCCCATCCATTCCCATCCATTCCCATCCATTTCCATCCATTCCCATCCATATCCATCCATATCCATCCATTCCCAACCATTCCCATCCATTCCCATCCATATCCATCCATATCCATCCATTCCCATCTATTACCATCCATTCCCATCCATTCCCATCCATTCCCATCCATATCCATCCATATCCATCCATTCCCATCCATTCCCATTCATTCCCATCCATTCCCATCCATTCCCATCCATTCCCATCCATTCCCATCCATTCCCATCCATTCCATCCATTCCCATCCATATCCATCCATATCCATCCATTCCCATCCATTCCCATCCATTCCCACCCATATCCATCCATATCCATCCATTCCCATCCATTCCCATCCATTCCCATCCATTCCCATCCATTCCCATCCATTCCCATCCATATCCATCCATATCCATCCATTCCCATCCATTCCCATCCATTCCCATCCATTCCCATCGATTCCCAGCCATTCCCATCCATTCCCAGCCATTCCCATCCATTCCCATCCATTTCCATCCATTTCCATCCATTCCCATCCATTCCCATCCATTCCCATCCATTCCCATCCATTCCCATTCATTCCCATCCATTCCCAGCCATTCCCATCCATTCCCAGCCATTCCCATCCATTCCCATCCATTCCCATCCATTCCCAGCCATTCCCATCCATTCCCAGCCATCCCCATCCATCCCTTCCCATTCATTTCCATCCATATCCATCCATTCCTATCCATTTCCATCCATTTCCATCCATTCCCATCCATTCCCATCCATTCCCATCCATTCCCACCCATTTTCATCCAAATCCATCCCATCTATATCCATCCATTCCCAGCCATTCCCATCCATTCCCATCCATTCCCATCCATTCCCATCCATTCCCATCCATTCCCATCCATATCCATCCATATCCATCCATTCCTATCCATTCCCATCCATTCCCATCCATATCCATCCATATCCATCCATTCCCATCCATTCCCATCCATTCCCATCCATTCCCATCCATTCCCATCCATTCCCATCCATATCCATCCATATCCATCCATTCCCATCCATTCCCATCCAGTCCCATCCATTCCCATCCATTCCCATCCATTCCCACCCATTTTCATCCATTCCCATCCATTCCCAGCCATCCCCATCCATCCCTTCCCATTCATTTCCATCCATATCCATCCATTCCTATCCATTTCCATCCATTTCCATCCATTCCCATCCATTCCCATCCATTCCCATCCATTCCCACCCATTTTCATCCATATCCATCCCATCTATATCCATCCATTCCCAGCCATTCCCATCCATTTCCATCCATTTCCATCCATTCCCATCCATTCCCATCCATTTCCATCCATTTTCATCCATTTCCATCCATTCCCATCCATTCCCATCCATTCCCATCCATATCCATCCATCCCAAGCCATTGCTCAAGGTTGCAATCTCTTTCAGCACTTAACATCGTTCAACTTGCTTCTATAATATAATCGTCGCAGGAACGGTCATCTTAGTTACGGTCGTCCGAGTGACAGATCACAGCCAGGAGCAGCTTAAGACTGAGTCTTAAGTTAAGACATCCAGGGGTCTTAGCCACCTAACTCCAAAGAGATGTCAATTACCGAATAATGGGTATCTAAACTCAAATATATAATATAAAGTACATGATGAGTACAGCTATGTCTTTGCAACGACATAATCATGGGCGGAGTTTATCAGGGGCTGGGGGGGCTAAGCCCTCCCAAGAATGCCCCATTTTCTTCTTATTTACCATGAAAACGGTATCTTTTCCTGGTTTAGACTCTCCCCAAAGAAGGCATTAACCCCCCCCCCCCCACTCAAAGAACGGAAACCAAACTTCGCCCATGGAAATAATCATTAGCTTTAATAGTAACGCATAATTATTTTTCAGCGCGAGTATCGTCAACAAATCATTTTATTATTCTTGGCCTACAGGCTAACTTCCGCAAGTCATGGTCTATTAATAAATTGGCCGATTCTTCAATTGTAGGCTACTCTGACCACTGTGCTCATTATTATCAGTCTGGCCGTGCCCGCTGTTCTCATAGAAACAGTCGTCATAGCAACACGGTTAATTAAGCCCGCTTAACTGACAGCCACGGTTGTCATTAGCGACACATTAGCGACACATTCGAGGTTTGTGCGGAAGGTCTCCTGCGAGTCAATTCCGATTTATGGATGTGTACTTTCGAGGCTAACTCTCCATGACTTGTTTTCTTCAGCGCCTCTGTGTAGCTCTCCCACACAAACTGTTGCTGTCCATCCCTTTGCAGACTGTCTGTCATTGTCCCCACTTACAGTTAAGAGCTCCATTTGCCAACAGGCAATCAATCTTAGAGACAAATACTTGCTATTGTTAGGCGAGCCGTTAGAGGAATTGCTGCTCCTTTTGTTATGCGCATTGTTTTGTTGAATTGTAAGACTGTTGTTGTAGGCATTATTGTACTTCAGCGGTGAACGATAGAGTTGATTTAATGGTCGGTTGGTTGGTTCGACCGACTATTCAATCAACTGAGTGATTGAATGATTGATTGATTCAGTGATTGTTTGAATATTGGATGGATGGTTGGATGGCTGATTGATTGATATAATTTATTGTTTGATTGACTAACTGACTGAGTGAGTGAATGAATGATTGATTGTTAGCTTGATTGATTGATTGGTATAACTGACTTATTTATTGACTAATTAATTGATTGACTGATTGGTTAATTATTATTGGTTTTGTCATCACTCAATCCGGATTGCACGGCCGTGACCATTGCCTTCTATTATAATCAGTATCTCTAAGGAAATGACCTACCCCATCGGGATCGATCTGGTTGCTAGTCCCTGCAGACCCTGCTAGTCCCACTGACATCGAATTGGTAGTGGTGGTGGTCGCCTAATTCGTTTTATCACGTTTTTGCTGCGTAAGTTCCAGTATTATAGCATTGGATAACCAGGATAAGTAGCCTATTAAAGTTAACTGCGAAAGCTTGGAATCGTGATATGTATACGCGTAATTGCGTAAGCTTATACACTATACCCGATGGATCTTGTCAGTTTGTTGTTTTCTTATCAGTTTTATGGGTCGCTGGTCATTATAGGATCTGGGATCTGCTACCGATAAGTCTCATGGCTCACTCTGTTGCATAACGATACATAAGGATACATAAGGATACATAAGGATACACAAGGATACATAAGGATATATAAGGATACATAAGGATACACAAGGATACATAAGGATACATAAAGATACATAAGGATACATAAGGATAAACAAGGACACATAAGGACACATAAGGACACATACGGATACATAAGGATACACAAGGATACATAAGGATACATAAGGATACACAAGGATACATAAGGATACATAAGGATACACAAGGATACATAAGGATACATAAGGATACATAAGGATGCATAAGGATACATAAGAATTCAAGTTCCCGTCCCTATTCTGTGTATGTCTCATGGCCTATAATAGTCCTTGAGGCGCAGGACTGCTTAGCGTCATCTGATAGCGCCTATGATTGGTGTGCACTGTATACGGCGCTATATAAATTGACAGATAAAATAACGCGGGGCTATATAAATTCGTAGATACAATATCTTCGGATGATGATTTATCGCCAGATAACAGGGCATCATAAATCAAAAAAAGAACGACAATAACAGCCCGCTTTGTCTGCAAAACTCAGTGAAGTAATGACGCCAGCCAGTGGCGTAGCCAGAAGAACTTTTTTGGATTTCTATATTGCGGGATTTCCTAATGTATAAATGACCGCAAAAGCACACAGAATATGCACATAATTAATTTGAATGTACTTTGGAAATCAAACATTTTGGGGGAGGGTTTGAATCCGTAACCCACCGGGTCCCACCCTTAAATACGCCCATGATGTAACCTTTCACAAAATACGTCCATGTGTATAGGCCTAACCATCCCCAATATGTCAATTATTTAATCCTTCTCTAAATATTTATTAGGCCTACAATAATTCATTTCGAGAAATTATATGGCGCCTCTTCCAGAAACCTACTCAGAGGCGCTCCCAGCCCACCCACAGCTAAAAAGTAGGGTTTGCCCATAATCCCTCCCCTAGATACACCCATGATGTTTACCCATTTCCATTCACCCTTCCCCTCTTCCAAGACGTAGAATAAGGCGACTGCTAGACTTTACCTTGGGAAAATCGAATTTTCAAAGGTACAAGATTAAAATGGAAGTCAATCTTTTATAACGCACTTCGAAAACCGAAGCGGAACTTTTTATTCACCGCCAGGAAAGCTGGAAGATTGTTAGATTGCAGAGCTTCTTAAACGTGCAGTTGCACACAAAATGCGAAGTTCTAAATGGATTTGTGCAGTTGTAGAAGCACTTCTGTACAGTTAAAACTAGCAAAAAGTCCTTGGAAGTAATTTGCCATGGAGGATGGGAAAGGAAAGAAGGGGTTTTGCAGTTCTAAAAATTCCTTAAAACAGCCCTGCTAGACTGACAATATTATTGTCGAATGGGCTCATTGTTTTCCACTGCAGCATACATGAATGATAGTGGACGGAATCAAGTTCATTGAATGAGATGATAAGTCTCACAAGCGATTAATCAGAGCCACACACACACACACACACACACACACACACACACACACACACACACACACACACACACACACACACACACACACACACACACACACACATGCACACACGCACGCATACACATACACACATGAGGAGGAGGAGGAGGTGGGGAGGAGGAGGTGGGGAGGAGGATGAGGAGGAGGAGGATTCAGATTTGACGAGGGCCTATGACAGAAGCCGTTGCCCTCTGAAAAAATTTGTTTGACATAAATATTACAGCTCTTTTTAAACACACGAATATATAGGCCTAGAGTCTATCCGCACATACGTAATACGATCAGGATGACAATGATGAATATATTAAAACATGAATATACACGCACATACACTTATGTTTTTTACACATGCACGTGTACACGAACACGCACGCAAACAGACAGACACACGTACACAGACATATAGGCCTACACATACACACAGGAGCACAAGCCCACAATTACACACATAATTATACGCTTATATACATACCTAGATATACACTCATCACATATACAAGAACACACGCACACATATACACAAAAATACACACACACGTATATCGAGGGCTTAAAGGCAAAGGTGACTACAATGCTAAGAGAGATGTGCACCTTTGCCTTTAAGCCCTCGATATATGCAGACATAATGCAGTATATGAATACATACAAATGCACACACACACATACACATTTACACACACACAGACACACACGCATACATACACACACAGACACAAACTTTCACACACACTCGAGTTCGAACAAGACCAGCAACTGAGAGTGTATAACAACGAAAGCAGATAATTATTCTTAGCGCTATAATAGTTTCAGCATCAACTCAGGAAATAGATTTCCTTGCACCTCAACCAAACGAAATATCTAATGAATGAATTCACCGTTTCCTCGTCTTCTTATAGCGCTGTTATACCGACACACACAAACTGTAACAGAAGACGATGCTCTATGTCTTCATATAACGGCAGGGCTGTTTTAAAGAAATTTTTAGAACTGCACAACTTCTTCTTTTCCCTCCCATCCTCCATGGTAAATTACTTCCAATCGGAGAACAATGACCATTTTTTGCTAGTTTTAACTATACAGAAGTGCTTCTACAACTGCACAAATCCATTTAGAACTGCACATTTTGTGTACAGCTGCACGTTAAAAAAACCCTGTATAACGGTACAGAAGAAACCTGCAGTGGTGGTGTGGGTTGGGGTGGGAGGGGGGGGGGTGGGGAATGGGGCGGTTGATTATAGCGTTGAAGCGTCTATAGAAGCTATACTCCGCACCAGACTTAATTATGGGGCAAGGGCTGAAGTGGGTTTGCACCGACCGGATGGTTCTATCAGAGTGCATGGGATTAACCTCTGTTACGCTAATTAAAGAGTATGATGGAGTTGCAGTGCTATGTGCGATGCTGAGAATATACATGTACACAGATGCTTTATAAGTGAAGCAACAGGATGGCGCTGCTGCTGATGCTGATGATGATGATGAAGCTGATGATGATGATGATGACGACGACAACGATAATGATGATGATGATGATGATGATGATGGTGATGATGGTGATGATGATGATGATGATGATGATGATGATGGTGATGATGGTGATGATGATGATGATGATGATGATGATGATGATGATGATGATGATGATGATGATGATGATGATGATGATGATGATGATGATGATGATGATGATGATGATGATGATGATGACGACGACGATGATGATTATGATGATGATGACGATGATGACGACGACGACGATGATGATGATGATGATTCTGCTGTTGCTGATAATGATGCTGCTGCTGCTGATGATGATTCTGACGCTGCTGCTGACGCTGCTGATGAGGAGGATTAATTTTCTTCCCGAGTTTCAAGTCAATTATTCAAAACATATTGCATGTAGCTTATCCAAGTTTTCATCGTTCATTCAACATAATTCTGTACTCCTACTAACAAGAATAAAATCGTTCAACAGTTCATCCAGCTTCAAGTCTAACTGCAATACATTAGCACAAAACCATGCTCTCACCGCACATTCTATTTCCCTTCCTGTTATTAATTAACATGCCCGTGTTACTAACGTTACTCCAGCAATTATAGTTATCGTTGAGTTCGTGTTTTCATCACTCAACCAAACTCTATAGTTTACTGTGACATACTCTAATAGACCTGTTTATGAGGTGCTGAATACATCTTGGAATTTGCGTAACATAGGCTAATGTGACAGTTGAAGCAATAATAATAATTATTTATTATGGTACTAGATGTCACGTTCTATAATTTTTATTTTGCTAATTACCTTAACATAGCTTAGTCTCACGCTGATGGAACCATACAAGAGTCAGGGGCGGATACAGAAACCTTGGACGGGGGGGGTGCCACAAATTCTTGGCCTTGGGTCATGAAAATTGTTCTTTCCTATCCGCCATCTGGTCGAAATTTAGGGAAAGGATACCATCTTGCCCGCCACAAAAGCTGATGACCTTTTTTAGTCGTCTAGTCAAAATGTCCTCGAAATATACCATATTGAAACCTAATTGGGGGGGGGGGGGCACGATACATGGGCATTTCACAATGGGGCCATGGCCGGATTGCCCCCCTGGATCCGCCCTTGACGACAGTGTATACATGTACATACGAGCTCCAAGAGCCTCCAACCATTGTCCCATAATTAAGTTAGGTGCGGAGTAGCTTCTAGAAATCTAGATAATTATAATTTAGCACTATAATCAACCTCTCCTGCATATTGCTCATTTATATGCCGCTTGATCAATAAAACTCACCTGAAGCTCTCCTGTAATATGCCAAAGAAAAATTGTCCACGGCAACGACCTCTGTTGTCATAAGCTGTCTTTAAACTGTGAATCCATCCTGATCGACTATTCAGACAGACGATCGAATTTAACAATACATCATTGTCTTCAACCGATTGGGAAATCGCTTCATGGTACTCAGAATCTTTCATCGTTGATTAATTATACGGAGGTTTTTACCCAACGCCTGGGTAGACTAAGACTATCCTAGATACTCAAAAACTATAATTCTACCCAACGCACCGATACAGGCTATCATATTGCGCGACAAAAACGATTTCCAACCCGCACCGTTATCGCTACACCCTCCTCCTCGTAAAAACCAAACAACGCATTCCTCCGCTGCAGAAAGACATCTCTAACGCATCACTCGCCGTTCATAATTACCCGTCTCGCTGTCGGATCCCGTATGCCACGGCGTATGGTGCAAACATATCAATAAATCCTCGTTTCCGCTCAGCGCGTTCTCAGCATCGCTGCATCGCTCCCCGAATCTCTCAACAAGAATTTAAAAAGTCGGGTGTTAATTTCTAGGTCCTGTCGTTCCATCAAGGTTTTTTTTATCTTCCTCAGAAGAGTTCAAGATATCTGACAGCGCTGCAGCCATGTGTATACCAATTCAACGCAAGGAACAGAACACCGACAAAATAATGCCTCCGAAAGAACTAACGCTCGTTCCCCGAATAACAAACAACTCCCTGACAGACGCTACTGAGAGGCCGTCCCCCGAAAGGTCCACGCCCCTCTCGGATTACAAATTTTCCATTTCGATCTCGTCGTATAGGGGACGATTTTGATGCGCAACGTGCCGCGAACATACGCCGTTGACTGAAAAGCCGGCGGGCAGCGATACGCAAGCGTCTTGGGAATCTCAACTCACGACGTATACATCGATAAGGGGCCGAACCGAATCGATTTGGAATCGGGGATTTTATGGGTGTTGTTGCAATTCACGACCCGTGCTATTCACGATCCGGGAGTCACAAAATCGCCGTTGGAAAGAACGTCATGGAATGGCGCTCAGCTACTATAACTCTTTAACTATCAGCTGTATAATTGTTTGTCACACAGTTTTATAATACACCGATCGTTATTAATGTCTCTCTATAATACTATTGGGTACGTGACTGTCTTCCCCCCTCCACCCCACCACCAGGATCTGCCTGTCTGCCTATCAACAACAAAATCAATCTTAGAGTCTCGTACGCAGATATATCGGAAATAAATTGCAAATTAAAAAGACGTAAATTTTTATGCGCAGCGATAACTAGAAAAAGAGAAATGCGAAGAAGCAAAACAACTTCTGTATATTTAGTCATATTGATACATGCATATATAATATTTTATACATGTAGGCTATGTTAGGAATATACATGTAGACTAGCAATATGATCAATCAATACAAGCGAGCAATACTAATAAAATAGTTTAAGAAACAAACAAGTAAAAAACCTACAGGCCTATACATTAATAGTGAGCCCACATTGTATTGTAACAACCGAAAATTACAATTCTATACAACATAACAGCTAATAACCACGGATGATTGGATGGATGGATGGATGGATGGATGGGTGGATGGATGGAAGGACGGACAGACGGACGAAAAGATAGACAGACAGACTGACAGGCAGGCAGGCAGACTGACGGGCAGACAAACAGACAAACAGACAGACAGACAGACAGACAGACAGAGAAAGATACCTAAAAGTGATGATCCAAGGACATCCACGTATACCTGAGCTTGCCTCCAGCCATATCATCTTATCTTTCTATCCGATCACTTTCCCTACTGAATTGATGCCATAGTTTTTCTCTCTGTTTACTCCGTCAATTCAGCCATGTTTTCTTGCAATAAGCTTAGGCTACACCAGTCATAACAACCTTGAACACATTTTCGTGCTACACGATTGGATAATAATATAGACTTCCTTATTTTCTACGAATTCGTCAGTTTCCTGTTCCTGTAGGCTACGTCTGTCTGAATGTCTGCCTATGTGTCCTTCTGTTGCCGTTTCCTGTGCACCTTTCCTGAAAAATTATTCTTTTTTCTTGCTTTAGGCCTATAGTCTTTCAGACTGAGGTCTGCCTTTGTTCCGAATTCGTCTGCCTAAATCACTATCGGTCTCTCTGTCTCCTTCTTAGTCTCTGTATCTGTCTCTTTGTCTCTGCCTCTGTCTCTGTCTATGTCTACTTATATGTCTCTGTCTCTGTCTACCTCTCTGTATTTTCCTCTGTTTCTATCTCTGTCACTGCCTCTGTTTCTGTCTCAGTCCATGTCTATGCTTATGTCTTTGTCTTTCTCTCTGTCTCTGTTTCTCTCCACAGGCACATACACACACACACACATGGTCACACGCACGCACACGCATACACATACATACAAGCACACATAAGCACTCTACGCTTTAATGCTTGTTTGGTAAATATAGCCTAGGCATTAAGGAAATGCGAGCGGCTGAATGCTTTCAGGCGCGCATAGATAGTTGCTTTTCCAGACAACTTTCTCACATAAAACTCCACCATAAAGTCGATAGTGGACAGATGACCCACGACTACATGAGTGATGTGGCTGATAGGAAGGAGCCGAGACCCACGACCTCCCTCCCCACGTGCCAGCCAACCCCCTCCCTCCAAAGACCAGTAACACCCTCACACGTCCTTAAGTCGCTGAGTACACGCGCACCAGACTCCTCTTGCACGAAAGCACTTCAGCACTGCATCGTGAAAACAACAAGCACCTTCTCAGAGCCACTTCTACACAATAAGTCCACACTCTCGAGAAAAGAAAACCGCCAGGATTTTCCCAGGCACGTAACACCTCCCCACGGTGACCCCTTTCCACCCCATCC